>OZ026835.1:18917745-19517745 GCA_964023205.1 Lutraria lutraria
GAATAGTGAACATTTCATGAATACACTGGTAAACAGACGCTGAAAAATTACAAGTAGTTAATACTTCTGACTTAGTTCTACATTGCCTGTCAAATGAATGCATTTCGTGTCTGTAATGTTGTACAGCCAGACTCAAGATAACAACTGAACGGTCTAATGAAGCAGCTGTTTACAGTTACATGTTTTATTCTAATAATAATTTCATTAATGCTAAAATCACTCATTGATGAGTACATTGTTTGTGTTTTCTATCTCACCAACTGTTGACTATTTCCAATTACTCAAGGATCTGTACAAGGGCTTCATCCTTCACTGTTGTCCATTCCTCTCTGATTCCTATCCACTGAAACCTGTAACTGGGACCTAAATCTCGCCTCGCGTACTATGGATTATAGATGATTTATATACATCTCTTAAAGATTTGACTATATGTCATTGTGGTGTCATATCAATAACATTGCGTGTAATTCTTATATGAAGCATAATAAGACCTGGGCCGCTCAAATGACCTGTCGTTATGGTAATTCAAATGAGAATACAAGTCGTATCAGCATTCCAAAATTTGCATATTTTAGTCCAGAAACTAGACTTAATTGATTTTTGAAATTTAGTTCACAAAAACCTTCATGATGCATCGGATGTATAGAATTCAATTTGTATAAGCAGATATATACCAGCATTTGAATGTGTCGCTAACTGCAATGTTTTAGCTTGTGAATACGCGACCGAGCGACGACGCTATTGATGGTATTCAGATAAAGTGAAATTGATTAAAGACAGAACTCATCCGGGAATATGTTCTGCATGCGTTGATAATTTGTGATATCATTCATTTAGATGTTGTTTGATTAAGCGTTCGTCAACTTTCTATGTATTGACCGAGAGATGCATTTTACGACTATTATAGTCTCATTACTAATGTCAATGTTGCAGTGGATGCTGGCATATTGCATTATTGAAATATCTCAACATGAATGAGTGGCTATTAGAGATCTTTGTTAGACATTGCATTACATAAATACTATATTGATGTGAAATGAATACACTACTGTACTGATATCTTTCAAAACAGTTGCTGTAAAAAGTAAAAATGCAAAATACACTCTGGTCTCAACGTCTGACATGTAAATACAAAAAGATCAACATGAATAATGAAGGTCCGCATGCGTAAAACGGAATATTTGCAGGATATGTTTTTGGTGCCTTCATTAGAAAAGATGAAATATGGAACATGCGGAACGAAAACGCATAGTGGAAGGCCAAAGGTAAATGACATATAAAAAGGCAGAGTGTGGTATAATAATAATAATGATGACATCGAATGAATAACAACTAGAGTCTTTGACAGCGGCACATTATGAGATAAAGGGAAACAACTTGAATGTGCATATTAAGAACTTAAACTTGGTAAGCTGAAAACTACAATGAGTCTATTTGGAAACAGATGATTTCAACATAATAAAAAACATTGGCCTTAACCATACAAACCATTCATTACATTATATAAACCATGTATAACATAAACCATACATTACATAAACAATACATTACATAAACCACAAGTTACACAAACCATACATTACATAAACCATACATTACACAAACCATACATTACACAAACCATACATTACATAAACCATACATTATATAAACCATACATTACACAAACCATACATTACATAAACCATACATTATATAAACCATACATTATATAAACCATACATTACACAAACCATACATTACACAAACCATACATTACACAAACCATACATTACATAAACCATACATTACACAAACCATACATTACATAAACCATACATTACACAAACCATACATTACATAAACCATACATTACATAAACCATACATTACACAAACCATACATTACACAAACCATACATTACACAAACCATACATTACACAAACCATACATTATATAAACCATACATTACATAAACCATACATTACACAAACCATACATTACATAAACCATACATTATATAAACCATACATTACACAAACCATACATTACACAAACCATACATTACATAAACCATACATTATATAAACCATACATTACATAAACCATACATTATATAAACCATACATTACACAAACCATACATTACACAAACCATACATTATATAAACCATACATTATATAAACCATACATTTCCAAAAAGCGAGTTTATGACAGAAATACAGACAACAACGCTGCAGAGATTGCTAAATTACTTTCATTTTTTAATTCTGACTGCGCACTATTCTAGATATTGTCAGTTTATGAATATTTTATAGTTTAGTGACTAGCAATCTTTGCGGAGCATACATTGACCCTATTCTTGTCCAAACATGTAATGTCAGCCCTACCTAAATCCATTTCTAAAAGTCGATAAATTTCTTCAATATTTCATTGTTTCTGCTGCAATGTCACTACAAAAGCGTAAACAGGAACAATTAACTGAAATTAATCCTGGTAAGAGAGAGGACTGCTCTGGAGTGTGAAAGCTCCAGGAATGCTCAGTGTTGATCATTATATCAATAAAACATCGCCTCGGATCAGAATCCTTCAGATAGACACAATTCCAGGGGGATTGCTAACGTAAGACCTGGGTTATCTCTGAAACAACTTGATATATTCATGGAATGTATGTGACGTATGTAATAGTTCTGATGTTGTGTAGATAAAACGCCTAAAGGTTAAGAGAGGTCTTAGTTAAATGAAAATGTATAATGCTTATACATATTTTAGAGTTTCTTTTAGATTTTGGGGATGGATCCCCAGTTTTTCTTGTTTTTTACCAAAGACAATGAAAAAAACCATACATTTTACTAATTTTTAAGGTTACTTTCAAAATGCAGTAAATGCCATCATAGGCCTGTAGGCAACAAACGGACTATTCCTACCACATATTATAAGACACATTAATGTATTAATATGGTACATCCATGACATACGGCACATCAATGAAAAATGGTTTATATATGAATTGTTGTGTAACTATGAAAACAATCACAACCTTGAACCATGACATCACAGCATAAGTCTGCGATGTACTTTTAAGGTAACAAACTGGTTGGCATTTTTGTTAATCAAGGTGGTAAGTAGACCCGACCTGGGATCATTATTGATCTACTAAAGCTAAGTGATTGCCCCTCATACCGCAAGCATTTGACCAACTTGTCGTACATTCGGTACCTAAGAATGATTGGCTTGGTCCGGGTGACGATATGTCAACCATTACAGCCTCATTAGCTTTTTGTATGTTAAAATTAAAGTAGGTCTTTTTTTACCTAGAAAGATGTCTGATCAGTGAAATTGACTTTTATTTGCTATAAAAACCTTCCGAAATTTTCTTTTTTATCACGAAGTATATACAGAAATGTAGCAAAGTATCTTTTCAATGATATTGCAACAATAGAGCATCTGACAACATTTTAGGAGTTGGGGCTAATGAAAGGCATTATGTAAATATTGTTTTTGAGCAAACACAATATATTTAGTATATTTTACTATCATTTTATCTATTGTTCTGTATCACTAAATTCAAAAAGCTAATGGACCTTTATAAGCAAATATAGATACAGAAAGCATTGAGTAAAATGAACTAACTAAACTGTACAACCAAGAGTGCGTTATGGAGATAGTATTTTTGCTAATGTTATTGGCATACAACACATGTTACACATGTACACCTTCATTACTAAAATGTTCGGAAAAGCTTTTCCTTGTTCTCTTTCGGTACAAAAATGCTATCGAGAAATTTTATAATGAAACTATTGTAAGAAAGATGTGTTATTCTCCCTGATTTCAGAACGCTGTATCATGTGTTATTTGAGCAAACTGTGAACATTGCCTGATTTTAACTGTTCCTTTTATGGTAGAACTTCCTGTATAATCAAATAATCTTACCAGCAGACCGTTCAATAAATGTCAACAATGATTTCCTTAACTATGAGTTTTATAAACGTTCACCGCGGAGTTTGATGGGATTATCTCTTTTCAATACGACAACGCGGAACATCCGCGGAGCAGAACGCGGAGTGATTCGAGGACCATGAATAATAAAGCCAGATCAATATATTTATTGTAAGAGTCGTTTTTTGTTCAATTAGCGTAACAAGATTTTTAAATAGCATGCCATTTCTGTTAGCTCAGAAATAATTCCTCTATGTGCAAACCATTACACTAACGTTAGTGGTATTCTTCACATATTCTAGATGGACATATGATATTAACATGCAAAGTTCATCAATTTGCTGTAGTGCTCTGGCCAACATTTTTCTATTTTTTGTCTGATAAAAGAATAAGCAGCGTTTCTGTCTGACAAATATTTCTGTGAAAGATCATAAAGACAATATATGAGGCGGTGTAAAAATATTTTATTAATTTCTGTCTGTATTCGTGTTTATAATGGAGATATTTCGTGAGATGGTGTATAATTAGGCGGTGTTTATTTTTTAATCATTATTTACTCTATAACATCCCCATATGTATACACTTTTGTCTTCTAGTCCGTACGTTTGATGTATAAAAAAACGTTCACTGATTTCACTTACATCACTATTGGTTTTCACAATACGATTATTCGCCATATAATATCTTCCCTCGCGTGGTATGTGATCTAATTACAGACACGTTATCTGAATGTTATTCATTTTAAATACGCTCATATTTAATCAAAAACATACTACAAATTTATCGTCTTCCAGTTAAGTCAGTTTTAAAGAACAATAAAAGAAACCATTATCAAATGATTAATCATAGACGCTATACTAGTATTTCACATTTATCTCATGTAAAAGACATTCTTTCATTTAACAGACTGGTTGATAACGAGCCGTAAAAATCATCATATATTTTATCACTTTGAAAGCAAGATCAAATTGTCGAGATTGTATAGCGAAAAATATACATAATATGACCCAAATATTTCATCTTATACGTATGCACTTTAATAAATTATGTTGTGTAGATCGAAGTGAAGATAAGATATGTCTCTTGTCATTAATTCAATGTGACAATCCTACAAAATAAAGTATACTTCTCAGAATGACGTATGAAATGTGCGTGTGTTTTAGATTAGTTTTCGACAAGTGGCTTATGTTAGGCATCGAACAAAAGCTCAAATTTATTCAAAGAATGCTTCTACTAAAGATCTGAATTTCTCTAAAACTATGGCTAACACTGCGAAATAGAAAATTACAAAACAAAGATGCACATAAGTACAGTAGATACATGATATTATACGACATATGACTGCTGCCTTGATAGTCAGTGGTAATCAATCCTTAATTAGTAATTCATATGAACATAGAACAAAACAACAATTTAATGTCAAAGTTGACCTTTTTAGGCTTTGTGAGGTACAACGTATTTACTGGGAAATAACGCATAAATTTTCGTTTTCTGTACAGAAATGCTTCTAAAATCGTTAGACTTCTACTTAAATATATATGTTATCAATCACATTAATTTAATATCATTTCTGGATGTAGGCGTCTACGTAATTTACGAAAACATTGACGCTTAATTTGAATTAATTTCATAGCTTTGCGATCAAATCGCGTTTGGTGGTAATTGTTTGTTTGATGATACGAATGTAAAAAGTTAATTATATCGTTTACAGTCTACACAGTGACTGTAATTATTACAGAGCAAGCTCTCCAGAGTGGCCCTCTCCTGAGCAACGACCTTCCTTAAAGAACAGTGTAATTTGTTCCTATTGCATGATTTAACTATTGATATAACCTCTCTAGAACAACAACCTCTCAACAATGAAATAATTTTGCTGCTCTCAAAAGGTGTTGCTTTGAAGAGGTGGCACTGTATACGATATGATTGCAGATTTTGCATTCATTCAATGTTAACTTAATGCCTATTCTGATTTAACACTTCGAATTATCATTCAAAAACACTCACCTGTTGGTAACACAGGCATAAATTAGGTTTCATAAATTTGCTCGCGTTTTGTTTCTATTGACAAAAGTAATTCAGTTATGTAATTATATCGGTGGCGAGTAAACCAAATTTTTTTTCTGGGTTCTGCATTAGTTCTTATATTATTCTCCACAAGTGATAGCTAACCTTTCCACAATAATCCGATGTCGGTTAAAATATATCCTAGTTAAGAGTAGTAAGTCGCAATAATTATGACTTATCTGTTTCATATTACATGTATATAAAAGAAGAGACTAGTAACAGGCGGCCAACTGTTCAGTCTACACCAGAAGCCATGTAAATCAATAAAAACAAGTGAAATATCGGTGTACATTTCTTTCTATGGATAAGGTATTTTATTTATTAAGGAAGACCACAATATTAAAACCGTTTGTCTGACCAACATAACATGTTATTATATATATACCTACCATCGTCATTGTATTTTAAATACCGGTACAAGTTTTGGCATATGCCACCAAAGAAAAGCGACGATGTCAACGTCTTACAGCCATAAACATCCACTCTTGAACAGCGAACGTTACTGAGATATCTTGTGCCTGCGCGACATATTATTGCTGTCACTACCTCTCCGATTATACATACAGTAAATCTCTCCAGACTGACCCTCTCTTGAGCAACAACCTCCCATCAACATTAGGAAGGTTTAATCCCACTGCTCAATTTAACTATTAATTTAACCTCTCTAGAGCATCAAACTCTCAAACAACAACATAAGTTCGCTACTCCAAAAGTGTGTTGCTTTGAAGAGGTTACACTGTATATATACAGCCAAACCTGTGTTTACGACCACCTCCGAAGAAAGGTCACCCTTTAAATTAAGGTCATTCTTTCCCACATGGTTATCGATTATTCATAACAAAAGACTTCCGAATAAAGGCCAACTGTCAGTGAAGGCTGCATTATGTCTTTCGTAAGGGCGGCCTCTGTTCACAGATTTGTCTGTATATACATGTATATGCTTTTTATGTTCCAGGTGTACAGACAGTATACGTATTTATAAAAACTTGGTCAGAGCAGGAATTAACGAAAATGTTCGTCACGATGATGAGTTATGTGGAAACTTATCAAATCTCGAAGACAAGAAATTCTTCTCAAGTGGCAGAGCCCTAGTCTTTGAATTCCATTCTGAATACGACCCAGACCCTCGATTTAAAGGTTTCAAAGGAATTTACACATTTTTAGAAAAAAGTAAGTTATTGGCTCTTTTCTTCGTGACTTTGAATACGGCAAGGCATTTCCTTCCTTTAAATGCTTTTTGCTAATAAAATAGAAATATCTCATAAAATAAAGCCTAGCAAAATGTGTGCAGAAAACTAGCTCATAAATAGTCGCCCATAGGGTGTGATAAAGTGTGCATTCGCAATGTTGTGGCACTGGTTCACGCAGTACTTTATCGAGTGTGTCTAAACCAATCTCTATAAGGAAATAATGTCAATATTTATTAATATCCTCCGTACCGCGTGATTCTCTGTAGTGAATCATTTTGGTTATAGTGTGAAACTGTACGTCAATGTATCATTGTGAGAATGCTTTAAATCAACCTTTGAGAAAAAAGCAATCCGTTATTTTACCCTTCCTTTTGTAAAACATTGAAAGTATCACTTTGTAGAAAAAAAATAATTTTGAAGTTGAACATTCAAGAATAATTGTTTTTTAATAAAATTTGCCCCCATATATGTACATGTACATCTGTGTTACGAATTTTGACGTTTATTGACTTTGGGTGGTAATTATAAAATGTTTACGTGCGTTCTTATGACGTCATAATTGAATTAGCATCATTTCAAAAGACTGTAGACAGTGCTTATTAGTATTTAATTAGTTTTGTTATGTCACGATGTTAGAAAACACAAATGACCAGGAGTGTCTGTGTACTAAAACATGTCTGATGCTAAGTTTGTCTCAAATATCTGAAAAGGAGTTAAATAGGACAGTTGATAGGAATATGATGACTTCGAATATATAAAAAATGATATTTTGTCTAATGTGTTAACAAGTTTGTGTCTGTAATAAAGTGTTAGTTTTATTTGTTTATTTCAATAATTTGATGAGTAGTCAATGAACTGAACATTTTAGTTTTCATTTTTATATCAAAATAAAGTTGTTTTGAGTAATTTTGTAAGAGTGGTCCATGAATTGAATATTTTAGTTTTTTACATTTATATCAAAATAGAGTTTATGTTTTAAGTTATATGACAATATTTGACATGTTTCGCCCTAACTAGATAGGTGCAAGTCAAGATTTGATCGTCACATTCCTGGTAGATGTTCAGGCAAGGATACCAACAATCACTCGTTTTTTTATACATTTTTATATGTGTGTTATTTCGTACTTCTCTTTTTTATATTAAATGTTACATATATATACCTATCTGTCTTCTAACAAAGCTTCGACTCTCCTAAACTCTTTCTCTGTTTTAGCACTCTGCGTATTATAATGTTCGATGTTTCAAGCTTTGTGTATATAACACGATCACGTAATGCTTAAACTCAATAGCGGCTATTCGATGTGTTTTACTAAATTCCATTTTATCCGTACATATGTTGAACATAATCAAGTGATTTTATCAAGAATTATCAGATAGTTGAACAACCCGTAAAATAAGTTAGTCGTGGTATGGTTCACAGTTCGCTATTCAATTTTTTAATTGCGAACTGCTTTCTAGTCTGTGGGAATTGTGGACTGCAGACTGGCTCGCAGTTCACGATTCATTTTTTTTTCATCTAAATGAAAAAGAGAAAAGCAAATTGAAATTGAATCGCGAACTGAGAACTGCGCTCTAGCTGTTTAAAAGCGGGTAGGCTAGAAATCATGGTTTGTCATTTTGTTCTAAACATCTTTTGTGAGAAAGGTACGATTCACCACTTACTAATTTCGTGTTAGGGTTTTTAGTGTTAGCGCCAGAACTAGGGTCGGTCGTGTGACTATAAACACGACATTATTTCTATGGTTTTATTGTAAGTCATACCATGATCTGAATTACGATGTTTGTAATTTCAATGTCACTATATATCATAGCACACTGTCGCCATTGTTAATAAATAGCATCAATATATACATAGAGCGTATGTAATTAATATTTTACATTATGTTATAAATTCATAATCCAAATTGCAGATAAGGTGTTAGTGTTATTTAAATTGTTTACAGTTAATTAGAATTATCAATCTCTTCTACATGTAATGTATTTACATGCATCATATTATGAAATTACTATGTGCTCATTTTTCTGACTTATGCTTCATGTTTATTGTATTTCGTTATTTTTTCATTCTTTGTTAATCTTACACTATTTCTGGTGAAGGTATTTACCATATTAATATCATATCATCATTATTAATACTAATATCATATTCACCAATATATTAACATGTTTTCCACGATTTACTGATAATTCACAACCATGTACTTCCAAGAAGGGTCGTCGACCATTTGCTACCAGAGTAGGCATTTTTCATACATTATTATAAGCCAATGTGCCAATGTGTCAATAAGCCAAAGGACAATATGTTATAAATTGAACAGGTCAGACACTATTTCGGATGGTTAGGCAAGTGATATGGGTATTTTATGACTATGAGGAGAGTGACTCGAGGGTCATAATGGTCGCACGCGCTCGATGGCCCTTCTGGTCACAGTCATCAACCGTGACACATATTCAAACTTAAATAAAATTATTTTAGGAGATGTTTTCTTTTGTTCGTTATATTATTTGTTGATTTGTTCTTTATTTTATGTCTTAGTTTCTATAACTACCGATATTTGAAAAATTCCGGGTGATTTTCTCAGGATCTAGTGAACAGTGAAATGTTTGGTTTGTGATGAAATTATCGAAAATACATCAACAAGATTTTAAGTATGAAGATGAATATCTGATTAATATCTGATCCTTCCTAACGACAAGGAAAATTACAATGAACTGGAAAAGACTTCCATGTCCACAAATAACTACATAAACATATTACCGTTTAGAAAATACTGGTATTTGTAATTTGAGAGAGTGTAATTTGATATCCGTCTCGTATACATGGCAAAGCTTAAATCCAAAAAGCCAAAGAGCGCTTGTGACCATCCTGTACCTAGTTATCAAGGGCATACTACACGTGACAGAGTAATGTGTTCCCCTACTGGATTAAATGCGAAATGCTATAAATATACTGGTCGCAAGTGCTTCTGTGACCCTTTTTGAATGAAGTTATTTTCATTTGTTAAATCTATATTTATTCCAAATGATGTTTTAATACCATGTTCATGAACTTGGTGTTTAATCATTTTTGTACTTCGGCTATTTTAGGTTCATTCAAAACCGACGGCGAATTAGAACACGGGACCCAATGTTCGTATCACATGCAAAGTGCTAATAACAACACCCGAGGGAAGTTCTTCTCGCCGAAATATCCCCAGAAGTATTCAAGATCAGCTAGCTGTCAATATATCTTCAACGGACGAGAAACTGAAATAGTCAGAGTCATATTCAAAATAATCAAATTACCTAAACAAATGATTAGATATAAGTAAGTATATTATCTACATACGACAAAAGTAAATAAAATACCGTTTGAATGACGCTGTCGATTTGGGATTGCCGTAGCTCTAAAAAGCATTGTCGTAAGAGTAAACCCGCGAGTCTTTCTAGATTTTGGTCATGTGACACATGAGGCAAAGGATACTTCCCAGTGTTACCGCCATGCGTGGGTGAAGTTTTGTATTTGACCGTCTAAACAGAACAGATTAATCCGACATTTAAACAATAGTTCGTAGACTTACTATGGAAAATTTGAAATCATTTCTAAAGGGAAAAGAATGACTTTTTTATGGTAACGACCACTCCTATCCCAATCTTTCTTAAAATGCGTTTCATAGGCAATTCATTGTAGGTGACGACGATAATGCAATGAATTACGATTGTCTCTGTTAGGGCCCTAGATGTGTCGTCTTATAATCATTGTTTTGGCTAAAATGGGGATTATTTCTTTTCTTAGTATGTATATACCACTGTATGTTCCATTACCACGTCGCCATGGAAAATGACTATAAAACATTGATATGTATAATTATATTATGTTTTTTAATTCATTTTCTTACTTACATATTTATGATATGTATAATACATGATACTAGGAAGCTCCAGTAATGTACTCTTTAAATAAATGTTCTATTTAAAGAGTGTACTCTTTAAATAAATGTTCTATTTAAGTAATGTACTCTTTAAATAAATGTTCTATTTAAGTAATGTACTCTTTAAATAAATGTTCTATTTAAGTAATGTACTCTTTAAATTGAATCAACATGACTGATGACCACTTTTTGTTTTGCCTCAGCTTAAGGCAATGTCTATATTTAGACTTGACTTTCAATTTGTCTGTCCAATACCGAATAATCAGAAAAATATATTGGATAATACTCAGACAGGTCGGTTAAAATCAAGGGATTTAAAAATGCGGCGATTTTCTGTAATGTTTTCCTGGCATAAAGACATATTGCTGACGGGAAATGCATTCATTTGTTTCATGGAAGCCATGATCTTGATTTATCTTGTGTTCGGGAGGATTTCTCGCTTACATTTGGCGTAAAACGTTCCGCAAACGACTGAAATGCGCATTAAACTAATCTAATAAACCCTCGCTGGTTCTTCTGCAGACTCTCTGTTTCCTCGTTCTGTCTGATAATCCATTGTTAGTTTCGTCACATTCGTTATTTATTCCATTCCGTCTCATTCCGGTAATGTTATTTCCTCTTTTTATGATCGTATTATGTTTTTTATCAGCCTAAAATCGTTCAAGTTTAAAGTGATTTTAAATCATGAGGTCCAACTTATGTTTTATTATCTCGACCAAATACTGTTAGGCTTTAGAGTTTCTAGTTAAGTAACCATTTCGTTTTTTTTTAAATCTTAAAACAAATAAGAATGACTGTTCCCAAACTCAAAGCGTTGCGTTAATGCTTATATTTCCAAGGCCCTAGTTTCTAAAGAATAAACAAATCACTATGCACCTGCCAACTTACAGTGTAACTGCATTACAACTATAGTTTTATCATTTTAATCAGCAGGAAAGTAGGTCACGATTGGTTGGTCAGATTTATATCGTTCGTATGAATTTAGTTGTTTTCTTAATAATTTCAAACATTTCATTCCAGCGGTTGTGGCGAAAACGGTGACGTCATCAGAGTATATGATGGACGGGACAGTTCTGGTCGGCTTTTAAGCTCAATATGCGATACACGTAACCAAGAACAAATAGAATCCTCTGGACCGTATATGTATATAGAATTTATGTCGGATTCACATCATGAAAAACAAGGATTCGCTGCTGAATATGAATTTATTGATATCAAACACCCACGCCCACCTAAGCCGCATTATGACGGTAAGTTTGTTTATAGACGATGTTAAATACTGCAGAACTATGGCTAAGAAATATCTATAGAATATAAATGGACGCCTCCGTTACCATCCCTTATTATACGTTCTGGTTACCCTTTGTATTAATCGTTTGCAATCAGTATAAATAATGTATTGGAATGGTTTAATCATAGTGGTGTAACGAAATTACTTAATGTATTGCAAACAATTGATTACTGGTTTCGCCGTTTTCCAAAATGTAAAGATGATTGTGCATCCGAATTCAAATATTGATATAAAGTTTAATTTGCTGCTGTTACGAACTCTCTTAAAGCAATTATTACCAAGACAGTCTTAACAATTAAAGGGAAACAAATGTGTTTGTACGTTATGAATAATGAAATAGAATGATTACCTCCCATTATCTAGGTTCCGTAGAACTTTACCATACTTATTATGAAAAAGTGCAATTTCTGTGTTCTGGTATGATGTCTTCGTTTGACTCAATTATGTGACATTGTAACACCAACATAAAGTTCTACGTTGAACACAAAATCACATTTACATTAATTTTAGCGATATACGTAACTTCTTTTCTAAAGGAGGGCTACATCTGTAAACACGTGAAACCTCTAGTATTGTCGCATGTATCTAAGGCCGATAACTCCGCTTTCTTCCTTCTTGCGATCGTGGACCAGTACTCATTACGCTGGATTTGTAACCCGGGGCATCTGTATTCGATTCCCGGTCGCTGCATGGCATGTCATACCCTTCCATGACAATTTGACAACAGTGTCGGTTTCCCCTACAGGACAGTTGGAGAAGTTGCCGGTACCTTGTGGAGGGGTACATTTTTACTGGTCAGAATACAGTCTAGGGAAACGGATAAGGTGAATTGACCGCCGTATATAACTAAAACAATGTTTAGAAAACAGTGATAAAGCCAAATAAACAAATTTGACATCTCTTAAATTCATTATTTGTTCCAGAAACTGAAGTTACATATATGCTTTTATCCTTAGGTCTATCTTTGTATTTTTCTACCACTTGTGTTTCTTTCTTTCTCTCAGGGGGACCTATTATTCAAGACCCAACATGTAAGTAATATTTCTGATACAACTTTATGGTGCATGACTGTATACATAACCACCTGAATGTAAATATGCCGAGCGTAAGAAACGATCTTAAATTCATTGATAGAAAATAACCACCTAAGCTATAGAAAAGTGTCATTTTCTGTGGATAAGTATTGATAAAATGCTTTGGACCTTTTTTGCAGAAAAAAATGAAAAATATTTCATACTTTTATTTTTCGAATATTCGAATTCGTTTTTCATGTTCGAAATATGCGGCGATGTTTCGATTATTCGAATAGAATTCCCAGCTTTAAATATTACACTAAAAATCATGGCAAATACATGATACTTTAATGATAAAAATGACTGCATTAATGTTACAGTATTGATAGAACGCTGACGACAATGTATCTGTTCTTTAAGCAGTTAATTATGTCCGATTATTTGTATTATTCCAAAATATACATTCCATTTATCTGTGAGTTCTTTGAATGCCTGTTACACAAATCATGTACAGATAAATTGTTTACTTCGCGTTCGGTTATGTTTGTCACGTGATCATGTATATTTTATTAGGAAAAATATCTTTATTTATTTCCCATGTATAATTCTAGAGATTTCTGTACGCACAATTTAAATACTCTAAGCATTTTTCATGGTTAAATAATGCATGTTAAATATTTTCTAAGACTGTGTCAAACTAGACTATATTCAGTGTCATTTACGGACATTAAATGGTTACTTAATGCACATGTGTGATACACTTATTTTATCAACCAAAGTAGAACATTCAGTACTGCGATATAACGTAGAAAAGATAAAAAAAAAACGTGGTTATCATTCGTTAAAAGATTATCTCAGGCTGGTACACTGTATAATGATTCTATTGCACTGTTTTATTCAACGTTGACGTCGTGACTATCTTTTAAACGGGCGTTGTTTTTAATTGGGTACCTGTTTTAGTAGTATTAAACATTATTTGTAAAAATCCTCACTTAGCATAATTGTCCATGTGAATTATAAGAAGACGAATATATTTCTGTGTGATAAGTGCCACACCCAGCATGGTCGCTCTTACCACTATCAATGCATATAGAACAGTAAAGATAACCAGCTCGAAAACAAAAGTAGAACGGATTTTCAGATAAGTCACAGTAAACAAGCAAGTCGCTTTTACGGTACAAGATAGACAACTCTCGTTGGAAATTAAAATACGTTCAAACTTGCATTATCTACCTTCCATTGCGTTTCAAGTGTACAATAGTGTTGTGTTCTAATGATTCTTAGAAGCAAAAGGTCAATTAGGTCCAAAAATGTAAATGTCATGAACTTGATTAATGTTGGCCACTCTATCAATACACATAAACCGGTATTTTGCAAATTTGAAGCACAAATCATGTACAAATTATTTGACAAATTATAATTCCAACGCCATTTCTAAAGGCTCAAAAAGTAGACAAGCATAACTGTGAATATAACGCTTTCTGTGTGCGACTATACTTACCATAACATCGTTGATTATTATAAGCGAAAAGGGCCAAAGTTTCCCAAACTACATAAATAACAACATTGTCACGTGTAGTATGTTAGAATTTCTCTGACTTTCGGAACTTACAACACTGTCCGTGAATTCTCAATGCAACCTTAAGATCACAGAGCCCCAAACAACAAATTTCCTGTCATTAAAACTCTTCGCCAGAATAACAGTTAGTAAAACAAATCTTTATTATTTCAATAAGTTTGCTATTATAAGTGACATATTATGGTACAATGTTTATAGTAATTAAGAAGTATATTTGATCATATTTCTCAGTAGCAACACCGCCAACTACCTGGTTTATTATGAATACTGTATCATTATCCTAGCATATTTGAAGCATGTGTCATAATTATATACATTGTACTAAGTTTACTGGTTTTACAACATCTATCACTTTGTGTATCATGCTGCCACGTGTGCCAATTAAGTACGTCCCTTATACACGTGCTCGAAACATTGGATAATCGTACGTGCGCGGATTTTGCAAGATTTATTAAACTGACCATTTTATAGGAGTATTATAATTACCTGATAACCTTTCAAAGACATTAATGTTCATATCTAAATTAGATAATACACGAAGTATGTGCAATATTTCATAAAACGAAACTTTGGCTTTTTTACTTTTTTTAAGCTCAATTGTCAGTTGCCTGTGTGTTTATATATAAATATTAAAGAAGTAATTTAGACAAATTATTGATGTATTATACACCTTGGAACATTACGTCAAACTCAAAGGAAACTGAATGTTTTGTTATCAACGTTTCCATGGCAACGATGCTTTAGTTTACAGTCATTAGAATTTCATTTAAAACTAGAGTTGTGTAATTAGAAGGAACTAAAAACTTTTCCCAACTTTTAACTAAACAATAATTGGGAAGGCCATTAAACCGCTCTCAATGAATGGTGTCCTCTTGCTTAATGAAACATTTGTACACGTTTCGTACAATATAAGGGCAAATTGTTGGCATTGGAATTTTGGGTGTCTTTCGTGTTTTGAAGATGGCCTATGTCATTTCTTTCAACTTGTCTGTGTAAATACATTGTAGTTTTAATTGCTACAATATAAAATACTCTTTATACAGGCAGTGTATACATAGTAAAGTGAAATAATTGCTACGTAATATTCCGACACAACATGTAATATGGAATAATCAAATGATACATCACCTTATGTTACTTACTTCAGTAAATTCTATATAAAGGTGACTTTGATACAGTTGTATTGAACTTTCATAGCCACTGATCCAGAAGCGTCGTTGCTGCATATAAATGTTGAAAGTTTAATGCTAAGAACACCATCAGGTCAATTGACCTTTTCAGTAGCTTTAATGTTTTCATACAGAATGATACCATACTTTGTATGAGCTTGCCTTTAACTCACTGACAATGTTTGCTTTTCTTTTTTGTGGGTTTCCATGGCAATATTTGGTATGGTTATGTTTCTAAACGCAATAACAATGAAACACCAACATTATTTACGTGCTGTCTAACCCAACACATTACACAACACAACGTACCAAACTCATTTTATTGATAAAGTACAGCTGTATCCCATTTATATCTTTTCTACATAATGGCAATACATTGTTTGTATATACACACATGGTCTAGCATTACAATAGTTAATCTCCTGATTAAAAATTCTCACATCAATTTGTCTGTCTTGATTTCCCGATGTATGCCTTTTTCTTCACCCAGCAAAAATACGGATAGAAAGCAACAATCAATCAGAGAAAGAGAGAGAGAGCAATTTCTTCCTAGATGAATCCAATAGACCCCTTCACGTATCACCAGTTATTGATTGTATTTATAGTACAACTAATATGCCCTTTTAAGCTTATTTCCCTGACAAAAATCAAACAAGAAACATGAGAGATTGAACGCGGGAAACTGAATTATTGACTTAGTATGATGAACACTTTAGAGATCACTAACCTTGGCATACCATAGTGCTGTACTCTGTTTTATAGTAATCTACTTCTAGTTTTGTAAGATCAATGAATGTACTGTACGAATTTGGTCAATTTTGACGGAAACATTTACTAGAGGGGCATATTAGAAGCAAGAGATCATAAGAAATACATGTATAATTATACTAGTGCTCTTCCATATACTCTACGTGTACATGTACATATACTTAACATGGACTGGTAACGCCTTTTTGGGATTATAAATTACACCAGAATGTCGTTTTTCCAGTATCATAAACTTCATGTCCAATTCTAAATACACATACACAGACCAGAAAACAGACCATGCGGACTGAGTTGCAACTGGTTAATGTATACATCCGAATGATGAAATTATAAAACATATTAATGAAGACAATATATAACAAATTGCTTCAGTTAATCTAGTGGTAATATATGATTAATGGTTTGTGCTCTTGAACGTCTCGGGATGCTGTCACCTCAGAGAATTATTGATTCAAGTATAAATCATTCCATACTTTAAGTTGGAGTAGCTGGTGAGTTATTTATATTGCGACTATGCTACTGAACTTACAGAACTTGAAAACAGACGCATCAAACACTGCCAGAACATTGACACATAAACTGAAAGGCGTATAACCTGGAACATATATCCTATTAACATTAAGCAACTGTTGAAGGGGTTCCAATATCAAGCATTACTTTATTTATAAAAAGTTCAAATCTCGCGTGATTTAAAAGGAGCGGATTTTTTAAATCAAACAAAACATGCGGAGTTTTACGATTATTCCATTATATTAAATATGATAACACATTCCAAAAAGAAAAAGTTATATTTTTCATAAAAAATGAATAAATTTATTGTAAAATGTCTAAGCCCACATCTAAATACAACCACTGGGCTCCATACATGACCGCTAATATATTGATTACTTCGTAAACAAAAATCAATATTACACATGAATTGAAGTCTATGAAGAAAATTTGACACCTTCCTGGTTAATCAGATGACAAAGGCATTTATACTTTGGAAAGTTTTCTAAGAATACGACGCCTAAAAATACAAAGCATAAATCAATACTGTATTATTATGTTCAAACTTGAGGTGTGAAATCTCGCGTTTTACCTCATGGTGCGAAAGACGCAAAGGAAAGGGTACAAGATGCCAACTTTTGTTTGTACGAATATATAAGTCCTTGGTATTTCACACCAGCTAAATTTGACGTAATTATTTAACAACGTTAAGAGTGTGATTTGTGATAGACGGATTGTGTTGCGTTGTCGTGGAACAACTCTGTGACTATCTCCAGAAACTATGGCAAATTCATCCCGATGGAAATGTTCCTGTCATAATACTCGACACCCAGGTGGCACGTTCATTCTTCTAGCAATAACAACAGTGCTAGTACAAGACATTCAAACTGTTTATATGAACACCTTAATTCTATTAGTACGCTTGTTTCAACATGTAATCGCTCTTTATGTTTTTCTGGGGTCTTACTGCTGATTTATTTTAACATTTGTACCTAAAAGTAACGAAGTCGAAACTTGCTTATGCCTAATGAAGACAATACGCCTTGAGGATATTACCGAGACAAACAATTGCAACGATACATTCTAATGATCTGAGGAGTTTACAACGATATGAATATAATGTTTGTATTATGTCTACTGTAAATATAACCAATTATGACATCAAATGTATGTACTACGTATACTCGTGGACAGTAAAATTCTATGTATTGAAAATAAATCATAACCTGGCATCATGTTTTAAGTTCGGATTTATGGTTTAAAATTGTTGAGCTATATTATGACCTGCTTTATAGATTTCCACAACAAGGATTACATTAATTTGGCTCTGTCTGTTAAAAGTCCCATAATCTTATAAATGTATAGGTCTTAGTAGGTTCTGCTTGTTCTATAACAGGAATCCGATGTATTTTCCTCCCGTGCATACTTTATAGCAAGAAAAAATGTTTCCGAAACTGCTATCGTATTTTTTTCAATATCATTGAAATAAATACTTATCGAACACCTGCGTTTTCCCGCAGTCATGCTATGCACACGTAGTAAAGTGACGTCACGCGCTCTTCATATTTCAAGTTTACAAAAGCAAAAATCACTGTGAAAGGAGTGTTTTAGAAGAAAAAGGGCTTGTTTCGTCGGTAATAATTATCTTGGGATAATATCAGCAATTAAATGTTTTTGCATATTTTTTTCTATAGCAAAAAGCAAATGGGACTTTAACGTGAAGCTACAACTGTATCTACGATAAATCAAGCCATGTTTCTCTAAAAATGGATATGACTGTTTGTGATGTTTATTGGCTGTGCTCTGAAGTTTGACACATTATGTCTACATATATGATAGACTTTAGTCTAGAGGTTCTTAAACTAGTAAATTATTAAATACGTTGTATATAAAGAAGGGTAAATCCACTAAACCATATTACTCTATTCCCTATTTGTCCAATTAGGTCGACTGGCCAGATAAAATGCTGGGGAGCAAAACAGAGTAAAGTCACGAGAATGTATGCGACTCTATTTGCCTGGAAGTCTTCATTTTCAACAATGTATCCATGCTATGATTTTCTCATTTGACTGGTTTGTTCAATACAACAAATAAAGTAATGCCTCTGTTCCTGAACCAGATATACAATGAAACGGAATGTAATTCATTATATTTCTCCTAGGACATTTCTAGGATCAACAGATAAAATTATACATAATTAGGAGTTAATTATGTCGCTTAGTTAAATTAAGGGCTTCCATTTCATTCATGTGTGACTATATCGATTTCTGTGTTATATGAGTGCTAAATAGTTTGTCCTTCGGCTAGCTCTGAGAATCTGCATATGAACATGTTATCGTTATAATACATTCAATGACTATGGTGGATTAGTGCATAACGGTGTCTTTTTTCAAAACACAAAATATGATTTTTCTTTAAACTTCATTTGCTTTTTTATATTGATATACACACAAATAAAAACTCACCGTTTTCGTTTCTACTATATTGTAATTCAACACAAGTATTTCTAAGCTTTAAACTTATCATAAACTTGCAGTTTGATATTGAATAATATACCACCGCGTTATTATTACTGTAGGCTCTTCTAGCCATGTTTTAATCTTACATTTTCTTGTTGTCGAAAAAAGATCATTTCTCGAGAAATTCTTCATTGTTTCGACACCGCCACCAGAGTTTTGATTCCTTAAATATTGTGTCATACATAACTTTAAGGGTTGGATAAATACAACTTCATTTTGTCTGGGTATTATTGATCGAGTTCAGGTTAATTGTAGATTCTGCATAGACAGATATGCCTTTGGTGATATACAGATCATATACGTATTTCGTTCATTCGTAAATTCTTTTCTACAAAACTAAGAAAATAATCTTCTTTTCTGCAAAGTAAGAAAACACATTTTACAAATTTCTGTTTACATTTAAGTACCATGATTTTGATCTGACGCAGTATATGTAATGTCCACAATGACAAGACAATACATACAGGTCTCGGGGCACATATAAAGGTAATATTGATGAACATGTCAATCAAGTTGCCTACTTAGGTATAGTATTAACATCTAGTGGTTCCTTTGAAAAAAATAAATTATACGCATTACGTGGACAAGCCTTGAAAGCCATATAAAAGATGAAGTCTTATCTTGACGAGTTTAATAATCTTAGTTCTAGACAGTAGACATCTACTCTTGAAATATCCGATAAACTAGTATATGGTTGTACCGATTCTAAATTATGGATCTAAGATTTGTGGATTTGAGGAGGCAAAAACAATTTTATTTGTGAAGATTTAGATAGAGCACCTTTAAATCAACAATAAGGTTCGGTTCCAGAACGATGTATTAGAAATCCCACGAAGTTGTGATATTGATTCGAATTTTGGTCCATTTTAAACAAAATGGGCAATTTAAACAAACACAAACGTCCATAATACGTATTTAGTAAAATAATTTTGCCTTGATGATTGCCATAGTAACCCCGGTATGTTTACAAATATGGCACTAAATGTATTCAGAATTTATCTCCGTCACTTTTCCGGAGACTTCGGAAATTGTCCGCGAGTTTCTGATAACCAATGGATGGACAGTATACGTTTGGATGACGTAGTATACACATAACATAACGCTTTCTTGGTGTAACCGTTTCATCCTCCATTTTCTATTTTTGGTAGAATGACGTTATTTGTTTACGCGCATTTCCGAAGGGTTTACGAAGTTGTCGGAAATGCTCAGCAGATGTACGTCATACTCTGTTCAACATGTAAAATACTAAATATTGTTTTCCGTTAGTTATTTCTCATGAAAGGAACGGCCAAATGAGATCAGATATGGGTCCCTTCTGTACAATTTTGGCATCATTTAATATCACAATCTTGCGAGACCTTTTGTACAGTGAAAATAATACCAATATTAGGACATATTGTGGCTTTAAAAATAAAGTCAAGTTAACAGTGTACGTGATCTAGATATTACTTAATCAAAGATAAATAGAAAGTTATTAAACAAATGTACAACTTAATACTGAATGATTTATATACAAATAAAAAAACAAATGGGCATCCAGTAATAAATATTTTGCCACAGACAACTGGATCTAATAATTTATTGTTACGTCAATGTGTAAAAATCGCTACTTTACATTTCTATTCATTTTACAAAGATTACGAGATCTAATCGTGCAAAATTGGATTAAAGAAATGCGGGACTCATCAAGAGCGATTACCTAGAGTTTGTTTCAAAATCCGGTTTTAAAACCTTAATTAATGTTCTATCGATGAAGAAGTATAGAATAGCAATCACGAAATTGGTCATGTTTAGTCTCAACTTCACGAGTGAACGTTAGCACAAACCAAATAAAACTCAAAGAAACGAAAGAAAATGTACATTTTGTAATACTATAGAAGAGGAATTTTATTTTATTTTAGAATGTCCCTCTAATTCAAACTTAAGAAAAATGTACACACCTCTGTATCTTTGGGTAAATATATACAACCCGAATTCATTAAACTCTTATCGAACACTAGCTGTATGTACATGTATATAAATGATTTAAATTAAGAGATTGCACTGTATATGTGTTAACATTTTTCCTCTTATTTGATTTCTCTTAGTAACGTTCCATTACAACCTTACGCATTGTATTGTTCATTAATGATTAGTAATTTGTATCGCTATTTATCGAGATAAGCATATGATTCATACATGTCATAAAGTCATGTCTAAATTGAATATAAATATGTAATGTCCCATTAACATGTCACCAAACACCGGGACACGCAACAATGTGTTAAGAAGTAGAAAGACTATCCTGGAAGTGGAGAAGAAAACGGAAAGTATCATAAAACAAAACATTGAAGTAAGACAGTAAACTAGAAGTGACATAAGTACATAAGGGACAGACAGTATGTGGGCGCTTCTTTTATCAAACAGTGAAGCTGCCTGCGTTAGCGGTCGTATAAATAAACATATTTTTCTTCAAATTATTCATTCTCATTGTGTCTTTGAGCTCCTAAGTGTTCGATAGTTTTGCTTTGATTCCAAAATAGTGAAAACAAATTTCTCTTTTGAACATAATAAGACAACGGATGTTTGAATTGTTCTCATCATAGACTGAAAGAGAATGTCAATCATGTCAATTATAATATATTGTGCTTTCATTAAGTGTTAAATAGAAAACATATATACATGGTTAAGGTTTATGAACACCAGATGACATCTTAAAGGGAAAATCGATTCCCCTGGACACGATTCGACATGAACTGTAATTGTCTTGTCTAAATAATATATTATTTCCAATAAATGCCCAGAATATTGGCGCTCTAAACTATACTTTTACGGGGGAACCATCGTACAGTTTACAAATGAACATCACTCATAATTATGTTCCAGTTTTCTCAATGAGAAAAGATTATTGTTTTTTACATATAAGTGGTGCATCCAATTCTTTCGAAAAGACCGAGTTTTTTGCCCATTGATTTCATAGTATCATGTTTATTATTTGAGGATAGCTAACAATACTTTTGTTATAATTATTTTAATCGCTGCTTTTATGATAGATTGTATGGTAAAGCTTACCGTAACCTTGGATACTATGATTTATTTAACGACATTTTTTAAGAATTATGAGAGATGTTGCCCTTGTTGAAAAATAGTAAAATATTAATTTCTTTAGATATTGTATAGTGACCTATATTTTTCTTTATCGAATTAAATTTTTATTGTGTAATTTCATCTTTTTACCATGAGTTTTCAATGAAAATATTTGTTCTTTTGTTTTTAATCTTTGAAATGTTGGTTACTCCCGAAGTCTTCAAGCACATTAAAGTGAAATTAGCTCAAAGGAATGCCATTTTTTTAAATATTTTGGTAAATCATTATCTTTCAGGGTATTCACATTTACAAAATCTGTCCGACCTATTTTGAGATAAAACTTCTGGGAGTTAGGATCATAATACATTAAATACAGAATTGCGGACGAAACGAGAATGGTCGGCGGGGCTATATTTCAACATTCGTTGCAGGATACAAAACTTACTAATACCACGCCAGGCATGATTGTAGTTACATAATGTGTTTCCTTAAGTTTCTTTCTGTATCATTAACTGTGTTTATAATGTATCCAGTACTTGAAAATAGGTAGTCGAATGTCTTTTAGTTAATCTAATTTTAGTGGAGAAGTAAACTTTAGAATTACTTCAAATATCAAAGAATATAATTTGATTTGAATTTTTGAGTTTTGATTTAATTTAAAATGACTTATGAACAGTTGCGTATTTGGCCTTATGAGAATCTAGATTTAGATTGAACAAACACAGTTATGTTTGTATGTTTATTCTATGCTAAAGGGTTATCACATTTTGTATTTGTCTTTTGTGTATTTCTTTTCAATTTGGTTCACTTGGTAACAAGTAATTGATGTTGAATATGATCTTTTTGAAACAGACCAAGAACAATCTGTTAGCTCCTAGTTGTCTAGACTAAGAAACAATGTATCAAATTATAACCAGGAGCTAACACTAAGGTTTCTTTTTTCTTTAATTCCGACACGTTCTCTGTCTACTGCCTTCGTCATAAGTTCTGGAGATATTGCTTATATTTGTCTCTGTACCTATTGCCCCTGCGATAATGAGTTTTCAATATTTCTCTTTGAGAAGAATTTGTGACATATCCAGCTTTTAATGCTTATGTTTTAGCTAATTTGTTACAACAAGTGATATTTTTCAAGGAAAGCGTTTCTGTCATTCGCTTCAAAATAGGACGTTATCGAGTGCATAATGATTACCACAGACTACTGAATATAAAAACAATGTCATGCTACGAGTTCAAAATATGAAAATACTCAAGATGTGCTGTTTCAGTAGGAGTTAAAATAATGCCCGTGTCATTTATGTAGGACACATACTAAGGACGTCTGTGTCATTCTATACTTTGAAACTAGGACTGTTGTTTGGATTTCGGGAGAGGCATTATCAATTTATTTTCCTAATCAATGCGTGGTGGTTCGTGTGGGCGTATCTAAACATGTTTAACTCTTCGAATAAATAAAAGAGTTTTCAAAACCTGTTATTGCATGTTTGAGTAACGTAATAAAGTTCTAAACAAACATAGATATGTCACTGTCTGTTGATACCATAACCATCCTGTTAGACAGAGAGAAGATTGGAGAGTAAGAAAATTATATTTACCATCAGAAAACATAATAGAACGAACAAACAATCAGAAACAACAGTTATGCTGGTGACAATAACTGTTTTAGATTACCAGGAATTGATCGATTGTAAGTATCATAACATAGGATGACGGTTTACATATGTTAAATCGTGACAATGTTACCCGTTATATAAACTAAATAAGAGAGACTCGGAGAGAAAATGTGGGTAACAATTTGACCAATTTATTCAAAAATGCAATAACTTGAATAGATCTAGATTTTTGCAATTATTTTTATAACATACACTGAAACATACTTAATTTTTCGCAAAACGCCGTGTTTGTCGCATTGTTGGTGGAGTATGAAATTGATAGTTTTGACAGGCGTTTGTAATATGATGGACCCAAGGTGGCTTTGTTATTGTATGTAATCATTTCGTTTGACACGGTTTTGCATTAAATACACTTAATTACGATTATGTTGTAGATTAGTGTATGCGCAATGTCTGTCAACTTTTAACGAATAGTTTCGAAGATCATTTGCTATATATGTGTGCCAGTCTAAATATTAGCATTTATGTTGCTGTATGAACCTAACACTGCAGTCTCATTTGATTTAATAACTTTTCCTTGATAATAAAAGTATAAATAAGGGCCGTAGTAGATTAATAAATGTATGGTGTTTATCATGCTCATTTCGTGTATAAACAATGTATCGTGTGATAAGAATTAGAGATAGGGCCTGTGAGACATGAGCCAATAGGTATTGCGGAGATAATATTTTGGACAGAGTGACTGCGTGTTTGGAGAAAGGTTACATAGTGGTTACAGGAAGAGACGAGCGTTTGGGGGGAGTGCATGAAGTAATGCAAAGATGTTGGTCTGTGTGACCAGTTTAGTATCGACCTGTAGGAAGGACGTTGTGGATTTTATGCTTAGATATAAATATTACGGAGTTCTGTAATTAATAGTAAAAATATAATGAAACGTTTGGTTATATAAATCCATCCAACTAGTGTAACCTTTAATTCTTATGCCAGTTTCGTTGGTAGACTTTGATGCTTCTGTTACTAGTCTTTAATGAATTAATTTTACGTCGCGGCACGTCATACCTTACCTTTCTATGAAAAGTTGACAAAAAACGTCGATTTCCCTCCTTATGTTGAGAAGTGGTCGTGTTGACGGGTAAGTTAGTACCGGTTAGACTTCACAGTCACCATCTATAACTATAACATCGTTGAAAAGCTGAGTTAAATGCACTGAAATTAAAATGAATTGATTCCAAGCGTTAATTATTACACAGAGTAATTAAATATATTCACTACTGTGATTATAGTGAGACGACAACAGATCATCTATTGATGAATGTCTACATGTAACACAGTGCCACCACTCCAAAGCAACACACTTTTAGGAATAGCCATATAATGTTGCTGTTGAGGGGTTCATGTTCTAAAGTGCTTAAATCAATACTAAGTAGTTAAACCGTGCAATGGGGACAAATCATGCAGTTGTTGAAGGGAGGTTGTTGCTCAAGAGAATGCCGCCCTGGAGAGGCTGTACTGTATTTTGAAGAACATGAAGATTAACTTTTTATCGCATTTCCAAGATATGGCGTTTTGACGAGGTCAACTAGCAATACTTTCAGTAGTGTATGTTATACATGTTCGTCTGGATTGTTTTCGTGTAATAGAGTGCATTTACTATATGAAACATTTACTCAATAAAACCTTAAAGCAGCTTCTAATCAATCATATATTTCCTTTTATTTACCCGTAGTCTTTTTTTCGTTATAAACGCAAATCATATTGTTGTTGTTTTTCAATTATGTTTTCGTGTAGAGAACTATGTTCAATAATACATAATTATAGTTATATCATTTTGAATTGAATACAAAATTAAGTCAATAATATTGCTTGAGGCCCAAGTAACATTGTTATAGTCTTGCATTATCATATAACAATAAAGTGTAACAAAAGATCATATGCATTTATTCTGTTCGCTTTATTAGTGTGTTTATCGGAACGGACAACCTTTCACTGCAATGTTTTGTCAACTACAATACAAAATGCTTCATAGTGAGAAAATAACGGTATAATGGTGTCTGCATGATATTGATCGTGTTTAAGATAATTGTCGGAGACAAACAGGATGTGGGAGGCTGTGCATGGACAAAATACATCACTTATTAGCAAACTGGGTACTCATTGTTGGCCTGCGTTCTTCCGTTTCGGCATTAATTAAATTATCGTTTTCTACATGTCGACTTTAGTGTAAACAATAAATTACATTGTTCGTCGTCTTTCAAACAAACCTTGTATCGTGCACTGTTGGCACTATGTATAACATGAGCGATTAGTATATTTCCCCTGCACCTTTCATTGTTTTAATTAGTGTATTAAATTATGTACTTGCACCATTATTGCAGAAACACTTTTGTCACCTCAGTTGTGATTTTATGATTGTCCGAAACCGTTCAAAATAATTTATATATATCTTAAGAACATGACATAGTACACGTATGTTTTAACTGACATCCTGTATTAATATTGTAGTTGACAATCTTAATGTATGTTTTAGTTGACATATTATATGTATAATTTAGCTGACATCCTGTATTAATATTGTAGTTGACAATCTTAATGTATGTTTTAGTTGACATATTTTATGTATAATTTAGTTGACATCCTGTATTAATATTGTAGTTGACAATCTTAATGTATGTTTTAGTTGACATATTTTATGTATAATTTAGTTGACATCCTGTATTAATATTGTAGTTGACAATCTTAATGTATGTTTTAGTTGACATCCTGTATTAATATTGTAGTTGACAATCTTATTGTATGTTTTAGTTGACATATTTTATGTATAATTTAGCTGACATCCTGTATTAATATTGTAGTTGACAATCTTAATGTATGTTTTAGTTGACATCCTGTATTAATATTGTAGTTGACAATCTTATTGTATGTTTTAGTTGACATATTTTATATATAATTTAGTTGACATCCAGTATTAATATTGTAGTTGACAATCTTAATGTATGTTTTAGTTGACATATTTTATGTATAATTTAGTTGACATCCTGTATTAATATTGTAGTTGACAATCTTAATGTATGTTTTAGTTGACATATTTTATGTATAATTTAGTTGACATCCTGTATTAATATTGTAGTTGACAATCTTAATGTATGTTTTAGTTGACATATTTTATGTATAATTTAGTTGACATCCTGTATTAATATTGTAGTTGACAATCTTAATGTATGTTGTAGTTGACATATTTTATGTATAATTTAGTTGACATCCTGTATTAATATTGTAGTTGACAATCTTAATGTATGTTTTAGTTGACATATTTTATGTATAATTTAGTTGACATCCTGTATTAATATTGTAGTTGACAATCTTAATGTATGTTTTAGTTGACATCCTGTATTAATATTGTAGTTCACAATCTCAATGTATGTTTTAGTTGACATATTTTATGTATAATTTAGCTGACATCCTGTATTAATATTGTAGTTGACAATCTTAATGTATGTTTTAGTTGACATATTTTATATATAATTTAGTTGACATCCTGTATTAATATTGTAGTTGACAATCTTAATGTATGTTTTAGTTGACATATTTTATGTATAATTTAGTTGACATCCTGTATTAATATTGTAGTTCACAATCTCAATGTATGTTTTAGTTGACATATTTTATGTATAATTTAGCTGACATCCTGTATTAATATTGTAGTTGACAATCTTAATGTATGTTTTAGTTGACATCCTGTATTAATATTGTAGTTGACAATCTTAATGTATGTTTTAGTTGACATATTTTACGTATAATTTAGCTGACATCCTGTATTAATATTGTAGTTGACAATCTTATAGTATGTTTTAGTTGACATATTTTACGTATAATTTAGCTGACATACTGTATTAATATTGTAGTTGACAATCTCAATGTATGTTTTAGTTGACATATTTTATGTATAATGTAGCTGACATCCTGTATTAATATTGTAGTTGACAATCTTAATGTATGTTTTAGTTGACATATTTTATGTATAATTTAGCTGACATCCTGTATTAATATTGTAGTTGACAATCTTAATGTATGTTTTAGTTGACATATTTTATGTATAATTTAGCTGACATCCTGTATTAATATTGTAGTTGACAATCTTAATGTATGTTTTAGTTGACATATTTTTTCTGACTAACTTAAAAGTTCATAAATAGCGCAAAAAGTGGTTCCGTCAGTCACGATCATCAATGACCATAGATGTCTGGTTTAGTTACTGATCTTCCAGCACTTATGTTTGTTCAATAAATTCAAAAGTTAACGTAGGTTTATCTTTTCCCCAGGCCTGTATGTTTTGGTTACCACTTCATCAGTTTGGAACACTGACTTTGAGTATGAAATCAAGATTTGAATAATTTTATGGCTGGAATATGTCTGTAAATATTTGTTATCCATCCAAATGAAGGAGAATCTCAGGACGTTCATTCCTTCGATAATATATCTTATAGAAACACGACGTGTCAACATAACAACCATACAATTAATTGACAAAAAAGAAGAACATCAATGTTCCCTTTAAATATATTATATCATTTTTTCCTGAAGATGTTACAGAATGTTGCTGTAGTATATCTTGGATATATTCATGAACCCAACAGATAATTAATTTGCCCGAGCTTCGTGTTGCTTAATTTAATCATATTTTTTTCTTAAATCATTACTGACATTTGGCAACGACCACTTTTCTATTGAGATTAGTTTGGCACCCAATGAATAGAACATGCAAAGAGTTGTAAGCCAAACAATATGGGGTATAAAATTATACATGTGTGTCTAGAAATATACATGAAGGCATTGGTGAAAATATTTCTTCTTGTTTGTCTTTTTACGAAAACTAGTTATTCAGGAGGAGCACAGCCAAAAACTACACGATGTCATTTTTATTTCTATGTTCACAAAATGTAATGAAATAAAATGCTAAACATGTTAAAACTGAATAAACAGGTTGACTGTTCAAAGCCTGAAGTGAGTTTGGCCTTTGTATTATCCTTATGTTCCCAAACCAACCACGTTCTACGATTACATGATACCCATAGTGTTAAAACAACGTATATGTCATCTTTCATGTTCATCATCTACCTAAATTTTGTACATGTCAATATTGGATTGTTTCCATTTAGTTCAGGGAGCCAGTATTTAATCATATTCATTTTTTTCTCTATTTTCATAGGGAATCGCCAAAGTTCTTCAAGTCACCCATGTAAGTTCCTTGATCATTTTCTTTAAAACTTAAATCGAATTTGCTCAACATTGTTTGCATCTTTTAGTTGAACTTAACAACATGACAAAGTAGACGTCATTGTCCATTGTAAACAATTCACGTTGTCTAAGTTGTTTAATTATATAAAACATGCGATAAGTGTTGAGCAATTCTATCAGTCCTATTGTGTAGTAAAGTTTAACCTAGGTATTTGAAAAATAAAACCTTATCTAAATGCACTGTGTATTGTCAAAGTAAAATGTGGCATTGTTTTAAATGGCAGCAAATATTTGTCTTTGTCCAAGCATATTATAAGATCATGAATGCCAGTTTTGTTTGTGACTGATAAGCAGGGAAGGTGCAATGTACCTATAAATATTTCAGTAACTATGTTTTATTTGATAGTTCGATTTAGGTCAAAATGTTGTAATTGTGAGTAGTTAAACCATCAACCTTAAGCTCAAACCATCATGTTACTAGGAAGAGTCTTATTTAAAATACACCTCATGTTCATTCTGTAAACGTTTACTTGTAAAATAAGCTAAACACAAATAAAGCACAATATGATCCCTATTGGGAATTGGGTAATTGCAAGACAAGTGCGTTGCCAAAAGTACCAGCTGGTTAGTTAATTGTTTACGTCATCAAGTTTGTCCATTGTATAATCATGTTCATTAAAACCTGCCAGTTCAGTTTCCGGAAATAATTCAGTAAATTCAATATTCTTCGCTGTGACTTATTTTAGATATTTGTTCAAGCATTTCCCCAATGACACGGAATTCGTCGAGATACAAATAAACAATGGATTAATTTTCAAACGAAAGTTCTTTTCCCAAAATAGTGCAGTTCTCCGATTTGTAAATATCATGTCTTCTGTTTGTATAATTGTTTTGTCTTTTTATTACCTTGATAAATTTATATCTTCAAAATTGGTTCTCGCGTCTGTTAAATTATTCATGATATTCAGTTTCTAACCTTTCGTTATATTTACTTGATATTTGTCATGAATGGTCTGTAAAATTTACTTTGAAAGTCTTTGCCATTCTTCTGCTGCTTAAATGTCCATTTTAATTGACCAACTGGAATTCTCTTTTATAGCATTATGACATGCCTGTCCTTGTCATTTTTTGTTTTGATTCTGCTGCAGTAAGCTAAAGTTAGTATTTAGTTGCCTCTATCTATTAGACCATTTTTAATTGTCTTGATTTCACGATCTGTAAATAGAATTGAACACTGTTCAATGTTTATTCTTGTCTGTTGAATAGAATTGCTCAAACTTAACCTAACACGACATAGTTATCGGTTAATCTGACAAATTTTGATAATCACATTATCGTATTATTTACATTGTAATATATGGACTCATTTTCTTTTAAATCATATCAAGATGAATTGCTTTTATGTGCTTGTAATTCTTGGGGTTTGTTTTTCCTTTTGTTGGAATATAAATACCACATGTGTTTGTATATGAATAATGTTTTAGTTAGAGATTAAGTAGACTGTCAAGTATGTCTGTGTTGTATTTTCAAAAAGCAGTTGTGCTATTTGTAAAGTGTGTTTTGTAGTTAGACTAGTCAATGTAACAAGAATGCAATGATTGGTGTGTTTACTCTTTGAGATACAGCTTTTGGAGATGGCTCATTGTGTTATCAGAACAAATGGAAACGCAAAAATATTAAGCTGTATTTATGTAATAGAAGATTTATTTTGTTATTGCAAATTGCGGTAAAAAAGCTTTACTTCCTTTATTGGGTATCGTTTCTAATCACACGAAATATGAATATGCCATGCAGAGTCAAACAACTAGTCTACCATTTGTGTTGGAATTACACATTCTGAAGGCCAGAAATAGGATGCCAACTGCTCGTGTATGATCAGTGTTTTGATTAAGACTGGAATTATCATACCAAACTCTACTACTGGTTATTTCATTGGGAATCAAATAACATGTCTTATGTCGATTCCTAAAGCCAAGACCTTTAGTTATCTACTATGAATAATTTATCATTTCCAGCTTATCGATGTTCTAAAAACACTATTTTGTTCACTTTCCTTGTGTGCAGCTTACGTATTTTCATTGTTCTGAACAGTACTCACCGAGTTTTATCATTGTTTCGAACAGAACTCAATTAGTTTATTCATTCATCTCAACAACAATAACTTTATTTAAATGATGTAGGTCACGTGCCATTTCACAGAATAACAAAAATTACATTTTCAGATAGTTTTGTTTTGTGCATCATATCTATATAGACAAAAAGTATGCATTTGAAACGAAGGTATTACATACGTGTTTATCAAGATCACCATCGTAAAACTATTTTTCTTGTTTTGAGAAGGTGGTTAAATGAAATTTGATACTTTGCTGATGGGCTAGCGTGCTGAGATGGCATGAGTAGGAAATCACCTAATTTTGTAAATGTTGTAAACGAATATCTGAATATAATATGCAATAACATGATGCATGAATTTCATATTGAACAACAACCTCAATACCCTCATGCATGATACAATATTCACAAAAACTTAGATTCCTGTCTACATTTTATGTCTACTATGACGTCCGGTTTCTATACAGAGATCGTCGTCAGAGCATCTTAATCGACATATTGCTTTCCTAAGGTAGAAAGGTAAATTACATGTTAGGAATCGTTCTACATTTAAGAGGGATTTAAAGTTTTGATACATATCACATCTGCTGGAGGAATGTATGTCATTTCTCCAGTCCTATTTGATCCAGTCCTCTCTACCATTTGTATGAATATGTGTACAAATTGTTTAGAGTTACCTAACTCTTGTGCAATCCATGTATTACCAAAGCAAGAACAAACGTAACGTGGATTCCTGCTTGGATGTACAAAACATTAGAAGACATATGGACAACATAATGACAGTCTATTAAAAATGATACATTAGCCCAACATATGGTAGTATTTGGGTAGGTAGTATTTTTGGGGAAGGAAGTATTTTGGGAGGATGGGTGTTTAGTATAAGCTTTTTCTAGGGATCCCTATCTTATCTATGATTATTCATGACGTTTTAACTATCTATTTTATTATTCTGTGAAGTAATTGGTTTTATGTTGGCATTTCGTGTTTTCTACAAGCAAGGTTATCTGAATGTCTGAATTGCTGTATAATACATGATACAATTACTTGTTTCCGCGCAAGAATAAAACACACAACAATTATATTCTATAATCATATCGTAATATATCGTAACATAGTACGTACGATGTAGGAATTGCAGGAAGCAATATTGCAATTTCCGATACATTAACTTCTACAATAATGTTTATCCATCGGACGAGATATTCCGAACTATAATGACATCCTTTGTGGAAACTTATATTTTAAGTATAGCACCAGTAGCATAAATACATATGAAAACAATATAATTGATTTCCATATATGTGAGACATAGCGTCAGTTATAAAACTATTTATGATTCTTTTACGGTTTGTATCTACAAATGTATAATGTTCTATACTTAATGCTAGCTATATTATAATTTTATGATCGCTCGCTGTATAACAGACAAAAGTTGGTTAATTATGCACCTATATATGTATCCATTGCGCTTCTTGTTAATTCTTACGAAGCAAAGGCGGTACCAAACTTAACTAGACTGGATTAATATCTCAATAAACTAGTATGAAATCTATGTACGTTCCATTTTATGACATCAAAATAATCTTATGAAAAAAATTCAGTATTGTGCACAAAAAATCTCTATCCTCTAAGCGATGACTGTTTCACTCTGTCCGCAAGGAAATATTTGATTGCAAATCCGCAGAAAAAAATCAATAGGATTTGAATTGTCAACAGGAGACTATTCAAATCTGATCATTTGGAGGCAAGAAATTCGTTTAGGCAAAAATAGTATCACGTTCAATTAGAGGCGAAAATCGTGATGAATTAAGACCACATTTTGAACACGATCTTAAAGGTTTGTACGATAGCTGACGGTGGCTTTAAAGCTGACATTTCTGACTCAGTATATATCCTTGATTGATCAATGAGGTATAGTTGCATTCATATGATCAGTTTTTTTGTTTTGTATCCTCTTAATAAAGTAGTCTCTGGCCATGGAATGCGTCTGGAGACTCCACGAATACCGATGAATGATCTCCTTAAATTATTAACATATTAAATGCCAACTTGAATTACTGCATGATTCTTCGTCTGCGAATTGTCTACATAAAGATTTTCTATGTTCCAATTTGCAGTAGATTTAAGTTATGGTTATGTCATAAGCTTTGTGTCTTTACTGTCTTGGAAATGAGATGCATGTAAAACTGTGTCACGTGTCTGAGAGCAATAAGAAGAACATGTAGACAACATTGTGATCACATTTCCTAACTGAACGGACCACATTTACTTCAAGGCAATATGATATAACATGTGATATGTATGACCAATCAAAAGTCTCAGGATCGAAAGAGGACCAGAAGAGTTGCTACACTATGTTGAAGAGACAAACGAAAGAATAAGTGATACCATGTGATGGACATGTATTACCATTCAATGAGATTATGCAGCCACAAAAATGGAAACACTTATTTTTTCTCATAATTATATGAGCATGTTTGGTATATTCCACACCTTGATATGGTCTATGAAAACTTAACAATTTATCATGATTGTGAATATCTGAGAAATTCATGTTTAGCTTCAACAATAAGAATGGTGAGTTCGTTTCTTATTCATCTAGACCATGGCAACATTGTGGTAATTCTGAAATAATTAAGTATGAAGAGATACTAATTATATGACAACCACTATGATAGTAAAACTTAGGATTAAAATCATGAAATGAAATACAACTCACTAAGCAATGCCTCATGTTCGACGCCTTGTAGAAAATCGAACTAATCCATAAATTACATAGCCTGTATAATCGCGTGTGCAAAATAGTTATCAAGGAAATTATGCAATCAAAAATCAATAAGATCATACGTCTAGGTCTAATTTGGGTATCTTTGACAACGTTAAGCATCCAGAAAATGTTTATCAACAAGTCTAGCCATTGTGTCCCATCTGTAGGACAGAAAGGCTTTTCTGTCATTTCAAACATTGGTTCTGTAATCTTTGATTCAATATTTTCAATTGGTTCAGCTCTGTCCTATTTGTTTTTGGTCAATAAATCCGTCTTCAACTTGATAGGTGATGGTTAAAGGAATACCGATAATGTGATTGCTAATCAATCCTGACGCTTTTACATTATTTCATTTGTGTCTATGATTGCCAACTGGTTACTGAACTTTTATATTATAAACTTGCAGATAGAGTAGAATATAGAAATACTAAGTATTTAAACCAATAGATATATTATCCTTTTCTTATCTCTACTATATATATAGGAATCAAGTCAAAGTGACACTATCTACATGTAATTTATTCGAAACCTATTATTGTAATGTAGAATGTAATATCGTAATCGATTCTAACACACCCATGGAGACCTAAATGTATGTAATAACTGAAGTTGCGTTCATGGTTAGTTTCAAACTGAATATTTTTGCATTTGATTCGTTTAGTAGATCATCTATCTGTAGATCAAGAACATATTTCCATACAATCAGCATTTACTAAAGGTGTTCTGGGAGAAATTAACTCTTTAAAATGTTTCAGTTTATTCTTGATGAGGAAACATGGGACTCGTTTGTTGTTACCCAAGTCCTGGCCACTATACAGTGTTTCAATGTTGAGTATTTTCAACTATTCAGCAAGTCTTGTCGATAATTGAATCAATGACGGAAACAGTAATAGAATTTACAAATTGCATCTCATTTGCATTCCGTAATTTGTAATTTCCTAGCACGGTTTTTGGAAGCTCCTATTTGGTAAATTGCATTTGCTTTATTTATGTAGGCTCTAATGAATCAGGATTCTTTTCATATACCGGTATGCCTGAACTGTAGGGAGGTTGCTGTTGTTGTTGAGGGGGAGATATTCTCTTACTGTTCAACTTGTTTTGTTTAATCTGAATATCATTTCCACAAATAAGATTTAACATGTTTATTTCTCGATTAGTTACGTCTGTACATTTGACCAGATACAGAGTTGTTCGGGGTTTCTTTCAACTCAAAATATTTCATTACAAACAGTCCGAAACTTCTCTATGCCAACTGTAAGTCGTACATTGTAAAATTGTCTTCTTTGAATGTGTTATAAAGCCATGAATAACTTCAGGCATATCATATCAAATGATCTATCATTGTCCTTTCATACACTTATCGAACATCCTTCGAAATAAGCTGTCCATACTGAATGTTTGCTATGTCTTGGCTTATTTTATGTACGTCTGTCAGTGTTCCGAACAACCGTTACGAATACATCTTTTAATGTGACTTTATTTCTTGTCCAATGTTGTATCATTGATATAAAGCATTTAGCTTAATTAAACATGTATCATCAACGAGCATATCTGGATTGTTTAACATCTGAACAGTTGTGACAAACTTATCCAATTATCTGCGAGTTGTAGAATACAATGTATGACGCTCTTGGAGCTTGTTTGTATCTTTTGAGAGTTAGTGGAAGGTCTATGAGTTTGTCGTTGACGTTAACACAAGGAAGCTCTGGAACATATCTCATGATTAATGTTTCTTGTCGTCATATTTTCACGATCTTCTGATATTTAACGTGCCAAATAAAGTTGAACGATTCTACCTATATTGCCAGTGTGTAAATCGCACATTACCTTGAAAGTGGTGAAGTAGTGAAGAAGTAAGATGTGCGTGGCTGTGGAAGTCATAAATAGTTCATGGATGTAATTTGCTAAGGGCATTGATAGCACTTTGGCAAAAGACCATAATATACATATATCGTGACAAACACAAATCCACACTGCTCCCATTGAATGGTTACACTATCACAAACATCACTAGACATTGTATGGTTTGTGGTGTAAGTTTACATTGAGTATGTCCCTCCCTTCTTCCTGCATGTTGTATCGAATACTTAGTATTTGAAATGATTCCTCCTGATTTGTCTTAAATTCAAAACCCATTTGTCGAGATAAGTTATAAGCATTTGGTATTTGATTATCAAGGGTCCATATTTGAAACTATATAAGACACTTCAATTGAATTTATTGGCTTCTATGTTTAGAGTAATCTATGATTTCTAAGACAATCGAGCCATTTCGCGGAGGATTTACGCGGCGTCGGATATTTGACTGCTAACTGTTGGCTATCGTATATAAGCTGGTAGCCAATGCTCATATTGCTGAGAAGCAGGAGAGAAGTTTGGCAGATATTGAATCCTTTGAGAGCAGGGAACAAGGAGGGCGAGATAATGGTTAACGTGACGGAATGCGTACATCAATGTGATTGTGTATTAACTTAAATGGATTGAAGAATGAAAATGATCCTGGATTTTTTCCCTAATATTCCGTGCAAAGATATTAATATTAGTGTCATTTTAAGGTGACTGTTTATTAGTTAAATAACAGTTAAATACAGTTATAAGAAACAACTGAAATAAATCAAAATTGGGACTAAGCAATTAACTTGGGAGATTATTTTATACGAGCAAAGGAAATGTTTGCTTTGTAGTTGCATTGCGCTTCTAAAAGATGATTGGTTTGGTTGCTCTCTCTCTCTCTCTCGCACTCTGTTTCTCTCTTGATGCGTATCACTGAAACTTTTAAAAAATGCTCATGTTAGAATGAGTGCAAGGATACGAGTATAAAAATTTAACAGTGAAGCCAAACATGTGCGAATGGTTTGTGTATAAATAGAAGCCTGCAGTTCAGGGAAATTAATATTGTGTGGTGTGTACCGAATGTTTGGCTCCATATATCTGTCACAATGAAGAAACAAGAGTGGATACTCGCATTGTTTTTGTTGGTTCTACTGGACGGTGTTTGTAACTTGAAAAGTAGGAAAAATGCATGTATGTATTGTTTAGAGTTTTATTTCGTTTGCCGTAGCGCGGGCTTTCGTGAACCGTTCTTGGGTACGGACATTTTGTTGGCTTTGCATCATATAATCCTGCTGCCTTGTTAACGCAAACATGAATGCATATATAAGCTTGCAACTTTTTGTATGTTGTTCTACGTAAAATTATATATTTCATAAATTGTTTCATTTTATTTGTATATCCTCTGAGGAATGTTTACATATTATGTTAAAAATTGTAGTCAAGTATAATTATATTGGTAAGAAACTAAATGGATGCACAATCTTTGCGCTACCAGTGCAAATGGAATGGTTACAAAAATATTATTCTGATTTCGTTGTGCTTTGTTGATATCCAAGAGTCTTCATATTTATCATGGGGTTAAAACTGGTCTGCCTTGATGTCCTGTTTTTAGCTATGTATAATGTATGTCTTTATATTTGTTAACGTTGGAATACGGTCAAACAATGGTCACTAATATATACCATTTAAATTCAACACACTGTATATTCATGTTTAGGTTTATTGAATTGATTTCCTGTCATCAGACTTGTCAGGATTATTAAGCACAAGTTTACATTAACCATGTTCTGTCAGTCTTATACTGACATCCCACATCCCTGCTCCCAGATAGTATATTATTGTTTTCGATAGCCGGATGTATTGCTTGTTACATCTATAAAGTAGAAATTAGATTCTTTTACTACCACTGCCACTATTTTTGAACATTGGGTGATTTATTACGATTCTCTGGACTATCGTGTTACTTATTACAAATCAGATAATGGATTTAACAATAAGAATTTAAATACTGCTTTGGTCTTTGTTATTTTCTCGTCTATAACATATCAGAGTGTGTAAATCTACACAATTAAGCCATTATGTTCTATTAGTTCGTTCAACATCAGCATGCGCCTAAGCTTTGAGCTCAGTCAGGCAAAAATCTACTTTTTTGGTAAAGATAAAAAAGTGGGACCACTGTTACTCAACAACGACATTTGAATTCATGCTTTTTAGTGTAGGATGCAGTGACTAGCATGAATCATAAGTGTTAGTTTTATATGTTCTGTGTATTAACTAGGTGTTATCTCTGTTATTAAAGTCAAGAAAAGTGTGTGTTCAACAATAGGTTGCTAGGTTTTGCAAAGTAAGGTTGACACTGAAAAAAATGAACAGAATATATGGCCTTACGTGTCCTTAGTGCGTAGTCTCTAGTATATGATCGAAGTTTATCACTGTTGTGCTTTCTTGGGTTTTATAGAAACGTTTTAACATCAACAACACGTGTTTTATCTTAGCAAAATGTGTTTACATGATTTTAGTAACTCGCGTTTTCTCAGTATTCATAGCTGCTTTTCCTGGAGCTTTGTTGGTGTAATGTTTCTGTTGATTACGATATCTTGCATTTAAACTACATATTGAATTACATATATTGCTGAAAGCAGTTGTTTTTCGTTTTGTCTGCTTTATTTTATATACATATTCTTATTATATAGATATCAGAAAGTCTATTACAATGTACGCTCTGGGGAAATATGCTGCACAAAGTATACAATTTATTGCAGTATAAAATCATATCGAACGACAGTTAATGTGCATTGTCTAAATGCCTATCTATCAGAAGCACGAGGTCATTTATTCAGCGAATATACGTACTCTTTAATATCTCTAATATCTGAAATATATAGTCGTAGGATATAAACTATACACGGGAGAACTTTAGGTTTAGCTTTGAACTACTTATAAAACTATTTTATCTGATGAAATTATTGTTTCTATCTTAGCGTCACATTTTAAAAATAGTTTGATTTCATTTCCTTGATGTATGTATATTGTATGTGTTTAGATCCTGTGTCTTGTTAACAGCTACCGATATGTGTTAAATTCCTCTGTTTTCAAACCCAATACGTCCGAAATCATGGATTATTCGAAATAATGTTTTAGACCCGTCATTTTCGAATAATCGAGCTTCTTCTGTTCCAACAATATATATGTATATATTTACATGAATATTAACTTGGCGTGATTTTTTGTTGATAAGATATAAACACGTAAACTTAATGAGAATATTAATCAGTCTGTCGGTATAATAGCATGTTTGTCTTCTGTAACGAAACAAATGTATTCCTGTATACATCCATGCCGTAAGCCGGATTTTGAAAGGTTCATGAAGAATGTTTTTCATATATATATTTGGTCATAAGATATCATATACACCCAAACATTATAGTCGATAAAACGTTAAAGAAAGTTGAAATATAGATCTTTGTGGATGTTTAATCAGATAAGAGTGTTTAATCTAGAAGTGTGATATGCTACATTTCCATGTCCCTCGTGTCAGACCGGAGGTACTTTCAGTGCTAAACTTTAGTTGTTTCTTGTGTTCCCTTGGAATTTTCAACGTTTATAAAAAGTACTAGTATTTGTTAATATATTTACGTAATGATGTTACAATACTTAGCTTTAACAGTATTTTAAAGTGACAACAACATAAAATATTATTAATTAGTTGTGAAAATTGAAGCCATGTTCGTGACATTTAAAATATCATTTATTAGTTTTGAAAATTGGAACCATGTTCGTGATATATAAAATATCATTCGTGTTAGTTCAGAAGTTTTTATTTGTATTAACTTCATGTATTGAATGTCAAACAATAAAATGGATACAAACAGCTGAATCATATCATGGAAATTATTGCTCAGTATGTTGTATGTACACACAACGTGGGATAATGATATGGTGTATTACTTCGAAACAAGCTCTCAATTATTCTCAGAGGTCCATTAGTGGTTTATCAAGTATCGTTCATAATGGACGAAATTCGAGCACACATAAAATATGAGCTAATAAGATATACAGTAAAACCGCTGAAACCGGACACCCTGAAAACCGGAATGCTTATATTAATATGAGTATTTTATCTTCGGTCACGCACACGGTTTGCTTTGTGTCTATTGGTGCGGTTTCTTTTACACCACATATTTGGCATACACATGTTTAGAACATTTAGTACCAAGCAATGTCTGATCTGGGTTTAATTATTTTCGCTTGATGTTTGACGCTGATTGGAATAGAACTTAATATAATATTCTTAGGCGCAAATGTGAACATTATCACTAGTGATGTATTACAAGCACGTGGTCTTACTCGCCTTCACGTGGTCTGATTCGCCTTCCTGATAACATAGACAGGTCATTATAAATCCTGGGTTAAATCTATTTCTCAATGACTTACATTGATTTCATAAGAAAAGAACGGACGTTAGGAATTTGCCTTAAAGGTCTTAATTTACACGTCTTATTTATTCACATCTCACCACTGGCCGACAATCAATTCTCTCCTGATTTATTGTCCGGATGTGGCGGTTTCATTTATGTATAGGATGAAGCCTCTATGTCCGCAATCAAATATCGCTTGATTGACATCGCATATCAAACAATGCATAAATATTTCTTATTTCTGGTGAAAACTTGAGATATGACTTATGGGAATTGTCAGTTGAGTTGAATTGTTCACATTGTTAATCATTTGTTCGTACGTTTGAGTAAAGAAACTGAAAGACGAAGCCTCTTAAATACATCGACTTTGTCGAACTTATAACTAATAGGAGTTAATTGTTGGATAAGTTTATTATTTCATGTAATGAAACAATTGTTTCTTAATACCTGTATGCGGAGATAGCTTCATTCCATGAAATCCTATATGCTGGAAATGTATGTTTTTCATTTTCAGTTAGTTACAACTTTATTCAAATAAGTAAATTAAGACATCTAGCCTAGTAGAAGAAATACATAACAAATACATGATATAATATAAAATAGGACATAAATAGCTCAAGTTTGGTCAGTAGTACGGACATAATTAACAGTTATAAAGCATACATTGCTTTGTCAATCAATGAAACTATTTTATGGATGATTGTACAGTATGGTTCACGACACAGCGTACCTGCCTACGGATAATAAAGGACGGTCTGTTTTGCATCTTTACGAAAATGTATTGACTTGATAATTCTTCTTAGATGCTTTTCTATATTCAGAATATACTTACAGCCTTATTTTAAACTGAAATGATAGTGTTATGTGTTCAACATCTCAGTGGGTATAAAACACGAATATTCCCAAATATATCTAGCCTACGTGCCTTTGAAGTAATTATTTATGCATACCCGAAGACATTACGAGAAGCAATAGATGCCTTCTGTTTACTGATTCACGTCTGGATGTAACCTTCGTTAATGATTCAAAGACTTTAACAGGGGCACACCAATCACGTGTTGGAAGATAGTGTTACTATTCCTCCAAGGTCAAAACCACTTAATAGGATATTTGCCTGGGGAACATTTAACGCGCCTGTACTATTGTATGATACTTACTTTACTTTGTTGTGGGAGGTACGGCTTCACAATGTATCTAATCACACTGCTAGACATCCCTTATTTAATATGAGCTACATGTAGCTTGTGTACATGTTAATGGTGTGTGTCATTCACTGCAGGTAGACATTTTGCAAGACTGTTGGGTCATGTCGGACAAATTTTAACTCTTATGTCTACATCAATTTGTGACCGACTTAGCTGTCTAAGTTGTGTCTTGTTTGAATGAGAAAACACATTTTACTGCTTCTTCTCGTAGGTCTAGTAGTCTAATACGTGCAACCTCTTCAAAATCTCAGTCATGAAACAGCGATAGTTCTAATTTAACTTGCACTAGACCAAGACTTATTTATTCTGTATCGATCGAAGAAGAGACGAAACTATTTTTCTTGAGCAAATAATGAGTTTCACACTCAGTAATGATTTCCACTAGGGAAGTATACAAGACATAATCATTTCCAAGCGCGCAGTCACGTGTGTCTGGATATTTCGGGTTTAGATTTAACTCCAAGTAAAACAATTGAATATCGTTGGCATGGTGACATATAGCGTTAATTACATTCGACTTTTGTTAAATGATCGTCTTGCATATTTCGCGACTTTCGCTCCGCCTAATAATCTCATTCCGTCAAATAACTGATAATTACTGACACTTCGGCTCTATGATTATTCTACCATTTTCGACCACATCCTCTGTGATCATTACTTATCAAGACATTTCAAATCGAACAAAAACGGAATAAACTGATTACATGACAAACAGACATAACTTTCCAGGAGACTAACGGTTCTACGATTCAATATAATGTTCCTATTATTAGCATTCGTTCTCTGAAGACACCTTATTTCACTTACAATGCAAACTATTTAATGACACAGAACGCCAGCTAAGCAAAGCTGAAACCCCGAGATTCTTTCATTTCAAAAAAACCAAATAACGTTGAATCACAAAAAAAGAAGTCCTAGTTAAATACTTCCTAGATTCAAGTTATCCAAGTTTTTTTGTTTTTTTTTGCAATTCGGAATAGAATATCTGAGAACGTTAAAGTCATGCATTCATTTTATTATGTTTATATTGCCCATTTATTTCAACAACAGTGCAATAATCTTTACAAACTTTAGTACATAAAGCAACATTTTAAGGGAGAAAAAACGACCAACTTCATCCTTTCTCGCGTATATTATTGATTTACATGAGACGCTGAAAGATCAAATATTCATGTTTCAAATCCTTTAGAATTTATTCAAAACGGTGTACGGAATAATGCAGTGATCTAGCCTAAATATCAAAATGTTATTTAACACTATGTTATATGTTTCGGATCCATGTTTTATTGACATTAGGAATTTAATGAAACAATGTATTTCCGTAGAATCGTCGGTTTACTGAATACCAATAGAGAATAATTAGTTTTAAGTACATTGCATTACCAGTATAAGTTATGGTGATGGTTTCAAGTTTCTCCTTTAATGACATTTCTTGTTTTCCGATCTCTTTTACGTCTAAACATCACATTATCAAAGTTTATCTAGTACCACAATAAGAAATTCTCATCATTGCTGATATTGCTAATTGGTACATGTATAAAACTGCCATTTACACAGAATTATTTAGCGGCTGATGAACAATTTCTATGTTTGAATTAAAGCTATCCATATTTGAAGGTTTGGGTACATAGATAGGGATTTTTCCCATTTTGAATCAAGACTGCGCCTATAGTGAGTTTATAACGCGGATATTAAAAAGGTTCTGAAAAAACTATAGACATAATAAATCACATAATAAAACACTGCGCATTTGTTTCAGTTTTCTTCCGGACAAAATTATTCAAAAAGTCATGGACAAGTTCAACTACAAATGACTAAAAAAACAATTTGGAAAAACATGCACTATTTAAAATATCACGCGGGTGAATCATGGACAATTTTGATATCATTTATGTAACTACTCAGGTACGGAAATGCCCGAGTTATTACGATTGCGCGATATACCGATGTATTGCAGGTAAAGCATCGCTGTTCTTATGTAAATGTTCGATTTTTATGCTTTATTTAAGATAATTTGTTACACCAATGCATGGTTTAGTTAAGTGCCATTTTAATGACACATTCTTATGTACTATACTCATATATGTTTTGATATCACAGTTAACAATTTGTCGACAATCCTATGTTACTATTTCTGTGATCTTTGGATGTTTGTATTTTATTTTCTTTCAGATAGATCTTCTGCCCCGTTGCGGAAATTTCCATACAAAAGTAAATAGAGATCACCAGATCTCAAAATCTCCTTCAGAATTGCTTGTCTTCATAGCACTCTCGGCTTTGTTAATTTGATCAGTAGACAAAATCTAAAACTCACATCATTATGTTACACGTACAAAATGGTATTCACAAGTATGTGTTAACACAATGACCCGCAGTTCTATCACTGTGAGAAATCATTATTTTTCTTTATTTTCGACGACTGGAGTAAAATAATTACACAAATTATTATTAAACCATTTACTTAAATAAGTTCATGGTGGATATTAAAACATAGAGAAGCAAGGTCGGAGGAGATTTTAAAATAAACCCAGTTCATATTTACAGCTTCGTTAAGTTATAGAGCTTGTACTTTCTGTAGATGTATAAAACGAGTAGACGATGATTACATTATGTAGATTATAACATGTAGAACACTATTGCTTTGAATATAACAGCCTTTTATGTGTACCACCGCTCTTAGCTATGTAGGGTGGTCCAGTTTAGCTATCAATATTAACTCGCATTACTGAATTAATTAGTTTAGGAAGAATTAGTTGAATAAAAACATAAAGAGGGCTTATTTTATTAATAGTATCATTTTTACTTGTTCATACTAATTGTTAATGAATATGAACTTATATTTTTAATTAAAGTAGGTAATTTAATATTAAGTATTTATCACAATTTCTATTTCAGCATATTTGTTCAAATACTATGTAGTTTATCAAATAAATTGATCGTATTTGGTTAATCAATTCATCGAATACAATATATAAAATATTTGATGTTGACATCCTTCTTTGCATTTTAGTAAAATTAATAGTTTTTAGTAGATGTCAAAATGTGTTTAATAATTAATGTAAATATATTTGTTTATTTACTTTGTGTAGCTTCCCGAGTTCTGTTGTGTACCAAAATCGCTTGCTTTGAATAAGTAACTTTTACTTCCAGCTGTGACTATTTCGGAATCTTTAACTTAGACTTTAGTGTAGATAATTATGTTATCTTTATGTTGACATTCTCAGAGTAATTATTTTTATGCTGTTTTAGGCGACATTTTGCTGTAAGCCTAATTGTTCATTAACTCCAGATCATTGGATAATTAGAAATAGATTTTCATTTTTATCTTGCCAGAACTCCGATGAAAATCTTAGCAGTGTTACCATGATAGATTTGCACAATGTTGTTCTTCATCAAAATGTATGTCTCTGGTTTATCCTGAACATGCGCTTGGAGCCAGTCTCGATGGATTCACGTTTATGTATACGTTTGATACATTTGTGTTCATACTTTTCTCATGTCACAGACAAAGATTTACGAGAAAATTGAATGTGACAGATTGGTGTTAAGTCTACCATTATCATTTACACATACGAACGTCAAAGCTGAAACTAGAATACGTTTTTACAAGCAGTAGTTTATGGGGGTTATTTATACCAAACTCTCAATCTTTGTTATCTCTGTGTATATCATTGTAGATTTTCTCTATGACTTGAATAACTTGAATAACTTCAATTAAATAGTCTGTTTTATTTTGTTCTATGCCATTTGTTATTTCCACTGTCAAGTGTTTTGGTCACTAATAGTCAATGAAATATTGTTGTAATTAAACGCAATACAAAATATATGTTTTCGTTGGTTGCATAAAGTTGGACCGTAGTTCGCCAATCGAAAATCGCGAACTGCTTTCCTGTACGCTGTCTGTCATTTATGAACTGCGAACTGCTTCCCTGTCTGAAGTCTACGATTTGAGATCTGCAAACTGCCTTCCTAACTGCTGTACTGAGAACTGCGCTCCTGTCTGGTGTCTTTATGTAACCTTCCATAATTCGTGCGAGTGAATCTGACTGGTTAATTAGTTTATTTTTACATTTGTAAACAGTTCAGTTCTATAAATACCCTATCGTTCACAATTTTAGCTTCCTTGTATAATAATATTCATGTATAACTTTAACTATATTCCTTTTTGGTATAGAAGACCGAAATAACGATGTTATATTGAAATAAATGGAGTACATAGATCATCAACATTGTATTACAGTCAATAATCATGGTTGTGTCAACTTGTATGTCACTCTGTTGTTTAGATTAGATCTGTTATCACTGTTTAACCATAGCATTTATTATAAGAACAATGTTAGTAATACGATGTTAATTCTGAGTGTTTTAGCGATCTTTTACCAATAGGGTATTACTATGTTTGTGTTGGGGGGACGTCGTATCAACAATAAGGGTCACATGATGAGTTTAGAGCTTGATAGCTTCCTCACATGTGAAATATGTCTGGGTGGGATCCAAACTTACAATGATGAGAGGGTGGGGTAGTACTTACAAGTCAGAGTCTATAACTACTCGACAGTCGACACCCCGTACAGTCGTTTTAGCAAACCATTTTAGAACGGCGGCGATATATGTATTTACGTTACTGACAAAACGATACCGAAGCAAACATCATAAGAAAGTCATTGGCATGATGACAAAATGCTTTATTGAAGGGCACGCAATAGGAAAGTAATTATGGAATTAGGACAAACATTTTAATACATTACTAACGAACACACAATATGAAATTCATTGACATTACGACTAGTTTAGTCCTTACTGACAATCATACAGTATGAGCGGCAATGACTTAATGACATAACACTTTACTGAAGGACTCACAACACGAAATAATTTGAAAGGATGAGAAAAGTATGAAACTGAAGAACACACAGAAAAGGAATAAAATGACGTTCATAAATCAAAGTTTAAAGATTTTAAAATTTTAATTTACGACTTCGCAGCTAATCATATTTTACAATTATATAGAATAAGGGAATGACGTACATGATAAAAAAGAAAACTAAAACCATCCTTTTGTTTTGCCCACACCCCTCGCTGTTTGTTATTTTCGTTTATACTTAACCTTTAATCTCTATCTACTAACTTCCGTTTTTTAACACAAAGAAGACTCTGGAAGTCATGATTTGAATGTTGCCCTTTTTGCATTGCTATACTAATCGCTTGCATATACAAGTATATATTTTAGAAAGAATTGTATTGAAACCTCCTGTTTTTTTTTCGATCCTTATGTTCGTCATTTTAAACCATGCTATAACAGCTATTTATATTGTATGTTAAGTAAGACAGCACTTGAATTGGTAGTACTATCTTTAAAACAGAAAACAATTTCACCAATACCTAAGTTGATTCGTTCTTTGCGTGGTTATAAATCATTCATACAATGGCACAATATGTTCAATAGTGTATAACGTTATATTTTACAGACTACAATAGTTGCCAGCGTATAATGTTGCTGTTTTTAGAAACTCCATCCTTCGCTTCCATCTAAAGCACAAATTGTCCAATGAAGCGATAAGGAATAATAAAATCTTTCTGAAAGTATCCTCTCATCCTATTGTAAATTATTCATGTTCATATGAAACGATTTCTCTGAAATATAATCACTAATCCATTATCTATGCATTACACAAGTGTTAGTTATACATGTTCCTGATCATTTTCATTTCTTGGACACAACATGAACATACTAAGTATTTCAGCAGAGAGTCACTTAACTTAACCGGAGTATCTACATCCACATAATTGCACCAAACAGTTTGGACCAGGCCTAGTTTGCCACTCCATATCTACCGTCGTATTAAACAAGACAATGGCAGAGTCTGACTTACTGTCTGTTATTACATCATATTTGTACATTTACTTATTGTGACTGAAGAACACCAATCAAAGAATACAACAACAACTGGAATGCTTTGTGTTTTTTTTAATGTGGCAAGTCTTTGCAACCATAAAATATATAATTGAAATGCTGTTTGGAGGTATGTCCATGCTTTCATCAATTGTCTTATCTCTGACACCAAAAGTAGGATAAACCTACTGGTATAATGTAAATGTATTATATCCATAGTGTTTGAACAGAATACTTGTCTTCAAAATAGTCCACCTCGTTTTTTAGAGTAGCGCATATTTATGACTGACAATAAAAAAGAATTTGGAAGAAATATTCCCTGTTCTCGTATGACGTCATGATAAGATGATTTAAGAATTGACAATTCGTTTTGGCTCACCAGTACAAATAAGTCAAACCAGTTCATTAACTCAGTAGAAAGAGTTTGAATCAGCATTTCAAAAGCTGTCATTTTTGTCTGTAAGGCGAGATACAATCAAAGTTCCAATCTGATCATCTAGCTGGTGGAAATGACCATGGCTGTATTATCAAAATTATGAGAATGGCTGTAATGACATTGGTCAAATCAAACTCTCTCAGACGTATTCTAATGGATAAAAAAGCAAAGCGATTATTACATCGAACTAACAAAGACCTTGACAAATCAGACCTTGAGAAGACCAAACATAAAACGAAACTTAGCATAAGAAATGGGTAGTTTGATATACCTTGCAAGGTCGTTGGAAAGATTTTTTATTCAGATTTTAAGCGAATTCTGTTAAGAATGTTCCGTTTATTTAAAAGTGTTCCGAGGTAAAGATGTTATTAAACTCTTTTGAAATGTAAACAATGATTAACAATGATAAGCAGTTGATCTTCTTTAACGCAGATCTTGTGAAATATCTTATTCTGGGATTTACATACAATAACTGCTAACTTTGTTGTGTTGTCCAGTAGTTGTACCTAAGTATCGCTTGTGTTTACTCCAATTATACGTACACAAGTAGACATCTTTGTCGTTAGTATACTTTCAAACTTGTTGTCTGGTTGGCTGGCAAATACATTAACTGGTAAATCGAATTCTTAGTCCGGACATTGAAGGGAATTGTCTGGTAGATTATGTAGATGTCTTCATATATTGGCATTATTTCGTTCTGGACAACAGTTCATGTAATTCATTCTTTTACCGAGTTGCAACATTTCATTGTCTGCCTGTCAGTTGTCCGACCAACAATTCAGTCAATATTTGTATGATAGACTTAAATAAATTGTGTTATTAACAGTTGATCCATTCAAAGCAAAAGTAATAAAGGGAGTAATTTATCATACATAGGTGCAGAACTATGTGACTGCCCAGAGGAAACAGTTCATACATACATAGATTATCTCATTGACTCTGATCAATGGGTTAGCATTTTATCTTTGGCACAACGACATATACGAGTACATGTATTTGGTAAATTGTCCACTATAACTCAGACAAATTGTGTGCGTTACAAACTGAGAGTATCTGACTGCTTTGTTACAATTCATGACACTTCCTATTTTACCCACTTCTTGTATCGACTTTGTGAAAAAGATATCATTATTACAAGCCCTTTTTGTGCTTGACATTGCAAGGATACCGCGCTTACTGCCCTGTGAATGAGTTTTAACATGCTCTTCATGCAAATCATGTTTTCTAGTTAGAAAATTAATAGAAAATTGATTTTTTGTTAATTCTATTTGAAATCTACAGAGACTTTTAAATTGAAGTGATCATTACATTTGAATCGAATCACCACCAACGGTTGCAATCAAATCTTTTAGGGACATTTATTTTAAAGCTTTTACCAGATTGAAATACTAAAAAAACTGCGACACCATATTGCAGGATAACAGTGGTCGTGCTCTGATATCTTTGCCGGAGCATAATCAAATTTGCCTAACTTTATTTTATTGCAGTAATTAGATAATAAAACATAAACGAAACGTGGTAATTATATGTATATAAGCGTTATTAATACGAAAATGGATATTGCATACTGATATGCTGCCATCAATCAAGACTTTACACCATAAGCTCTTGTTTTTCGGAAGTATGATTTCACCAACCCGTTCCATGCAAGATCATGCAATGTTATATTGGATTGTTATAATAGGTTCTGCAGATATGTTCAAGTTCTCGTTAGATATCGACTGAACTGGTATTTCATATGGGTTTACGTAAAATTATTCAATTAATTTACGTTATGGAAAGTATCAATTTGTTCGAGTTAAGATATACAATTAATTTGCATTATGGTAGTTATCAGTTTGTTTCACTTAAGATTTAAGACTGAATGAAATAACAGAAGATGTATCAATAATTTATTATACGTTCATTAATCTGTTATGTTGTGTATTAACTTAACTTGTCCACCATTCTAACCAGTGCTGATAACTGAATAATTCATCAGATCTTTGTTGATTTGTTTGAATAATGTGTCACACCAGATAACTAATTGATACATGAATAGTTAATAAGTTAGTTGATATGTACATTTATTACTTTTCATATATCTATAAACCATTCGTTCGGGACCTTTAACTTATGCTTGACTACATACAACTTAACACTAAGTTTATGTAAATCTGCAATATTCATGAAACTCATAAGAATGAAGTATTAGATTTAGATTTAAACAGAATCGAGCTATTGGAAATTGTATCAAACTGAGTGGAAGTTAAACATGAACATTAAAACTGGCGGAAGGTATAACGTGTTACCCATGTCCGTCCGTCCGTCCGTCAAATTTTGGTTTCCGAGCGATAACTCAAGAAATATTTCATGGATTGGTTTGAAATTTTACATGAATGTGTATAATACTAAAATACAGTTCAACTTTGATTTCCGTTAAAATCCAAAGATTTTCACAAGAGTTATGGTTCCTTTTTTTACTTAACTCTCAGCGGTGACATTTTTGTCCTCCAGACACATTGCTTATTCGTTACTATTTCAGTATAAAGGATAGAATCTTAAAAGTCACGATGTATGGGATTTCTAAACAACACTTGTAATGTAATTTGTTTCACAGCACTAGGAGTTTCTTTCGAATCGTTTTACAAAAACAGCATAATACTTGCGTGATCTGGTTCAAATGTACGGGAACTTAATTATGTTTTCCAAGAATTAATTTGTGTTCTGAGATTTAATTTCTCTACAAGCACGCAATCTTCCGCATAACAGTAATGTTTATCATTGCCAAGTAATTGCAAGTTTCAAAAATAATTTACAGGAATTAATTTCAGAAAAAACAATAATCTGCACATTTAAAAAAAGTGTTATTATTGCTTGGAGACCGAACGTCTAAAATAAAGTTGTAATGATCAGCGATTTCATAAAACAGATTTTTTTGTTGACTGAGACAGAAAATTCACGCCCGTTGTTTTAGGTTAAGTACAGATTTATTTTAGCATCAACACAATAATCTAACAATAACAGAGAGAAATATCTGAGTGATAAGCGTTCGTTTAAGACCAACTTTGAACAAGTCGTCAAAAAATAGATCCCACATTCTAGAGTCCATTTAACCCACACGAGAGGGCTAATATAATCCAGATATCATCTGCTCCATAAGGTCATATTTTTACTTTGCAGAGAGTGGCTTGAAGCAGGTTTAGATCTGACAAAAAGCATCAAATCTTTCACAATTGAGTATTTTTATACATCATTACAATGAATAATATTATGTATATTTTCAGTTTTAAAATGCAATGAGAGCATACACAGCTCAGGCTCGATAAAGAATGGAACCATTAGAAGTCCAATGTATCCGGCACCATACCCCGTCGACATAACCTGCGAGTACGAATTCCATGCTCAAGGTCACGAGCGTATACAGCTGAATTTTACAGAGATGAACCTCCATTATTCCATAGGGGATCCAAATGACCCATCTGAGTGAGTGACCCATGCAAACATTCCTTTTTTAATTTACATCATAGTGTACTTATGACGTCGAAACACGTGATGTTAATTGGTTATTTATTTCATCCGTGCTCAGTTCACATAATTCCAATAACTGACAGGAGACACTGTCGGTTTTAATGCATAAAAATGGCCGCACTTTTAGCAAATCCATTACACATCATTTTAATAAATGGTTTTCAAAATACGCGTGATCGGACCAAGCCTCCAATTTAACATGATTGCATCAAAAATAATTTCGACATCCACCATACTGATTCATTCTTTAGGACATTTTTATTATATAAAGTACGAATTTCACCTTTTTATCTGTTGTTTAATTGCCCATGCCCATTCGACATCTATGGCCATTTTAGAGCCACACAAGAGGGAGGGGAGATAAGATACAGGAGAACTTGAACTTCATATTCCTACTCTGCCAGGTTCTTTTTCGTGCCCAGTGTACACCTCGCCCTTTTATATTTGATTTTCAACACAGTACATTGTTCGGGAGTTAGGATGGGGACACTAAAATATTGAAATGCGGAGCCAAGATTCGAACCCACGACCTATTGTTGAGTAGTGAAACGCATCACCGCTAGACCACCAAACACCTCATAGTTTCACCATTAGTTGGTATTGAATAAAGCTGTTTTTTGTCTTACAATTTAAAGACGTATAGTTCAAATTAGCTGAATTGACAATTCTTACTGGTAAATCCACGCAAACTAAATAGCTTTAGTTGTAGGTCCACCTGAAAGTCCAGTTTTTTTCTTTGCCTGTAATGCTTTCAATTTGACATAATTCACCAACAGCAATCCTATGGATGATATTAATTGGAATACACTCTAGATACTGTATAATGTTGTTATATAAGTTCGGAACTATAATTAGGCCACCATGAATAGAAAATAGATAATTGATTGACCTTTAAACTTACTTCATACTTCAGGTGTGACAAAGAAGACAGAATCACAGTGTATATTTATATAGATGACAAAGAGGAATCCATTGGTGAATTCTGTGGTAAGAAACCTCGACCACAGTTAATGTCCAGTGGACAAAGAATGAAGGTGATTTTCCGAAGTGAATCTAAAGAAAAGGATCGCAACTCAGGATTTAAATTGGATTATAGTTTCAGAACAGGTAGGCTACATTTACTTAAGCTGGAAGTTACTGTAAAAACAACATTAAAACGTTTAGTGCTTGACGTACATACGAGTATTTGACGTATTGTATTGTGTTCATTAATCAGTTCGTTTTGCTCGGTTCTACTGATACTTAAAAAACATTTCTTTTTTTCAGATTTTGGCATCATTGGTAATGGAAAACAAGATCAACGTGATGGTACACTTCACCTTATTTTTTCAATTTTTATCGTGAAAAATGCTGTTTTATTCATTCAGTTTGTTCTTGGAATATCATTAAGTTCATACTTTAACGTTACATTTAAAACTGTTAATTTATAAAATGAGTTCCGTGAGCCCTGTCCAAAGAGCGATGATGCTTGGTGATTATATTACTGTTTATAACATGTCCAATGTTATGTATTCCCATACACTAATTCATACTTCGCTTAGGAAATTTCTTTTCAATAGATAACAGAACTGCTAAAGACATTAATTGTAATATTCGGATTTATATTTTGACCAATGGCATCGCAGTATGTTTCAAACTTGTCCACCGGTTTAATTTATTAAACCATATGGTTTATTGAATAACTGGTTTAACAATCAGAATAGGGATACTTGTTGAAATACTGAGGTTTATCTTCTTTTGTAGTGTGCGAGTTCAGATATACGAGTATCAATCATTCAAGCGGTGTCTTCAATTCACCAAATTATCCCGGTCTATACCCTAGAGTTACTGAATGTGTTTATCTATTCTATGGTAGTGAGTCTGAGAAAGTCAACATATCGTTCCTCTCATTAAATACCGTCGGGTATGTTTTATGCATTCGCTACATCTCTACAATAAACCTTTATTCTCGCCTCGATTGTGAATTGTTTTGTATTATTTGTTATACAAAAATACTATCCTGTAAAAGGAGTACATGTAATATAATGGGTTCAGATTTAAAGCGTACCTCCAGGTGTGTGTATTGCAACAATTACTGAGTAATATTAATACTTAACAGATCGAGTGGAGATCAAACGTGTTTTAATTTGGTCAATTTAAAAAATATATTTTTCATCCGTCCTTCCACACTTTATTCATTGCTCATTTTTAATGTGCACTGTAACAAATTAAAGCAATATACATTTTGCAATCATCAAACATTTCTTCGAGATCAGTATGAATACACCATGAGTAAATAATTCAAAAGGTCATGACCGTGGTCACTTGGATAGTGCAATGAACCTGTAACATGGCGATCCAGGTTGGAATCCCGGTCATCATTACAAACCAAATCCAATGTCCATCCATATGTTGAGAAGATGCCGGCTTCTAATGGAAGGGTATAGTCCTGACTAGGCATCTGGCTAGATGAACAAGCAGTTGTTTCTAACTGAATTATCGTTGAAAATGGCGTTAACCCAACTGAAACACTGAACAAAGAATTCCATTGAAACCTTCTTATTTTCCCCATTGTTTCAACTTACCACTGTTACAATGTGTTTACCCTCATCATCATCATTTGATTAACCGACATTCTGTCACCCGTTTCTTCTCTATGGTCTTCTTAATGGTCGGAATTCTCAAACGGCTGTTATCAGTAATTGTCTGTAATACAGCTTAGTCTGAACCAGCGTATTGACGATCAAAATTGTGTAAAAAAATGTCTTGATACAAAACCAAATTTAAAGCACAATCGAGTCGCGAATTAAGGTTTGGTTGGAGAGATTCCGAATGACTTTGAGCTTCGACTTGTTCCACGTGGTCTCCCTTGTGTTATGTCACACTGTATGCTCACTCTTCCGTGTTGTCACGTCTGTATACGTACAAATCACATCATGTAGATTTAGGGTTTTCCAATCGGCATGCAGTTTGTCTCTTTTTTCTATTTTTATGACTATAGTTTACCTAGTTTATTAGCTTCTAAGAAGCATGGCTTTTCGAAGACAGAATTTTGCATGCACTGTCTGTGATAGTTCGTATTTATAGAAAAAGACAACCATGACACTATAACTATATTTTTTAATTATCTGTACCACAGATAAACATGTATTTTGAAATTACTATAAATCATTTAGAATGTACCATATTCTTGAGCACTATGTTAGTATAGTATAGCTAAAACTTTTTTTGTAACCTTTGTTATACTGTCATGGTATTTTTTATAATTTCATGCATACACTATACTCGTATTTAGTGACAACCGTTATAAGGAAGACGCCCTCAAAGCGACAATGGACACGACCAAGGGAGCTTGCTGGACAGGAAGTAGCTTAGACACCATTCTTTAGTTTGCTTCTTTCAATGTGACACTTTCTTCATATGTTTCTTTTCCAGTATGCAAATTCCTGTTTCACAGCACTGTCCAATCCCGCGGTTTTTTTACATCCCCTAACTACGGGGGTCTCTATCCCAGAAACACACAGTGTGAGTTTCTTTTCTTTGGCAGACAAGACGAAGTGGTTCATATCAATTTTCCTGAATTTGAAGTCGACGGTCTTAACCCAAGGTAACCTTTCTAGTACTAGTTGTTCCAGAATTCCTCCAGTGAAATAAAGTAGGTTAATTTTATTACTTCAAACTGTATATCATTTTGTCGGAGAAAATGCTATCAATTGCTAAATAGAAAATGTTCCTGTTAATTTGATATTTATGTATGAGAATGAGGCAACCTTGTTAATGACTTTTTGTAATATAAACAGTACCAGTGATGACGTCGATACTATTGTCCGTGCATAAAATAATTGATATATATTCAAAAGTATGTCTTGACAAATGTCCAAAACGTGTCAGAAATCTTGTCAGCCAACAAGCAAAGTATTACCCATTAGCAACATTTCGGTACAGCTCTATTCATTTGATGTTATAATGGGTTATTTAAGACTGTTGTATACATGTCTACATTATTGTAATACTGACCATTCGTAAAATACAACCAGACTCGCGAAAACGATATAGACGTGTAACACATTTATAACTGATACAAAACAAATGAACCGCCAGATTGCATTGTTAGAGTGTTACTTCATTAGAACAGGATGCAGTTGGTTACAAATCAGAATTGTCTTGCACGTGCTTCTGTTCTTTTAATCAGTAAGAACTACCACACGTAAAATTTCCTCAATTTTTTTTGACAGATTAGTGATTCTGCTGGTCTATTTATGGACAAGACTGGGTTAACCATGGTTACAAAGTCTATAAAATTTGTCGGTTTGATTTTGGATATTTGTAATAAAAGTTTTATTCAGAACTAAAACATATTTTTATCTTCAATACGGTGCTGTTACCTTATGACAATATGATATCATACATCACGAATTTGTAAATTATTAATGATACTGCAGCGAATGTTACGTTTACGTTGTGCATTGTATTCTGTAAAGCAGTTGGTAACTTAGTTGTGTATTATTGTAGCTATATGTTTTATCATGTTCATGTACTTGAATATATGTTTGTCGTTTTTACTTTCTATATACACACTTATCTATGCTTCTTGTAATCACAGAGTTGTGCTTCGTTTTCATTGACATCGTCTTTTACATTCCTTTCATATTAATTAATGTATACATGTATTAACAATTCATATGTTTTACTGAATGAATATTGTGTTTAATATATAAGTACGTAATCATGATATTAATGGTGTAAGTAGATCAACTTTGATTTAGTAACGGTTCGCCCACTCTCAATACGACTCGTGCTGTTTTTATCGCAAGTCGCCCCGCTTTGATAACCATTCGCACATAACATAACACAAACGACAAAGTCGATAACGTATATATGAAAAAAGTAAAAGAACTAGGTTTTTTTTGTAACATGGCTTTTTATTAATGCATGGCATTGACCGTCTGTTCTATGAAATGGGAGCATCATTAGCAACAGCCGGTCCTGATCTGAGCTGTGCGCGGTAAACTGATTCAAAGAATAAATATTTCAGTCATAAATTGAACACTCTGCATCCAATTGTATGAACGAACATTGGTTACTAGGTTTGAGGTCAGGTTTTAAAAGTAACCAAAGGTTAACAGGATTGCTGTCATTGCTGTACCAACCGCTGAAATCTCTCAACGATTTGAACAAGCAAACAAACAAACCGAACATCACATGACAACCGTTTAACCATTAGAAGACACTTTAACTAATTAAATCAGGTTATATGTAATATCTTACCCAAACTCTCTCGGAACATGTTACCACAAAGGTACCTAATGTTTATGCAATTGACTTTTGTATGGACAAATTCGTCAAAGATGAAACAAACAAGGATCAACTGGTATGTTGCCATGCTTCTAATCTTGTGAAGAAGTGGTTTATGTTTGTCTATTTGGCTTGTTCTGCTATCTACTCATATTATACAACTATTTCTATTGGAATCTATCTAAAAGGCAGTTTAAATATCCGTAAACATCGTAAATGATCGCCTTTATTTAGAGTGGCAATTTATGTGAGCAAAGGTATACCAGTATCACTTTTCATACAGTTTAATTATTTCAAGTGCCTGTTCAGTATTTAATTAATTTGAATAACGACAAACAACCCGTTTTACGTAACCATGACTTTTTTAAAACAATCAAAACTACCACGAATTCTATCTTCCGAAAAATAAAACGAAAATGTTATTTACATATATGCATAAATGTTGCATTTGTTAACGATGCCATGAACCAAAACAATGGTTTGGTCAATCCAATCTTAGGTGGTTATGATTGAATATTAGTATGATTTTGATAAATGTTATAATAGGGGAAGTAAACATATTGGATAACTGAGGCGAATTGTTTTCAAAGTTGAGCGATCAGTTGTTAAAATAGAACGAGTCGTCATTTGGGCAAATCAGCAGATTACCTTCATTTCAAGTATGACACTTTATCCGAGCAGTCAGAGAGGTTCTTTTTTCACAATGCTTTGTTTTGCTTAATTTTATATTTGGTTCAATCATTTGATTTTCCATTTACTATTTTTCACATAGAATGAAGTATTAATAAGACTACCTGCTATAAAGAATACAAGCAAATAAGTCTTGCTAGCTAATATAATATTATCCGTTATTCATGTGTTCGGCAATTACCATTGATGCTGTGTTACAATTGAAATTCCTTACATTTCTACAGGTGCGATGGACGTTCAGACAGTGATTATGTGAAATTCTCAAATTTCATGCATACCGACGATCGAAAAATGCTTCGGTACTGTGGCAACAGACCATCATATGAGCCCGTTATATCCGATGGGCCTTTCTTTAAAGTAACGTTTGTATCAAATAAAAAATTTGATGCTGAAGGGTTCAAGGCCATCTATTCTTTCAGTAGTATGTATCTATTCTATCTAAATGAATGTTTTATTACAGTATGATGTTTTCCAGTTTTATACTGTTTTCTTATACGTAAGAAAATGTTATCAATTACTAGTACTTCATATCAGACGAACAGTTTGTTTGTTTATTTGAATTTTACGCCCCTTTTCAACAGTCAGAGTTATATGAGGCGGGCAGTTCATCTTACCGTCGTTCCTGCGAAGAACCAGTACTAGAATCCCATCCTCCGTAAGCAACTGCCTACTTCTCACATGAAGAGACATGGTCGATCGCGGGGCTCGAACCAACGTCCCTCTATCAGTGAGACGTAACGGTGATTTGAAGTCAGTTACCTTACTCCGCCATGGAGGTTTGAATAGAAAACCTGTAAGTTACGTCTGTTTTGCGTCTATCAGATGTATATTGCAGCCCTTATTATTATTATATTGTTTTATCTGTCTTACTTACATTAACATGTTATTTATTATTTTAACAGAGGACGAGAAGCAGCAATCCACTAAACCTACTACAGACGTTAGTAGTTCGGGGTCATCTACTTGTGTTAATGCCTCTGTCACTTTGGTTACAATCATTTTACTTTGCAACTCTGTGATAGATTATATTGTAAGACATTGACAACGGAAGTTAACCAAACGTGTGTATGTATGTGAGTTTAAGATGATTCACCGCTTATTTCATCATGATAGTCACTCGACTGGCTGTAAATTTGTGTGTACAAAAGGTCCGAGGGATCATTTTATTCATTTTGGGACAAGCCAATGTGGACATTCCTAAATGAACAGTGCTACTTCAAAGACTGAATTAAAGCTTGTTTCCAGATGATGTATCCAATGGTGAGGCGGTTATGGTCCTCATTGCAAGTACCTCACTGGATCAGTGGATGTAATATATGAACCGTTACACTCATTTTGCGAGCGTTTTAACACTGTTATATGTGTACTGGAACATGTAGTGTAGACATTGAAATTGTCTTACACCGTATACATTAAAGAATGAAAGTATATACGATGATATTACTCATACAAGTTTCGTATTTATCAGCTATTGACGATTCTGATTTATATTGTGAATCGGATACCTTAAATAAAAGCGTGTGTTTCTACTACAGAAGCAATAAACATTGCGTGTATTTTATCACTTATTTTGAAATGTATTGAATGTCACAATTCTTTGTCATTATGTATAAAAATGTGGGAACAAGCTGTTTTTGTCATTAGACAGTTTGCTCTGATGTCTATATTATTATAATTCGGTGCGCATATATAATAAACACATACAAGGATAAAGCCTTTCTATGATTATACACTATAACCTACATGTAATTAGTATGTATGAATATATGCATTTAACTGTGTTAGAAGTGAATTATTGCCACTTCGTGTATTTTTATACATCTGTCATAGAATATTTCTGTGATTAACATCTTCGCATTGAATGAGTGTACATTTAATTTTTCCTACATTAAATTGTATAAAAGCAACCATTGATTTATTCATAACCTTTAATAAGCTTACGAAAAACGATCCAACAAAATATTCACAAAGAATGGTATAAAAACATTACGCAAATTTGTTTCCAGTGTAGCAGTTATTCATAATATGTGTTGATAATGCAGTATTGATTCGGTCTATAAATTGTAAGATATATTTAATCGCGCAAAGTACCAATTACATTCGACATCATCTTTAGATTCGTTTTGTCAACTTATCAGATGTTGTCTCTAAAATGCCAAAGATTTGGTTAGAAACACAGACATTTATCATCCAGATATGCAAATCATGTTGTAGATTACAAGAGAAATGGCATAATGTGTCATCTCACTAAGTATTCACTATCATAACATTGTATTATGAGTCGTTCTATTGTCCCTGATTTTATCTACAAAAATAAATAATGTAGATAACGAAAACAGTATAAAGTACAATTTGCAAGAGGAAAACGTGTGTCATTTGTAATCTAATATTTGTTCGATGTTACAATAGATATCAAGTATGTAAATCTAAAAGGTAACACGTGGTACATAGGTTGTTCCTGTTCATAGCTGAAATTTGCCCACATGTGATTTTAGCGAACGCTTGGCAAACCTCACTGTTTTTATTTCATTGTTTTGGTAATTAATAATAATCCAGTAATAATGATTTATTGAGCGTTACGTTCATGACATAATGTTTAAGTGTTTGTGCATATTTTTATGCCATCTATGTCTAATTCATGTTTAGAATTGCAATTATTAAGTATGGCCTAAAGACATTTGTGAGTAAAACCTCAATATAATGACACTATTTTGATGTTTTGTAATTTGCTTGCAGCAAGACAGGACAACCATAATATTGTTATCGTCGTTCTGTCATGTTAAGATATTATAATTGCATACATATTGCTATATGAAACTATTCAATACAAGGAGGGGGTATACCATGGGTCATTAAGTTTCATAAATAGCAATCGTTATCAAAAGTATTAGGAAATAGTTCTATCTATTCTGTATGTTTTTATTTTATGGGGATTCTGTTCACTTGCTGTACCATTAATTTGTTGTAGATGATTATTTGGATGAATTACTCAAGTACAGCACACAGTATATGTTGAACCATCTTATTGGAATTGCAAAATGTATCTGTTACTTACTTGGTCTTTTTATAAATACATGGTTCTTTAACGCTGTCCTTTAACAGAAAAACTGAACAAAGCAACTCTTTGTACTGAATTTTTTATTAATTTAAGATGGACACTTCTGTAAAATGTGAATAATGAATTTGGTGTGGGATAGTATGTGTGTGCTACAATTGCACACATTTCTGCTTATCATAACCATTATTTGTCTTCTTTCAACTTGTGATAAGTGAACATGTGTGTTCATCCAAAGTGTGTACCGTGGCAAGCTTTGTTGGTCTTTGAGTGTCGCAATGGTACTCTTTGATATTCGAATGCTGAATAAAATGTTGATTGAACTTCACTCGATTGGGTGGATATAACTTTTACTTGCAAAGAGAAATGATTTTTTATTCTTTACTTTTTTTCCAAATTTTCATAATTGTGTGAGTACATGTAAACTAATACCGATACTGAATGAATGTGTAAACCTGTAAACAAACACAGTAAATACACGTATTGAGAAAAAAGACGCTTAGCATCACCTAATGCAACATGTTGTTGTCAATCATGCCATTCAATCATAGAGAATGCTTTGTTTAAATATAGATATTTCATGTCTGTTTGACAAGTTTTTCATTGTTAATGGGTTAATTGATTGTTTATTTATCGCATTCCGATAGAAAGCATGTCATGTATATACACATTTCATTGATGTAAGCCGACGATAAACATACGGGAAGATTATAACACTAGTAAACTGTTTTGTTATGGGTTTCATTTTGTATGACCTATAACTAGACTGTTGCTGGTCTAGGTTTCAGTCTTCACTCTTTGGAATGAAAGGATATTCTCTCAAATTTATTAATGGACGTGTATCTTAATATTTCAATTTAAACGTCCGAACGGAGGTTTTTTAAACTCGACAATCGTTGTTAGTGTGGTGGCAACATCAGTTACATCAATTTCTCTTAGGTACTGTCCACTGTTGTAAAACGTTGATACCGAAATATAGGTAATTGTAGGTTTAGACATATCTATCAGAGCAAACAATTGCTTATGAAATTAGAACGACACTGTTCTGTAAACTACGAGTGTTACACAACATACCTGTGTAAGAGAGTAATGTTATGTAATTTGTTTTGTTGAATGTTTGTATTGTGTAAAAAAAGTATTTAAAGTTTTCATGAGTGACTCTTGTCTTTCTTCTTTATTGGTTTATGTTAATACTACTATTATTTTCACTACTATTCGTGTTATGCAAATATAAAGAGTTTAAATATATTCATTATTTCATGTTAGTGTGTGTGTGTATGTATAAGGAGAGTGTGGTATATTACTGCTTATTACAATAAAATCGGCCGCAAAATTGTATGCATGGTTTGCGATTTGTATTTCTGTTTAAAACTATAACTATCCATTTATCATGATCCTGCATTAGTCGGGAAATTATCTCTCATTTTATATTAGATGTAATTATTTCATATGATTTTGATTAAAATATTTTAAAATGTCATTGTGGAGTTGCTTTTTAATTTGCTGTCAAAAAAATGAAAATGACATGGAATCTTCTGGACGATCATATTCAGGAAAAGTTTAGTTTTGAAATTCTATAGCTAGTTATAATGGTGATAACATGCAAATTCACATAAAAAGTGTGCACTTTTTGAAAGAAGTTCGTGAGAACGAAGGTCATCTTTATGCAACACCTGATAAAGCCTAGTTCTCAAAAAAATATATATATACGTTTGGATCACCCCTCGTATATATTGTGACCACCTATACTCAACAAATGTTAAAATTAAGAATCCGTGAAGAACGGAACAGTATCTACATGCACAGACAAACAAACCAAATTCAAATTTTCGGAGAAAATACAAATCATGATTGATGGACAACAACACAATAAAGCACATAGACGTGTCTACTCAAAATACACGAGAGCAAAATAATGCCTGATTACAGTACGCTGTGAATTTGTGATTGTTTCTGTTCGGTAGTGCAATTTAAACTCACAACAATGAGGGGTTTGTTATTACTAGTGAGATACATTCTGAATCAGTGTTTGATACATCGACATATATAGGTCACTAGGTCACACAAATAATTCTACACATTTTGGTGATCGCTTGAGAGTAATGTTTTCCTTTCATTATTGTCGGTCTCAGATTTTCATTCTACTTAAATACATTGTAAATATGATATGTATCTTCAAATCTTAACAATACAGATGACAAATAAGATGAACAGCCAAATTGTTTATGCTTGTACATGTTATGTAATAACGTGAGGATCAATACGGTTTACTATACATCTACGTCGTAAAGGACAAAAGGTTGCATATTTAACAAAACAATTCAAAGCATGTTGTGTGTATCTACGATAAATGAAGGTTCTTATATTTACGGCTGTCTGCACACAAGTCTGAGACACATTTAATCATTATATTATGTCTGTGACAAAAGCATTTATATTCATGGCTCGTGAAAAGCTCTTGGTTCGCTTTGTTGAAGATTTTAAGGGTTGTATTTGTATTCAACTAATCACGCCAAGGCGTCTAGAGCTGTTCTTATAAATACCACAGCCTTTGCAGCTAAGAATTTGGAAGGCTACAGATGAAATGTCAATCTCATATTATACACATAGACATAAGAAATACATGTCAATTATTCTAAAAGTATACACGAGTATTAGGCTTGTTTTTTATCGTGCAACTTCACAATAGCGTTAACACATTAATTAACCAACAATTCAATATCACTGCCATAAAACCTAATACCAAACTGACAACAGTTATAGATGAACCATGATTCAGTAAATGTGTCGCCAAAATCATTCTCTAAAATCCAGATTAACAAATTCAGTTTTCAATCACCGTATCATAGCCTTAGAATCTGAACATGTTGTCTTGGCTCTGTGCATTTCGTATGGGCTTTCCTCTATTCTGAAACACGGCGGATTTATGTTATTTTAGGGGTTTTATGATGGGAGTACGAGTTTGGGTACATAAAACTAGTATGATCCTCAGACAATGCGGTACCCTACGGAAGACTGCTTAATTCCTCTATCATTTTTATATGTATTTTTATGAATACTTTCCTTATCGATTATCACTTTTATCTACATGAGAAAATTGGTAAATATTCCAAAGAACATAATTCATTTCAGGAAAGCAGAGAATTATACAAATAATCTAAACATTTGAGACAACTAGGCTAATTTCGAGAGAAGCAGACTTTTGTTTTGATAATAATTATGTGCTCTCGTGCGTTATGGATGATCTTAAGTAAATTGTACCCTACGGTAGTTTACGTTACAAAGAACATAGAATAAGAATTATAGTAATTGTATCCTAATCTGAGAGGTAAATTACAAGTTATGTGGTAGAAATGTTTCAAACATGAATAGATCAAATAGAAGCTTAATCAATTAAAGTAGCTGAGAATTCAAAATGCTTAGTATGATTTATCTAATGTATTGTATTTCACGTGTATAACTACATAGAGTACAAAAGTTGTTTACATGGTTTAACAACGTTAAACACGTATTCCGTAAAAGGGAGCGCTAAGGATTCTTATTTAAGTTCCGTGTTTTTTTTTTTACTAGGTTCATGCACATTTTCGGCCTTTAAGTGTTTTTTTAAATGATTGTCCCGATTTTTTTGGAAAATTCAAAGTCACGTTCACGTTATGACGTCACTTACGAGAACGTTGTTTTCTAAACACTGTGCAGAAATCAGTGAGTTTCACTTTGACAGCCTTTCCTCCCCCCCCCCCAGGTACTGTTACGCGAGAACAATACAATAAGGGTATCCTAACGAGTGTATATTTACCAAGATTCAAATGCTAAGGCTATTTAAGCGATTTAAATGACAGAATTTGTGACAGCTGATAAAAAAACAGCGGAAAGCTTAAAACACAAACCCAACGTCATTTTGGAGCAAATTGGACGTCACATCAAACATGTGTTGTGAACATTTTAAGTAGTGCACTTTTGTAAAAAAAATAAGTTATAAGCCTGTAATTTTCTGTACACATTTTTTATGTATCTCCTTTGAATGTGTTTTTAAATCAAGAAAACGGCTGATGCAATCAAAAGTTATAAACTGTCGTAATGGTATCTAACACATATTATGAAACACCCTCTACGTTAGTTCAATAGATTTATTAGACAATTTCGATTTTGACTCACATTTTGGAAAACTCTCTAAATTTAAAATCTAAGCTGTTGTTCGGATCTAAGCATTCGTATTTCAGTATGTTGATAACACTAGTGTGATAAGAAGACGCCCCATGTTCCTTTGTGTGAGAAAGTAGGCAGTTGCTAACGTAGGATGGGAGTCTAGTACTGGTTCTTCCCAGGAACGATGGTTAGGTGAACTGTCCGCCACATAATATTATGACTCTGATCATTGAAAAGGGGCGTAAAACTAAAAACAAACCAAAGTTGAACGATTCTGCATCTATTTCTTGCAATTTGTATCACATTTTTACAAAGAAACGCGAAATTGATAAACCGTCAGCTGCCAACATATCACAGCTTCGGTTTTAATTCAATTGTTCCAATAACTCTTCAGATTCCCATCGGAATAATATAACTAATGAAGAGGGCATGGCCATTAAAACATTGTGTGAATTAATGAACGAAACTACTCGACGTGATCAATCATGTTTAAGCCAAAGATGAGAATAATGTCGTGGAACATTTCTTAAAGTACGCGTACTCGATATTCTAAAATATGTACCTAATGACATCGTATGGTGAACGCGTTACAAGAACAGCATCTTGAAATTGCCATCCTTGTACCTGTCGTGGTATCCGTAATTTGTAAAATAGGTTTTTCGATGCCCTAGCCTGGCTCCGAGGTTATAATGCTTAATATCGGTCTCCGAGCTTAAATCTCATATCTTGTTTTTGATGCATCTAAGTTAATTATGACCAGACAATAATGGTAAAACTGATACGTAAGTCTGACAGCATATACTCTATCTGAATATGTAATTAAACATTAATCTGCTCCTTTTCAACCATTACTTTAAGAATGGAATTTAGATTCGAGCTCGGAGACCATTTATAAGTTTTATAACTTGGGGCCTGATAAAATTTAGTTCGTTTAATGCTAAAATATTTAACAATAAAGATTTCCGAGTCTCTATGACATTGACTTTAAGATAAATCATTCAATATTAAACTGATCTCTCTATTCTAAATGAATAAAATAGGTATATTATGTAAATGATGTTCAATAAGAATCGTGGATCTTAATACATGTTCAACTTGCATTGACTTAATAAATTATGTGCTCAGTATCGAGTTAGATTTTGAAAATATGGCATACCTTCATTGAGTGAAAGAAAATATTCAGTTATTATAACCATCTTGAAATATAATATGTGTCTGCCTATATAAGGAATAAACACTACAGCTACTTGCAGTCCGGCTTCTTTATTATATGATATTACATAAAACTCATAAGAGAGAACATAAGGACTACAAACACTAAATTCGTGATTTCGAATCCCATGTGTGGCACAAGTTCTCAATAACGAGTTGGTTGAACGAAATATGCCTGAAGCCATTCATTCTCCACCGCTGATGATTATTTTCGAGAAACAATGTTACTACCAGTAAATAATCCAGAAATTACTGGTTGGTTATTGCCGTCGATAACTTAAATTGAAAACAGTAAAATATGAAGAATGTCCATCGGATATTTATTTGAAAATCTATTAAAAATAGTCGACTTGAACCTTATTTCAAAACAACAAAGGTCATACAAACATATCCTAATCAGTTATTAGATGTATTGAAATGTACCAAATCATGTAGAATAATAAAAACTAGTACGATTGTAATTGGCTAAATGCAACTTAATCAGAATTTGCTTCATTCAAATAGTAAACCCACACAAGAAGCACATCTGAAGCATGGTTGAAATACAAATGAATAAGGTTTTCCCCTGGAGTACAGAAGAAGTACCTTTGAAGTAGTTTGCTTCAAGTGTACGTCATAGATCTATACAGATAAAATTCAATATATCTAAGTAATGGAGAAGCACATTTGAAGTCCAAATAAGTTAATTAGTGCTTCAGTTTGCAAATGAGGATAAAGTCCTTAGTCAGAAGCACTTTTGAAGTACCAACAGAAGCGCCACTGAAGCACTTTCAAAGAAGCATCATCCAGGCACCTACTTATTTGAAGTCCCTGTTCTAAATATGATCAGACCATGGCCAAACTATGAAAGGCTTGTGATATGCAATATCTGTATCATCAGACAGTATTTAGAAGAATTATTCAGATATTGTACATTGAGTTCACTCAGACTATATTCAGAGAAATATTCAGAAGTTGTTTTTTTTTCAGACATGTCGAGCCAGTCTTTCCTTAAATCATTTCATAATACTTGGAAAACTGAACTACAATAGCAGTTTGATCACATTATATGATGGGGATTAATCATATATGTATCAAACTACAACACAGGCAAATTGCAGCCTCTCAAGTGTTCCATCACACCCCACCCACTTGATTTCATTCTTAATTGTCTCTTGAATATGCATCTGTCATGTTTGGTTTTCTACAGTTGTAAATCATTAATCTATACAAGAACGAAATAACCTTCATTACAGCCACACTTCATTTGGTTTTGATAATAGTCAGCCATTTTTAAAGTTAAACCATGTGACCATATGATGTCGTCAAACATCAGCATTCCGTGAAATGTACTGAATCTCTTGTGAAGCCCCTCCTAATAACAATTTATCTACAAATGTAGCTTCCTTTAATGCCAAACCTTCACGGTGACGTAGGCATGACGCGTATCAAACTGTGACAAAGAGTGTTAAAAGAAAGTTAAAGCTAGAATGAAATAAGAATGAAGGTATGTATTATGTAAGTTGTTAAGAGTAAAAACAGACACAACGTAATGACTATGGTGAAACATGTTCAATACTGTTTACAGCAGCACTGAACTGTTCTAGGGTCGGAAGGGTAGAGATGTATTAGGGTAGGTTGTTCCAGTGGAATAATGTCCTAGGGGGAAAGGAACACTTTTGGTAATCTGTGGTGACAGTGATTAACCTAAAGCAATGTGGGTGTGACCTGTTATTGGAATTTCAACTAAGTAATTGGGAATTGTATAAAGGAGGGACAGCCGACAGTCGATGGGTCTGAGGTCAAATCGCCTAATATGCAGGGATTGGAGCATCTCTGTTACACTGGATCATTCTCGATCATTCGAGCTGACCTTCTTTGAACAGTTTCGATTTTATCAATATGGGCTTGGATGTGGGGGATCATACCTCGGATCCATACTCCAGCTGGGGTCTGACTAATGTGAGCACTGGCCTTAAGGGCTTCGGATTTGACCTAAGATTTGGATTTTCTTCGCAAGAAACCTAATGTCTGATTTGCCTTTTTAGTTGACCTATTTATCTGTTCCTCGCACGATAGGTAACGGGCCGAGATGACAGACTGGAGTAAGACTCCATGCAAATAATATTGGGTAGGATAAGAATGTTTCCTTTTGGTGACGTGGACAACCTGGCATTTGGAGGGGTTGAATTCCATATCCCACGCCAATTCCCATTTTTCTAGTGTCTTAAGATCATTTTTTAGTGTAACTGATTCATTTGCAGACGTCAGGGACGTGTATATTGCTGTGTCGTCTGCAAATAGGCGGACCTTGGGATTGGTGGTCTGTGGGAGGTCATTAATGTAGGCTAAGAAGGGGTCCCTGTACAGATCCCTGGGGAACCCCGGACGGGACAGGAATGGCATCGGAGCTAGTGCCATTTAGAACAATAAACTAGAGTCGATTATCTATCTAGAAAGCTTTTGACCCATTTTAAAGTTTGACCTCTGACTCCATATGAGTGCAAGTTGGCAAGAGTGCAAGTGCTGACCTTGTCGAAAGCCTTGTTCAGACTAAATCAATCCATCTCAAAGTCTTTGAAGTACTGCTGAAGTTCCTTGTGCTTCAGTGAGAGCAAGGACTTCATTTGAAGCATGATAAAGAAGTATGAAAGACGTTCTCGGGACGTTAGATGAAACAGGTCTTTAAATTTTGCAGCACAGATGGTGTACTGCTGAAGTACTTTTGATGCAGAGGCTATAACAAAAGTCTCTGCTTCATTTGTGGCTGGGAAGTGATGCAAATAAATCTGAAACGGAAATAATGATTTATCAAATGGAAATTCCATTTTTATGACAATAGAACACCAGCCTTCCGCAGGAAGTTCAAGTGATTGTTATCATTACGTATCAAGGATTGAATACAAATCCAGATCGCTGCAGACTAGAGAAAATATTTGTACTGGAATGACAAATGACGAATGTAACAAGACGTTTGATATAATCACTGAATGAAAACCCATGGGTGAGAATATTTACAATAATAATTATAAAATCAGACTCCATTTACATCATATTCCTTCCGGTTGTTATCTGTTAGAGAACGATATGTTTAGACAAGATATATCTGTTTGAAAACTACTGCCCAAGAAAGACAGCAAACAGAATGTGGCGTGTACATACTAAAATTATCATATTATTCAGAACTTTACGGTCACATCTAAAATAAGATTTTCTACTAAATATCTGGACGAAGGTATCGAATGACAAAATCATGAAAAGATATTAATCACAGAAAAACTTATATCAGTATATAAACAGCGTAGGAAAAAAGCGATTAGGAATTGTACTGAAACGATAGCCCAGATGTAGTATACCATAACAATACCCACAAAATGACGTCTCATGACATTTTGATTCAGTGGTGGTAATCTATTGTTTTCACAAGATTAATTTGCGTCTTATATAATCTAGGAATTGTTGTCCAAGATTGTGTTTTGTATAGATGTAACATGAAACAACATTGTGTATGACTAGCCATAAACTATGAATATTTATCTTGTTTTCATTGGACTCTTGGGCAATAAAAGACAATTCTATAATAAATATAGATGTCCAGCGATATCAAGATAAAACACATCATACTATATTCTATGAGCATGGCACGCTGAAACAAGGAATGGTGCATAAAAGTTGTTATAGAATCATTTAAGATTTAAGTCCTGTCTGTTCAATGGGCAAGTATATCAGTGGATTTTGAATTAAGTGCTTTGCCGTTTTCGATCAAATGCATTAAGAACCAGCTCGTTAGTGAAGTTAAAATGTTCAAGATTATTGACTATCACGTCTCAACTTTGAACATCATGTGACATTATAGTACATCTGAATAAACACGTGTCGAATTAATATCAATGGGGATTTTATTGCATGGAAAATCTGACCCACCCACAAAATACACAAAATTAGTATTGTCACAGTGATTATCTCTCAGAGCATTCATTAATTCAGGAACCAGCTAATTTATTGTTATGATGTGAATATGTCAGATTGCCAAATACATCTCCAAAGTCCTTGAATGAAACGATTATTTCTGTGTGGGCAACTGCTTTGAATATTTGCCTATAATTGTCAAATTTTAGAGTGTTCCAGCTCCAGTTGGATTATAGCCATGGTTCAAGAACAAATTATACAATAGACGCTATTTATTCAGGGTTCTACAATAATACTGATTCCCGGTTTTAGCGACTGCATAAGAAGACAACTGAACAGGTTACGTTTGAAATATGAACATTTTGTACTTCAATTCTGTTAAAAAGATAAGTCCTGGTGAATGCATTTCATCCAAAATTGATGTTCTGGTTTATACCATCTCACAAACGATGGTTTGACATCAAAGGTAATATTTCAAGGTTTTGCAGCATGGCTGACTGTCAGGAGGCATGTTAGTTTGAACATTTTGACGTCTCTAGTTTAAGATCATATATATACATAAAAGATACAATGCAGTTTCTTGTACTGTTGGCGCCACCTAGACATTTCATTATTAAAGTAAACACACACACAGTCAAGTAAGTGGATGTTTGTAATGTTATACTTAGATCACAACAAGGCATAACTTGGAAATGGATATAAGGTTTCTTGAAGTGTTCTTCTACATGGGTTTATAATTGGAAGTGAACAACGCGTTCGTACAAAATGATCTACAATACACATAAAAACATGCGTTTGAAATTGATTCGTGTAGAAATTTAATAATTTCATTCTCACAGTGGAGTTTTAATTAATTCCGGAGTTTAAATTCGATAATAATTTAGTCGTAACAAACAATTGATGAAATCTAACCAATTTATGATTGATTGTTCGTAATTCCCGTGAATTTAGACCAACAATCAAAATGTCATTAACCTAATTATATATATTGAATAAAGATTCAAGTAATCTAAATATTCGAATACAGTACAACACTGTCCAAAACAATACCCTTTAGGAAAGGCAAAATTATGTTGTTGAGAGGTTGTTGCTCTACAGAGGTTAAATTAATTCTTAAATTCTGCAGTGGAGAAAATCATGCAGTTAGTAAAGGGAAGTTGCTGATCAAGAGATGGCCGTCATAGAGGGATTGTACTGTATGCACAAATAGATAGCAGCCATATATGAGACATCCAATATACACATACTATAAATGAATTAGAAGATATACGATGACCTTGTATAGAGACGAAATAGCATGACTTGATGGTATTTTATTCTTATACCCAATGACCAATTGCTACTCATGTATATTCAACCAATTACTCAAAATATTCCTCCCTTGAATCCATGATATTATGGTAAAGCGATATTTCAATAATTCATTAGAAAGTCAATTCAGCTTCTGACATCAGTATAACAAAGGAATGATTGAAGGCAAAGGTCTCCCTTATCAACACACGTCAAGTCTAAGGCAGCAGGCATCAACATCCAGAATGTTGGAACTATTAGCATAGCGTGAATAGCAAATGACCCTTTTAGAATCAACGATGAACACGCTGAAAGAAAGGTCAAGTACATGAATGATTTCTTCTGTATCTTCCTTATTGATCTTATTCCAATACTTGTTGTTTTAAGTTACAGGATCTTTTGGATACCATTCCATTTTATGACAGCTAAACAACTAATCTCCAGACATTGCACGATATATCGCTGAATATTTATGTATATGTTTGAAATTTTCATATAAATATTGTCCATGTTTGCCTCCTACCATTAGTAATTCCGCTAATTCGATATAATTGTGAATTTATTGAGTATTGCTTCTCTTTTCATTAATTTTCAACATCGAAATAAAACGTGAAGTATGATATTTTTAAAAGACTCAGAATATTTAAAAATATACATTTTTGTTTTTGATCCAAGCATCCAGTCTTGTGTTAGAAACTAAGCATTTGATCTGTATTGATACATCACATACGGAAACATAACCCTATAAGCTTTAGTTTAAACAGTTTATATGAATACTGATGATATATCTATCCACCAACACATCCCTTTCGATTCTTCATTTATGTTCTAAAAATATTCCGGCATATCACACAAACATTTCCGAAGGTTTGATAAACAATAAATCGACGAAATGTTCTGTACATTAGAAACTTAAAATCAGAATACGTCATTAGTGTGCTTTAATCATGTACCGTTACTGAGGAATGGCAACAAACATGAATAAAGTGTCTTCTACTAAAGATAAAACACTAATTAGTGCTTAGTATATAAAATGCTTTCTTATTCTTGATTTTAAGTATCGCCTATCGCGACACTGTGACGTTAAATCAATCATGTCGTTTTCTAATAACATGCTATGTCGGTGTGCCTTTGTTGCATAAGACTTAACAAGCGTATGTTCTGTTCTGTTCAAATAAGGTAAATTACGCTTTTTTAATGGCCTGACTAATTTTGTTACTTATGGTTCACGTTCTGTACAACTGTCATTGGAGAGAGTCAGCCAGTAAAGATAAACACGTTACAAGGGATCTTACATAAGGTACTATGAGCTGAATAGTAGAAAGATAAAACAAGAACTGAAATAAATCTTATGAATGATCAGGAGTGCGACGAGGGTGAAAACGCCTTTGTTATAATCAAATAAGGGGCATTAATTAATTTAAATCATTCAAACGTGTCTGTTAACTACGCTTGGTTATAATATTTACTAGTCAATGACCATAGCAAGTTCCTTCTTGTTTACATGGCTTCTGTTATTAGACAATTAATGTGAATAGTTTGATATGGTCGCTAACAACATGAACAATGCATGGTCAGAGACAGCCCATAAAAAACATACATGTTTTCATTTGCTTATCTAAGACATTTAACACTGTAGTTAGCTATAGGGGTGAATGCTCGAAATGAAACGCGACCCATTTGCCTTACTGAACAATAAAACTGCCATGAAAAACACCGACCCTCAATAAAGCTTTTACGAGTTTTAGAGCTCTCTTCCCTGTTGTATACGAAGTGTCTCGATATATGGTACTTAAGACGATTAATTGGCGTGGTGTAGACAAAGCAGTATTAGTCTTTGTTTTTATTTATTTGCCTCTTAAAAAGCGTCAGATACTCTCTCTCTATTATGCATACCTATCATACAGCATGATATACAGCTGTCATTAAATCGTATCGATTGTTCCGTGATATATTTAGTCAATTTCCTTTATATGAGAATAAAAAGGCGGATAAATCATACATAAACTTTCGATTAAAAGCTATAAAATGACGGGAAGCATCCACAAAGCAGTACATTTAGTAGTTTGCATCAGCTTGCTTTTTTTACCATTACATACATGATTATACGGTTACAAAAAATCGTGTCAATTGAGGGCGTTTAAACAGCACGTTTGTCCCGACGAAGAGAACATATATGAGTACATTTATAGACAACTGACGTGTGTTCAAAGATACATCTATAAAAAAACTAGGTGGTATTAAAAGTAGAGAGTTAGCAGTCCTGGATAGACGTTAATCTTTTTTCATTGCAAGAATTTGAATATGTGTCCAGCCATATGTTCAAAATCGTCTACTAATGCTAAAGCCGACGATCAACAATTAATTCTCCTTCAAGATAATATTGAACTGGTTCATTCTTCAATTTCTTCTGATATAGATCGTGCCTCTATGAACCATCAGACATCCATGCTGTCAAACTTGGTGCCACCGAACAAGGCAAGCGAGGTAAACAGCAGCGAGGAGGCAAACAATTACAAAATAAGACTCCCAGATGTAAAATTTAGACTGCAGTTTTTGTGTACGTGTGATGATTGATTTGGTTTATGCAAAATCCTTTAGAGTTCAGCGTCTCTTTGTCCCCTAACAGATTTACATGGTGAACTCAATCAGGGAGATTGGTACTTTTAGATGAATGTCAAATCATAATTAGGTGAAATAAATGTCCCAGTTTGCACAAACATCTAAATATGACCAGATAACTGTTAATTAAATACAAAATGTATGTTGCATTATTCACAGGGGAATATTTTGGCGGTTACATTTTCTAGTTACAAATTTAATACGCTTTTTATTTATTTTTCCAGATATTTGATAAGGATATTTTATCCGTACTTCATGTGAGGGAATCAATTCTAAATCCAATGTGAGATAATTATTCATGCAATTAATTCAGTTGCATCAGAATATTTAGTTTGTAAACTAAAACTACATGTTAAGCTTACAGATTGATGTATATTACTATGTCTGCCGCCATGTTTGTCTGGTTTCTGCCCACTTAGTTTCACATTTCATTCTTATGATTATGATATATTACTAGGTTTAATTATATAAGAATTGAAGCCCTTACCTAGAAGAAAAACTGTCCTGTTTGTCGCGTATAAATTTACTCTCTGTCTGTTGGCTACTTTCGGCACCGTCATAAAAAGCGTTCTTTTACGGTCTGCAGACAGAGCGAATAGGTAGCCATGTTGGTCGACTTTAAAATATTTATTTCAATACCTCTTAGATTTTAAATCTATCAAAAACCATCCACAATGCAGATGCCTTTGCTTCTCTGTGTTATATACTTTCAGAGTTTGTGTACCTCTTCCGGCGGCGTGGCTCGGTGATTATGGTCCATCTCCAGAGAAGATTATAGAATATATAAATAATATACTTCTTTATATTTCTTGTAAAATTCATATCTGCGTTAATTTGTTCCTACGAATTAGATATATCCTTTACAGCATCTATCTACAGAGTGAGATTGAGTTTTGCCGCATTTATGACATAATATAGCATAAAGTGTAAGTCTACATGCCGATCAAGGATGTAAAATTAACACTTATTATACTATGGAATGTTTTGTTTTAGAAGATCACCAGCCATAGCCAAAATATTGCCATAATAAAAATACTTAAATCTTCATATTCGTTGCGTTTTTGTTTATAGGTAATGCTGTATCACTCACAGGGGCAGATTTCTGCCTAGAATAGTACGTACGCCTTAAACAAAACTTGATATATTCGCGTGGTCTTTGGAAATTAAATTAATAATTTCATTCTTCCGAAACAAACAATATGGCTTTATGAGGAAGGATAGAAAATGATTGAAAATAATTCCAAATAACAACATTGATTTTAATTTGACTGAAAATCACGAACGGTAAATTTATGAGATGTAAAATTAAGATGAATTAATTCTTAATATGTAATACCGTGACAATGGCAAACTACGCATAACCAGATGTTTCAAAATTCGATGAAGTCGAAGTCGCTTTCATGAAACTAGTCACAAAACTCTGATCCATTCCAAAGTGGGATAAAATTGTGTTTTCAAGAGAAAAGGGGTGTCTAAGAGTAGCAAAGAGAATTGGGATGTATATAGAGCGTGCTGATTAAAGATGAAAGACCGAGGATATAACACGGTGACATTATCAAAACTAAAGTGAGAAGGGAACTTTTTGTTGCAATTAAATATGCGCTTGATTGACTGAGCTGTCATCTTTTTTTCCCTCTGCGCCTTATTCGAACGCTCAAATGATTAGATTTTAATTCCTTGCAGGAGATTTCAAATTAAAAGTTCATTAAAGTAATACCACTAATCTTAACACAAAAATCAAAACTGCCTAGGGAGTATGGTAGGTTATGTCTTTAAGCGTTCAAAATTTGCAATGACATGCCCATAATACTTTCGTCAAGGAACTTTTCTTACCATGATAATTTCCATATTACGGCCTTCAAGTAAAGTTAGTGATACAGTACAATCCTTTGCTAATGTATATGCATAATTTAGATCATGTTAATTATCTAAATCTAATTTTATGTACATGTATGTATATATTTTGATTTTATATGTGTGTGAGGTTTGTTTGTGTGGGGGGTGTATATTACTATATAATAATGTACCTGTGTACACGTGAAAAAGTATGTTCTGTTCTGTACACAATATTCTGATTTAGAGATATAGTGACCGTGTTTGTCCAGAATTACTTAATATGTTAATTGCGTTAATACATTTCCTGGTTGTTCAATGTTTATGTTTACTCGGTCTCATTGGTTTTCATCAATAAGTCAAAAATATCAGATTTGATTTTAAATTCAAAGCAATCTGAGAAGGGAGGGGCGGTTTTGAATTACATAACGTTTCATTCGTTATTTTTTTACAAGCAACATAATTCCGATTTCAATCATAATTGATGATATTCAACTATTTTCGTTTATTATGATTTTCGTTGTTTCATAGAGACGCCATTACAAGTATGAAATGATCAGAAGTATTTGAACGCTTTACTGAAGCCATTGCAAGCGTCTGTGTAATTGCTTCCTATCTAGGAAGTCAATCGGACCGTAATAGTTTCCTGATCAAGGAAGGTGATACCTCATTATAAAACACCAGTAATGTATTTCAATAAGTTTGATACAAGAAAGTATCGCCCGAGAAACGTAATATCGCCAATGGGTGACAAGTATCAGTGCAATCTGTCTCCTAATATAATGATATGAACAAATTTATTTCGCCATAAATAAATTATTCTGATTTTGGTTTACCCTCGAACTAATAAAACCGTAAAATGACCAAATTTGCCTGCTGATAAATGTGATAATAAGGCAAATATCTCCAAATGTTTATTGTATCGACCATTTTACTGTATGTATCCATTCATCCTAATTTTCAAATATACGAGTATAAGGCACTTGTCTATTACTCGTGGAGTTGCATTGGACTTTTTTTTAAAGTTTTATTCTTAAAGCAATATATACAATCCCGAATCTGGTTTTAAAATTCACGTAGAACAAACCTATCATGGTCACTCATTGTGAATGCTAACTCGATCAATTGATTACCAAAAGCTTAAATTTATTTATTTATTTATTTATTTATTTATTTATTTATTTATTTATTTATTTATTTATTTATTTATTTATTTATTTATTCATTTATTCATTTATTTACTTATTTATTCGTACTTAACGCCATTTTCAACATTATTTCACGGTAGTAATCGTAACCAGCTTCTCTAGACTTCATTTAGACATTAACCAGTACTAGCCACATTATCTCCGCAAGCTACTACCATTTAAGCTACCCCACATAATTCAGAGGTGGAGGACAATTTAACATAGGATGTAATGCATTGAGTCAAATGTGTAACTGACAGTGTGAGCCTCGCCCGGGGTTCGAACTCACAATCTCTTGATCTCTAACTACTGAGTTATCCGGGCGGGAGATCCTTACCATTTTAAGAATTACAAATGATTTTATAAACAAAAGGAGTAACTATGCTGTATGATTCTAATCAGTGTACTGGAAGATATTGTTGATACTTTAAACCACAACTTACCTTTCTACAATGACCTTAACAGATGGGTAATATGTTTTGTTACACTAGTCTAATCTAAATTTAGGTATTTCTGGTGAATCTGATATAATTTCCAGCTCTTCTAATAATTAATGAGGTGATCGCTAATTTATCTTTTAGTTTAAATTTTCCTGTATTTGCTCGAAATAGCTTTATTTGTTTAAGTTACAATACAAATCCCCTGTATGCACTCGTACAGTTGTTTGCAGCGTATCAAAGTTAAGACTATAAATATCTCTAAATTTAATCCTAGAAATATTTGTATTAATAATGTGTTAAATTGAAACACTGAGCTGTCAGAAAATTAGATTCGTATTCCATTTGAAAATAATTATATTTCATTGATTTGCTAGAGATTTCTTATTAGAAGATCATTAAGAAGATAGCACAAATCATAGAATAAAAATAATACATTGATGATGAAAACTTTGTAAACTTGGTATGGTAGTGTCTGTTGATTAACGGTCAATTCTACAGCTATGGTCATTTCTATGTATATAATATACATGTTCTATGTATATAATACATGAGCTATATGTATATAATACATGAGCTATATGTATATAATATATGAGTTCTATGTATATAATACATGAGCTCTATGTATATAATACATGAGTTCTATGTATATAATACATGAGCTATATGTATATAATATATGAGTTCTATGTATATAATACATGAGCTCTATGTATATAATACATGAGCTCTATGTATATAATACATGAGCTCTATGTATATAATACATGAGCGCTATGTATATAATACATGAGCTCTATGTATATAATACATGAGCTCTATGTATATAATACATGAGCTCTATGTATATAATACATGAGCTCTATGTATATAATATATGAGCTCTATGTATATAATATATGAGTTCTATGTATATAATACATGAGCTCTATGTATATAATGAATGAGCTCTATGTATAATACATGAGCTATATGTATATAATACATTAGCTATATGTATATAATAAATGAGCTCTATGTATATAATACATGAGCTCTATGTATATAATAAATTAGCTCTATGTATATGAACCGTACTGAACCAGAAAAATGTTGACGATTAGACCAAAGGACTTTTTTAAGAAGATAAATTCTACAGAATCTTAATTGATCGATTATGTCCAACTGGACAAATGTTTTAACGGCGTTTTGTAAACACGTTTACACAAAAATGCAAAGGATACGAGAATTGCTTTCTTAAAAGCTACTCAATAACAATTATGTTATAATGTGATGACTTTTAAATATTTCATACTGTAATATCATTTTATGGAGAATTGTGGGGTGTCCTAATAGCTGCCTATTTTTGTCTTGCTTTCAGTTCAAATATGGCAGATACCTAAAACATTCGTGAGAATAATATATTGTTTGTTCCCGTTCTGAACAATCCGGCAAGAAACCAGAAGAGTTTGCATGGAAATGATAAGGCAATGCAAATGTTGCCTGATGTTAGTATATCTATCGTTCTTGGAAGATTTATTCATTCGACGCTTCAGTAAACGGATTTGCTATTGACGGATGGACAGAAGGATAAGGCAGTCACTATAAGAACATGATATCGTTTGAGAAAAGAATGCATATTTGCCTATTTAGGAAATAAAATCGGAAATGAATAGTACTCGTATATTTCCGACTTTAAAATAGAACAATTATCTAAGTTTGGCGTAATTAATATCGTCTTAAAATTGTGATACATCCAGCTTTGCTGGTATTCTAACAGCAAAACATGATGTATGTGACACATAAAAACCAGTGGACGACAACGAAGTTTGACATAGTCGTAAGTAGTTTATGTAGGTAACAATGACTTCCGGTCAATGAGATCAACAGGAGAAATTTATTTCATAAAGTTCCCGCAGAAATAACCACTTATTCGATAAGCACTGTTGTAGAGAATGAACACTGTCTCAAATATGCGATAGTTGAATGTTTGTGCTTATTGATTACATTGTGTTATTTTGCAGAAGTTTGGTACGCATTAGGTATTCAGTCATAAATATCATAAAGAATCGGCGGGTAAAATACAACACGCGAATGGATATTTATTGTCCGCCATAAAATGTTTTAACACAATCGTATAAGTAATCAATATAATAATAGAGTGTGAAAGTATATGAGCCGTAATGGCAATGAGAGCATGTTGGCTGAATGTCAGAAACCTCTTAAAGTCAATTCTGACTAAAATTATCGTAAATTGATCCCACGTACAGCATGTAACACAATTAATGTATATATTAAGTAAATCTCACAGAATGCCTTTCTCGTGTACCTAAAACAATTCAGTATAAAAAAGCCATAAAGCGTAATGGAAATATTAAATATTAAAGATTCCAGAAATAGATTCTTTTTACAAGTCGACATTCAAGTACAATGTATACCATTTGATCAACATTATTCTTTATGAACACAATGTATAAAACAGACAATCAACTTTTACATTATAAGAATTGTTTTGTTAGAACTGATATCCTATTAATACAACAGTTCTAAAAGGCCCTTTAATTTCTAATACAGTACAGCCTCTCCAAACCAGCATCCTTTGGGAATAGCAAAATGTGTTGTTGCTGTCGTTGTTGTTGTTGTTGTTGTTGTTGTCGTTGTCGTTGTCGTTGTTGCTGCTGCTGCTGTTGCTGCTGCTGCTGCTGTTGCTGCTGCTGCTGCTGCTGTTGCTGCTGCTGCTGCTGTTGTTGTTAAGAGGCTGTTGCTTTAGAGAGGATGTATTAATAGTTAAATCGTGCAGTGGTGAATAATCATGATGTTGTTGAAGGGAGGTTGTTGCTCTACAAAGGGTCGCTCTGTGGAGGTTGCACTGTAGTTTACATTTCATTGTATGTGTGGTTAGAATAATACATAATATACTTAGTCTATAATCATGTGATTCAGCAAAACACATAATACTGTATCATTAAAACAATGAACAGTCTTGCTTAAGAAGGCCTTTTGGTGATACGGGTTGTATGTACAGTTCAACAACATACAACTGGCACGTTACTTTTTCCAACAAATTTTATGCCCATCTGCATTTTTCAAATAGCGTTTAGTTCATACCGAATGTTACAATTTATCGATAACATTTTACTGATTATTACCAATATGAACTATTGTAAGTATTGACGATCTGTGCATGCATTACATTAATGTCTGGAGTTGTTTGCTATTGTTCGGTGGAAATTATAATTGAATGCAATCAGTGGTGACGGGGATAATCCTTACTTTATTATCTTAGCATTTCCGGTCAGTCCACAGTCCAATCATTGTATCCAATCACATCCTATATTGGTCGACGAAGTCTATATCACAATTCCATTTCAATTCGATTATTTCAAATAGATACTATAATAATATGTTTAAAATCGCACAATATTTTGTTGTTAACTGTTTGCTGACAAAGACATCTAAAGACACGTGGGCACGTACTGGTATCATGAAAAAAATGTCTAAAACTTCTCATTGAAAATGTGTTTGACAAAAATGTGTGAAAATGATTCATGCAGTTGTCAACACATATTTGGTACAATGTATTTCAATGATGGTCTAAATTAAGATAATTCAATGAATCACTGGATAATTCAAATTAATGGTTTGATTAACAAATTGCCACAAATCTAAGACAGAAATGCTGTGTAATCGAAATTTCGAAATTACAGAACTAAACACGTGAACATTTTTGGATAAACGAATAAACATGCAAAAACAAAAGCTTTTAAGGAAATGGACATCTTTAAAGCTGTGCAGTATAAACTGCCATCCAACGTGATCACATGAAATTAATCACTTAATAAAATAAGTTACCATCATTATAAACAAAGTTTGGATGATCTGGGGTAAATCACCGTAAATGTAACGAAATCATCTTTTGGATACAGTGCTACCTCCCTACAACAACCACAAATGGGATGGACAAAAATGTCTATTACAAAGAGATGGCTGTTGTTGAGAGAGTGAAAATAGAGTAAAATGTCAGTTTGGATTGTCTGTATACATGTACACATGTACTGACTCTTACAGGGAGGTGGCTGTTGTTCGGAACCTACTACATGTATAATATAACGACTTAGTCTTTCATACTATGGTCTAACTTCCTGGAGAGCTGTAATAGATTCAGACTTAAAACATGCTTCATTGGCATACCAGACAACAGAGCTGTCAAACTTGCTTTCCCAGAACTAGTCGTAAGAAGTGAACGGCAACAAGAATCCCACAATTATAAAAATGATTTCCCTATTGTCGAATTTTAAGCTGTCTGTGGGATATATAATTTGATTAATGTGAAATTTTTAGCCATTCGTACTTCATGTGGAATCAAAAACCTGTGAATAAGCGTAAACTGTCAAAATAATATTTTGTATCATGGCGACATATTCAACAAAATGTTAAAAAAGAACATCATCCGTTTATGGATAGTCAAGTTCTGTAGAGACGGATTTGTCAATTATTTCTCATCTAGCGTAAACGATACCATGGGCAAAATGATTCGGATTGAACACTCATTAGATAATGATTAAGGACAATACAGCCTCAAGTATAATATTGTTTTTAACTCTCAGCACGAATTCTATTTCTGATTCCATTCAAGATTGTGAAATCTTCAAATAAACCAGCTTTCATTAGTACCTTTGTATGGTGGCATATTTCCGCTTAAGATAATCAGAGATTATATTGACGAAAATCTACCAGATTATCATAAAAAACAAAGACATGTTCACGAAAATTGAACAAATTAATGAAAAGACTTTCCGACATCAAATGGAACCCACTTACGGATAAAATAGTGTATGATATATAATAATTATTCTGTATTTGTTAACTTGATTCTTATCTAAAGCTATGGAAATCGTTCACTTTATTGTGAGAAGTTACTACAGTGCTCCCCCTCTTGAGCAACATTTTGCGGAGACCGGCAGATTGGTTGTTGTAGAGAGGATGTTGTTGTAGAGAGGGAACAGTTCATTACAGAAATCTGTATAGAACTGTATAGATACATGTGTTGATTTGATTATGTATACATGTATAATACATATTGTTTATGTTTATTCATATGCATTCATTCATTATACACGTTAGTGTGTTGTTATTGTGTAGAATTTCATCCATATAAAATACTGTTCTTATTCATTTAGCAATTGTTAATGTTAACAAATAAACTTCATAGTTTTCATTGGATTATGTTGTTTATGTGTACAAATGGATTTTAAATCCTGTGTGTTGTCTATGGCAGATTTATCAACTTTACTAAAAAAAGTAACAAACGAACACATGACATACAAAGTAATGCAAGTCGGATGAGGCTGCAAATACAGACTTGACGGTAATAAAAATCTCCACAATAATCAGACAAATGAATTCTCGAATGGTAAATTAGGATGAATAGAAGCTCTTTAGGACGGTCGATGCAATAACGTGTAGAGTCGTTTGGCCTATTGTTACATTTATATACGGACAATACTGATGTGACGGTTTCTCATGTACGAGAACAAACTTAACATTTCTCACGAATGTTTATTGTTCACTTAAACACGTTGGCTGCAGTTTACTATAAAGTTTTCACATTCATATGTAGGCAGAATGAAAACTGTTCTCAGCAGATTTTTAAAAAAAAAAAGTACATGATCATTACATATAGTAATAGAAACATTGTAAGCGAAAAAATGGGGGTCTCCATTCTCATTTTTGAGTTTTCTGCCCTTGAATCTGAATTTCTTTCTTATTTTTCCCCCAATTATTTTCGCTTAAAATGTTTCTGTTATCAAATGCTATGTTCATGCAAAGTTAAAAACAATTTTTCATTATGCCTACTAAGTATAAAGGCTGTGTGGAAACTGTAGCAAACGTCTTTAAAATAAGTTTTAGCAGGGTTACGAAGATGAACGAAAATCAGAAAACATAACCCTGAAATAAATGATGTCCTCAGATGTTCTTATACGGCATTATTTTTAAAATTAATGTTCAGATTTCAACATGAAACTTATTTATTCACTATAGTTTAGTCTACCATGAGCGATGTAACATGAATACTAATGACTACTGTGCTTTTACTGTTTGTCCTAATTTTTCTCCAATGAAATGGCTGCATTTCATTTGAAATTTGGAAGATTTATCGCATAAAATGAGAAAAAAGTCACCTGTATTTTTGTCTGTATGTGCAGAAATTACTAGTAGGACAAAATGTAAATCAGTAATCGTTCATATTTCGATTTTATGCTACATACCACTGTGCTCCGCTGTGATATATTACATTAAATTTGAAATATGAACGATACGTAATACATATTGAACATTTTTTTTCCAAAAATCACAAAATTCACGATCGCATGGAAGATATACGTAATACATTGTTACAACAAAGTTATGTACTCGTATGTCATATTTTTATTGAAATATCAAAAGTTGGATTCAATTTCATCAGTAATCTATATATGACTCAAATATATTGAAAGCTATTCACAAATTAGTCTGCAAATATTTAAATGCAGAGATAAGACATTTCTTTTCAAAAATCAAAATTCACGGATTTATGTCCCCACGAAATAGCCATTTCAGTAAAAACCACGAAAATTGAGCACAACGAAAATAAATGAAAATACAGTATCTGTATCAGGTAAATATCAAATAAAAAGTTCTTAAAGTGTGCCTACAATACACATGTCGGTTAAGTTTCTAATGTTTGTCTATATCATATGTTATATCTGGTATAGATTATGAGGTATTAGTATTTAATTACAATATGCATCATCAAGATTAAAGGGTATTCATGGTTGAGTGGTTTAGACCTCAGACTTGTAATCACTCATCCCTAACTGTTGTGAATACGAATCCACTTCGGACCAGATAAATGTCACATCTGATGAAGCTGTCCAGTCAGATTACGGAATGTCTGGGTTTTAGCCAGGTCTATCCTCAATACTAAAGATAAAAAGGACGCCAAATGATCCTGTCTGTCGGTGCAACGTTTAATCCCAAAGAAGAAAATCATCCAAATTAATGACGTGCTTTGGAACAGTTTTAGATCGCTATAAACTTTATATGAACACAATTGATGGCGTGAGTTTGTCAAATAAAGTAAAGCTTATGTCAAAGTCTTTGCAAAATGAAGATGACTTTTTTATTGTGGCTAGACTCTCACATTAACGTCAACTTGTATTAAAAGTTTTTTTATATAAATAATTCATAATAAGGACCATGTTCTAAATTTAACCACACAAGAAAATAATGAAACATGTTTAAAATGTACAAAGAAGCAGTAAGTGAGTAATAAATTCAATGGCTTAAGTATCGGTGAATTCATAGGTGGTAAAGTCAAATTAAGTAAAAGAATTTAAAAACAACCTACAAATATACCCAAATATATGTAGAGTTATCCAATCAATATGTGAAATAAAAAGTAAGTAATATAATGATTATACAAAATATTCTACAAATTTATATAAATAGATTCTCGGAATACTGTAAGTTCATTTAAGTACATGTATATACGCACAAACATGTCGTATCATTGCAATTTAATTGAAACGAATTAGCGAAACACTGGCACACACTTTTCGCATTTGAAATACATGTCATGTATGTAATATTGGTGGATTCAAAAATTATACCCGTAAAACTTCATGATTATAAAAGTTTTACGGTTATAATTTTCTTTTTATCTTAGTACTATTTGCAATAACACTTCTAAACTTTATTATCATAATTACTTTCTCGTATATAACTGGTAACAATTGTTTGTGTTGAAGCACTGTATTTTTACGTTCAATTAGTATAATGACATGCCAATGATACAAAATTAGAAATGGTTCCGATATTCAATGCTTTTCATTTACGAGCATAGTCTGTTACTGGTACCGATATTCGTTTTAGATAAAAGGCTTCTGTGCGTGCGTTTTTTTGTAAATGTTCCGTATTTGAATTACACATCTTGTTACAAAGTGGTACATATCACATTTATACACTGATCTACTTGATCTGCACCATGTAAATGATGATATCGGTCTGCCTGTACAGATTGAAATTCAGAACGATTGGATTGGAGATTTATGGAGAGTTCGAATAGAACAAGAGTTTCCGCATATCTAGTTTCCGCATGGAGATCACTGGTTACCATATTCAAATTGAGATGATGCCACTTTAACTAGGAAATGGAAATACCAAAACGATCCCTTAACATAAAAAACGTTGACATTTCAATTTTACTTATTTCAATTGTAATGTCTCGGTTCTGGACTTGTTGCGGTTAAATCTGAATCGTTCCGTTAAAATCTGCCTCGTTCTGTTAATATCTGACTCGTTCCGGTTAAAATCGTTTTGACACTTGGTGAGTTGACCTCTTAGCTTACATTGACCTTAACAACTTTTATCTCTCGCTTTTTACAATGACGACCAAATTATTTGAAGTGGCAAGTTTTGTTTCTGAGCTTCTCCAATACTGAATGGTATATGTTACTTTAAATTCTGCATTTGTTACGTGTATCCGATCTATCCATGAAGAAACTATGGATAAGTTTATATGACATTTACATTGCTGCTGTCTTTCCTGTTAGCGCTTATCACTTCCCGTGGTCTGTTGTTGTTGTTGTTGTTGATGATTTTCTGCTCATCATAAAAACTTTGATCTGTGTGAGAAGAGAGGCACAGTAACGTAAACATGACCTGTCATATATCTGTAGACTGTTGGTACTGCTTAATAACAAACCAATGATTTGTGCCAAATAGTTAACTGTTCAAACTGATAATTAGATGCTCTAAACAATTTCATGTGATCCTATATCTTTAAAAAATTGGGATATGGTATAAAAGAGGGATTTGCCGCAACAAAACTTTAATAAGAAAATTGACCGCGTTATCCATTGTATCTTGAAAGTCATGTATTTTAGTTTTAATATTCAGTATTCAGATTGTAAGATCTCCAAAAGAATCAATATCCTGAGACGGATTTTTTTTTTAATATCAATTCTAACAAGTTCAGTTCATGCAATGTTCTTATAGGAAACCTCATCAGAGAAACTAATCTAACATGTGTGTGATAATTTAAAAACAGATTCCAAGGAATTGCCATGTGCAAATAATATCAGCATGTCACACATACTGCTGCATCACAAGTACACCATCACCACTAGACGTATTTAAGGGATTTGTCAATCACACAAAATTTCATAAAATCTGTGCATCAAACAAGACGGTTAATACAAAACCAGATTAACTTTTATTGGATATTTCAGCTGAAACTTGATTTTTAGTTTCATCTGCAAATGAGTCCAAGATTTAAACTGAATCATAAAAACGTATTAAACCAACATTATCCAGTACGTTAAGCTGGTAATATTTAAACAGACAGGCAAACACACGAAAAAAACTAACTTTGAGTCGACCTTCGTACTATTTATTAAGTGTTTGCAAGTTAACTTTTATGCCGTTCTCCTACAGTTTTGTACAGGGGAGGAAATATGATCTACCGCAAGCTAAATGCGCTGCAAGTACAAGTTCCAAAAATGTGATCATAAAATCCTAATTGACGAACTAGTCAATTCAAATCCAAGTTTGCGTATTTAACGAGTCCCAAAAGTTTTACACAATTAGTTTAAGTTAGAAGTATGCCATTAGATAAAATGATACGATAAAAGCAATGAACATTAAAATTCGCTTTAATGATGCATGGACTGGGACTATAAAGTTTTAGTTGATGCAAAGTTGACATTAATATATTTAATGGGTTGTTTAAAACGCTACTTACGTCAAATGCACGTTGAGCCAATCAAGATACCTAAATAATAATGCGATAAAATTTAACGATTAACTATACTGGTTTTTATTTTTTAAATTGGAGAACTGACGAACTGAAATTATCGATGTTAATGAAACTGATTTACTATTTACAAATAGAGGGCATTGAAGATATAGTTGATGATAATATAAAAAAAAAAGCTATTACTAATATAAAATAGAGATGTGAAATTGTTGTTGCAAATAGGTATGAAATATAAATTGATTTACTGAGCCTTCAACATTTCTTTGTTTGGCACGTCATTCGAACGGTCTATGTTATGCGTTTCAAGTCAACGCATCTCTACAGTTTATGTACATTTTACGATAATACTCAGTCATATTTGACTCTATTGTCTTTAGTCCGTCATATCTGTGGCGTGTTCAAGAAATAATTGATCTACAGTCAAGCCTGTGTTAGCGACCATCTCCGAATACAGACCTTGTGAATAAAGGTCATTACATAAAACACACACTATTGATAATTTAGGCAAAGATGACCTCTGAATAAAGACCATCTGTCAATAAAGTCCATATTTTGTATTTCTTCGTTCACAGGTTTTACTGTAATCATGATAACAGCGCATTTATAGGAAGTGGACCAATTGCTGCTTAATTCTGGATAATCAAGAACATCTACTCACGTGATGGCAAACAATTATTTCATTCATCATTAGGACTTTCCGCTCTTCCAGATCTTCTTTAAAGTCGCAATCAATACCGTTTACAATTTGTTTCATTAAGTAGAATTAAAGACGGTGTAATTTAAAACAAACTGATGGAATGTGCACTTCCTAAAATATCCGCCAAACAAATGTCTGCATTTTTCATGTAACGATAGGTTTAAACATCGGAGTTATCATTAACAAAGGGTGATCATAAACAACGAGTGATCATAAACACCGGAGTTATCATTAACAACGGGTGATCATAAACAGCGGGTGATCATAAACAACGGGTGATCATAAACAACGGGTTCGTATAAAAACCGGATTATTCTAAAATACCGGGTTATCATAAACACCGTTTTTTCACCATTTCCCGTTCAATGAAAACGCACCAAAAACAGTATTTTACAAATTATTATACATTTTCTGCTTCTATGCCTATATGTCACTTGCTTACAAACTTATGGACCTCCTTTTAATACAATAGTGTGGTTTTAAAGGTATTTTTATCCACATGTCCCTGTTACGAGTTTCCAAGTGTCAAATAGAAAATATCTGTTGGCAATTCATGAAATATAAACACAGTGCAACCACTCCAGAGCAGCCTTCAGTTGAACAGCAACTCCCTTCAACAATAGCATGATTTTGCTTCTCCCAAAGGGTGTTGCCTTGAAGATGTTGCACTGTTGTTTAATCTTCACTTAATATCTGATTTAGTGATCCGCTATTCTTTTCAAACATGCTTTGAAATAAATCGTTCATCAAAAAGATTCCACAAATTTGTTTGCTGAATCGAGGATATTCTATATTAAACCAATAACGACTATACATTTATTAGAAATGTAATTCGTTCTGATAGCATAAAGAGAAAGTTTCTGCTCGAAGCATTGTTGTCAAGACTTGGTTGTTTTTCATAAAGTTTTCGTTCTGAAAAGGCTTTCTCGAGGGGTGGTAATATTGGTGTCCCAAACAACAAGCTGGTGTCTGAACGGAACAAAATAATATCATATCAGTGTTTTATTCCAACTACCGAGCTAAGTACTGTATCTTGAAAAAAAAACAGGAAAATGGGTAAGTTGAGTACCGTAACCGGGCACGATAAAGCCCATCAAAACCTATCTGAAATAAAAGTAAGGATATAAATATCCGGGCCTGTTGTATCTTCTTACCCCTCTCTCTGTCTGTGGGGCGGCCCCTGTGATGACCATAGCTGTTTTATGGACCGTCAAACAGCCGATAAACATGTGAGATGTATCATATACGTAAATGTAAATGTTTTAAGTGAAGTCTAATATCTAGTTACTAAATATCTGAGTTATCTAATACTAAAAACATTAAGAGTTTATGTAAATATTAAACTTATTTCGGTATCATATAGCATACAGTGGATACAAAATGGTGCAGAAGTAAAATATTATATAAAACAAGCATCAGTTGTTAACCAGTACCAAGGATAACACAAAAACAGCCAACCCTTGTTTTTATTGTAGTCTGACATGTACTGTACACTATACTCCATGAATGCGAAACAATTAAGCAATATCATCAAGGACCTATAAGTCCTTGTTGTTATGTAACCAGCACACATGATAATAGTTCTCAACCACCTCGAAACTACACACACATTCTTTATATAGAGATATTAGAATGCATGTGATATTCTTAAAAACAAATCTTGAAGTAGATGAACGGAGGGAAATAAGATTTGATGAGGTTAAAAACAGTTCACGTACCATTGTCTCATTAAGTATTACCACGACAAACAATGATTATTGTAACTAATCATCTCTTGTGTTTTTACGTTAACATGGTGATGTTTGTTTGTGCTTTGATTAGTGTATAATGGTTATACAGTCTGTTAGATGAGGAAGAAACCTGTAATGGCTTCCCTGGCGTCCGATTTTCTTCCTGTTCTTCAAATTGCCAACAGTTACTTCCAAACGTGACGATACCAACCGAACGTAAGCATGCTTTCGTCAATATCAACAATAATTTTATCAACGGGCAAAATATAAAACATGCATGTAATAAAAGATTCATTTCTCTCAATACATTGTTGTTATTATTGACTGACTGTAACTATCGACTGCGTGCACTTAGTTACACAAAATTTATTGCGAAACTTTCTTGTAATAGAAACACCATTCAATGACCATTGTTAAGTGTGCTCTGGAAATTCTTTGATATACGCATGCCTGGCTAACAATGGGTTTGGAACTTTTTTACTAAATGATTTAACAAATATCAAAAATTGGTTAGTTATAAATGTATTAAGTCTACTCGAAAGAAAGAACAAAACGCGGGGGAATAAAGCTTCTTTTTATATGATGTTGTCATCTTTTACTAAGTTGTGACGGAAATAAGTAGATTGTATAAGATATGATCGATTTGCTGATGAGCGAAACGGACCTGTGACACACACTGTGAAGTAAATGAATATAACGATACAGTGGGTGAAACAAAAGACATCGTACATTGTGAGGATCCACTATACCAGTTCGTATGTGAATAAAACAGGTTGAAGGATCTCGGATAAAACATCATCTCGTTTGTCTTGTTTTATAAATTTATAAAAAATACGTCTCAGACGGTCTGTAATAAGCCATGATCATATCAATGCATGAACTTTAACTACATGTGATTGTATCAGATTACTAAACACGTATTCAGAGAATCAAAAAAGCTCATTTATATACATCACTTAATTTGGGTAACGTTTAGCTGGATATCTTTATATATCGTCTGTCATCGGCTCCCCTAGACAAGCTAAGATATACAAGGAGTATTTTTTTATAAATCTTTCTGCAAATCTATGTGGATTTGTTTCCTCTCGGACAAAACTGTGATTTGTCAAAACAAACCGTCTTCTTTCATCTTTCAAAGACGAGACTTACAGAAAAAATCATTTTGTATCTATCATTTTAAGAGTCCAATCCCTGTTCTTCGACATAGCATTTATCCCGTCAGATATAAATGTACAATTGTTGCAACATTTCTTAAAGTAAAAGTTACTGGAGAAAATCCATGAATTATAAAACAGTTTTATATATTCACTACTTCTCTTGAAATATTCACACAACGCACGTGTGTAGACCCAGTCGACTCTATATACGTTTTCTTGTTTATTTGTGGAATAAGTTGCTTAATTATTATCATTATTTCGACAACTTTTAGCAAATCACAGGTCTGCTTAGAAAGTTTAATTTGTTTGCTATCAAACTATATTTAGACCTTTGGACACCAGTGACACTTCCATCACATCATGCGTGTGGTGCCATAGACGGTAAACATGTGGCCACATATCAACCGCTTCTGTCTGGGAGCGAAGTCTTCATCTGCAAAGAGGTCTGCTCCATTGTGCTCATGTGTGTGGCAGATGCTGGAAGCAATGGATCAGCGTTGGATGCCGGCATGTTCAATGAGTGTTCACAATAGGTCACTCCCTAAAGATGATCTCAACATACTATTGTTCATACTGAGAGATGACGCTTTCCTTCTCTGGACCCTGTCGTACTCGATGAAAGCGATGTTAAATTAACAAAGAGCGTTCACCTATTGGCAATCCCGGCCCAGACGTGCGGTTGAAAATGTATTCGCTATTTTGGCACACTGGTGACGCTACAATGAAGTTTTACCAGTGCCATCAGCATTGTCTTTGGAGCAACTAGATGCGGTACCGAATGAGCCTCAGCCTTTCTTTTGTCCGACGATGAGCAGGAGGATGAGATAGGCAGCCTTGTCCGTGGTGCTTGGCGTTTAAGCCAACAACAGTTTGATGGCCACCAGTTCTATAGTCCTCTTATCGCACATGAAGCAAAGATATAAAGGGAACATATGAACCTTTGACAACAGCGCAGTTGAGAAGCATCTATATAGTAGACACTACTTGCTGCCATCAACAGAACATCTGAGCAGATCAGCCGTTAATAGCGAAGGACAACCGCGCGATGACCTTGCTAATTCGTGTGATTGTCTTACGTTTCGCATCAGTCTTGTGATGGCCTTCTGACGAAATGCAAGGTAACTGCAATGTGTTCGTGTGGCAACCTTGCGGTATTCGTAAGTCAAACACGATTATTGATTGATATTATTTCCTGCCAGACACCGTGTAAAATCGCACGTTAATGCTGCAAACGTCTCAAGGTTGTCGTGCAATTGCCTTGCGAGCTACAAAAATCGCCCGAAAATCGCTAGGAAAATGTGCATGTCGAAAAACCAGTTTGCGACGTTGCGACAGCCCTACAGCTTTGGGAATTTGCACGGAGTTCTTGAAGGTGTCGTAGGAAACCCCACCGACTTTCTCCAAAATGTTGTGGTTATGCTGATATGAACTGGGCCTTAGAAGACCTTGGCAACCCGCTAACTGCGCCCATATAAGAACGCCGAGCGACAGCAATTGTTTTGTGCATGCTTAAAGTGCGTGCCGTCGCTTGGCGTTCTATGCGATCCCAGCGCGTCTACTGGCGAGGCCACTGCGTTGCTGCGACGATTCTTGCGATCGTATTGCGCGCACCTCGGCGTTCTGCATTTTTCTTAGAAGCTGTGTTATCGCCGTGATAATGCGGTCCTAGTGTGACAGGGGTTTAAGACAGAAATTCCATGCGATTGTACACGATTGCTCGTTTTCATGATATACATATTTATATAATTGTTAGGTTGATTCATTATCAAACACGTCTTGTGGCAATGGATTGTGTATATAAAAAGATACAGACCTAGATTCTAGAACTACATATGATAGAAATTTTCTTTCCACAAACAGTTAAGTGAGAGAAAAGTTTTCCTTCTTCGATTTCATAATTTCTCTACTTCACATTTAGTTGCAGCATTTTCTATGACATATTATGTCATTATGTCAAAACACGTTGCTGTGTCACAAAAGAACCTACATTCATAAAATATAACCAAACTAGTGAACTACAAAATGTATTCCGAATATCAATAGTCTTATATTTCTATTATCTCTGACTTTATATCATAAATAACTGGTGAGTTATCACGTCTTTCACAATAAACCTTATCTTGGAATATTGTAACCTGCGGTTAAATGGTAATATTTAACAATACAAGAGTGTAAGAAAGGAATATAACAGTGGTATTGATTTACGAATGTCTTCTTGATATGTCTGATTTTAATGTTGTTACATACACATGCACATAGTCAACCTTGTCTGATAAGAATATACATGTATAATTATGATAAGATAATAATTCCTAGAGAAAAAAAACATCTTCCTCAAAATATTACAAATCCCCATATCCCGAAATCAAAGACCCACCCAACACATAGGACCGTACAAAATAGTGGATAATCACTCGGGAGGCACCTGGACATAGCGACTACATAGTTGCTCTCAAAAAGGATTTTGTGTTCACGTTTGACAATACAGTACAACCTCTCCAGAGCGGCCCTCTCTTGAGCAACAATCTTCCTTCAACAGCAGCATGATTTTTTCCGAATGCACAACTTAACTATTAATTCAACCTGTCTAAAGCAACAACCTCTCAATAACAACATACTTTTGCTACTCCCAAAGGGTGTTGCTTTGGAGAGGTTGTACTGTATTTGCATTTGTGTCAATGATTTCGTTGATTGATTTTCGGGTTTGCATGATCACAGTATATAATCATCAGACAGACTCAAAATTGTAGAAGTTTTTGAAAGATATAATATAAATTCTATCAGGTTTATTTACATCAACAGAGAATGTAATCAAACACGTCTGCAAGGCTGTGTTAAACTCCAGACTTATAGAAAATGTGCGTAAATTACTGAAGTCAAAAAGATAGATTTGTATTGCATAGACATAAAATAATTATATTGAAAAGTTTTCACTGCAAACCCGTTGATGCAAGTCAATTGAGACATGCAAATCAAGAAACACATAAAAACACGATTTACTCATCGTTCCGTCCTTGTGAAAACCCATTAGCATTACCATAGATACCTATATATTAATTTTATTATTTAAAATATGTTTGTACTGAACCGAAGATGTAGACCACAGTTGGCACAAAATATGGATGGATTTACGCCTTTACGTATTTTTCGTATTAAGAACCTACTACACAATCCACATAAAAGCTATTCAACATAGAATAAAGGGTTACAAAAAACACAATGCATCGGAAATCTCGCGGGAAATAAGCTCAGTGCTGTCGGTAGATAATTAACCAACTAACAGTGTCTACGATATTTATTACTACTTATTCTGAATCCCATGAGCGCAGTTGAAGTGACTAAGGCGAATTTAATGTGCCGAATAGTCGTAAAACTAGACGTCCTTTAAAATTTGCTTGTACAGCGGATTATGCTTGCTAAATGGTCATCGTATAAACAGGTGCTAGATTTTCTAAAGTAATAGGGATCACTTCTAGTTGTTTCTTTGCTTCTTTATTCCATTGTACTAAAATTGATTCAAAGGATCATCAGATACAGCTTAATTGGCCGAATAAATTTCGCTTTAAAAGTCACTTATACATGTATCAACAAAAACATAAAAAAATAAGCGATTATTGTGTATAAAACGTATAGGAGAAATGCTGGAAAAAGGAACAGGATTTAAGTAAACAAACAATTTGTAAGATTGTGATACCTCATTATTATGCAGTCTCATTCAGGATTATGTTTCCATAAACGGCACACAGCCATTTTGCCAGCATTTATCAGGGCTTAGTAGCGAGTCAACATTTAGATTACCAGAAAAACGAGACATTTGCATAGTTTTTTCCTGCATCAATGACAGGTATTGAATGATAGGATCATAATTCCAATTACTTTAAAATGAAATTCATTCGATAATGATAGCAAAGCATAAAATCACATCGCAAATGAAACGAAGAGATTGAATGATGTCATCTTTCATTTTAAAATTGTGATAGAGAGCAAAACGTAATGCATATTAATATAAAACCGAATTCATCATTCGTGCAGCATTTTGAGGTAAAATTGACTTCTTTATACAAAATTGAATTATCGCACCTTTCATAACTTGTTATAATTTAACTCTTACAGTCAATACTCACGTCTATATATATACATGGACGGTGAATCTATGTACAGGTAAATAATTTATTACATTATTATATGGCACTAATAGTTCATTTAATTATTTACCTGTAAAATATGTTTCAATATATTGTAATGATAATATAAAAACCAATTCACTGTAACCTCTCACTGATAGAGGGTCGTGGGTTCAAGCCCAGTTATCGAACATGTCTCCTTATGTGAGAAAGAAGGCAGTTGCTTACGGAGGATGAGAGTCTAGTATTGGTTCTTCCCAGGAATGATGGACTGTTTAAAAGGGGCGTAAAATTCAAGCAAGCGAACAAACACTTTTGTTAATAAGAGATTCATAACATCATGTAGAAGCATAGTGTTGTCTAATTATTGCTGAGTATCTCAACAATACTAAGATCACAGTCCGTTGAACAAGTAAATTATCTGAGGGATATGCTATCAGTTACTGTCCGTCTCAAAGGAACAATTAGTATGACGAAATATTGTTGTATTTGATAAGAAGCAATGAACCTATATAGGGATGACAAATATGACAAATAATCCTTGTTATGTTCGTGTGTTAACTATATTATTTTATTAAGAGTATTTCTCGCTGTTACTCATGTAAGATTGAACAAGCTCTGACAGATTTAGTTGTTAACAGCCTGATCACCCAGTTCACTTTCCGTCATATGTCTTATTGGATACAAGCAATATCTTGATAAACGTATACAGTTAGCTGATATGAGTTTGCGAGGGAAATTAGATGTATTGACAGGAAAAGATAATGTAGTTCGGGTCAAATTGCATTTCGTTCGCTGTAATTTCGACTGAGATAATGATGTTAACCTGTGCTCTGGTTGAGATGTGGATTTCTACTTAAATGACTAGCATACATCAAGTCGTCATCTGAGACGGCGATGAAACAGAACTGACAACTCAAAAATCCAAATACTGTAATCAATTTCATTGATCAGATACACAACAAACGTCCCAACTGGTCAGTTATAGACATGTTTCTAGAAGTTAAACCACTGGTCAGTTATAGACATGTTTCTAGAAGTTAAACCACTGGTCAGTTATAGACATGTTTCTAGAAGTTAAACCACTGGTCAGTTATAGATATGTTCCTAGAAGTTAAATCACTAGTCAGTTATAGACATGTTTCTAGAAGTTAAACCACTGGTCAGTTATAGACATGTTTCTAGAAGTTAAACCACTAGTCAGTTATAGTCATGTTTCTAGAAGTTAAACCACTGGTCAGTTATAGACATGTTTCTAGAAGTTAAACCACTAGTCAGTTATAGACATGTTTCTAGAAGTTAAATCACTAGTCAGCTATAGACATGTTTCTAGAAGTTAAACCACTGGTCAGTTATAGACATGTTTCTAGAAGTTAAACCACTGGTCAGTTATAGACATGTTTCTAGAAGTTAAACCACTGGTCAGTTATAGACATGTTTCTAGAAGTTAAACCACTGGTCAGTTATAGACATGTTTCTAGAAGTTAAACCACTGGTCAGTTATAGACATGTTTCTAGAAGTTAAACCACTGGTCAGTTATAGACATGTTTCTAGAAGTTAAACCACTGGTCAGTTATAGATATGTTTCTAGAAGTTAAACCACTGGTCAGTTATGGATATGTTCCTAGAAGTTAAATCACTAGTCAGTTAAAGATATGTTTCTAGAAGTTAAACCACTGGTCAGTTATAGATATGTTCCTAGAAGTTAAATCACTAGTCAGTTATAGATATGTTCCTAGAAGTTACACCACTGGTCAGTTATAGATATGTTCCTAGAAGTTAAACCACTGGTCAGTTATAGATATGTTCCTAGAAGTTAAATCACTGGTCAGTTATAGATATGTTTCTAGAAGTTAAACCACTGGTCAGTTATAGACATGTTTCTAGAAGTTAAACCACTGGTCAGTTATAGACATGTTTCTAGAAGTTAAACCACTGGTCAGTTATAGACATGTTTCTAGAAGTTAAACCACTGGTCAGTTATAGATATGTTTCTAGAAGTTAAACCACTGGTCAGTTATGGATATGTTCCTAGAAGTTAAATCACTAGTCAGTTAAAGATATGTTTCTAGAAGTTAAACCACTGGTCAGTTATAGATATGTTCCTAGAAGTTAAATCACTAGTCAGTTATAGATATGTTCCTAGAAGTTACACCACTGGTCAGTTATAGATATGTTCCTAGAAGTTAAACCACTGGTCAGTTATAGATATGTTCCTAGAAGTTAAATCACTGGTCAGTTATAGATATGTTTCTAGAAGTTAAATCACTAGTCAGTTATAGATATGTTCCTAGAAGTTAAACCACTGGTCAGTTATAGACATGTTTCTAGAAGTTAAACCAAAGGTCAGTTATAGACATGTTTCTAGAAGTTAAACCACTAGTCAGCTATAGACATGTTTCTAGAAGTTAAACCACTAGTCAGTTATAGACATGTTTCTAGAAGTTAAACCACTGGTCAGTTATAGACATGTTTCTAGAAGTTAAACCACTAGTCAGTTATAGACATGTTTCTAGAAGTTAAATCACTAGTCAGCTATAGACATGTTTCTAGAAGTTAAACCACTGGTCAGTTATAGACATGTTTCTAAAAGTTAAACCACTGGTCAGTTATAGACATGTTTCTAGAAGTTAAACCACTAGTCAGTTATAGACATGTTTCTGGAAGTTAAACCACTTGTCAGTTATAGATATGTTCCTAGAAGTTAAATCACTAGTCAGTTATAGATATGTTTCTAGAAGTTAAACCACTGGTCAGTTATAGATATGTTCCTAGAAGTTAAATCACTAGTCAGTTATAGATATGTTCCTAGAAGTTACACCACTGGTCAGTTATAGATATGTTTCTAGAAGTAAAACCACTGGTCAGCTATAGACATGTTTCTAGAAGTTAAACCACTGGTCAGTTATAGACATGTTTCTAGAAGTTAAACCACTAGTCAGTTATAGATATGTTCCTAGAAGTTAAATCACTAGTCAGCTATAGACATGTTTCTAGAAGTTAAACCACTTGTCAGTTATAGACATGTTTCTAGAAGTTAAACCACTGGTCAGTTATAGATATGTTCCTAGAAGTTAAACCACTGGTCAGTTATAGATATGTTCCTAGAAGTTAAATCACTAGTCAGTTATAGACATGTTTCTAGAAGTTAAACCACTGGTCAGTTATAGACATGTTTCTAGAAGTTAAACCACTAGTCAGCTATAGACATGTTTCTAGAAGTTAAACCACTGGTCAGTTATAGACATGTTTCTAGAAGTTAAACCACTAGTCAGTTATAGACATGTTTCTAGAAGTTGAACCACTGGTCAGTTATAGACATGTTTCTAGAAGTTAAACCACTAGTCAGTTATAGACATGTTTCTAGAAGTTAAATCACTAGTCAGCTATAGACATGTTTCTAGAAGTTAAACCACTGGTCAGTTATAGACATGTTTCTAGAAGTTAAACCACTAGTCAGTTATAGACATGTTTCTAGAAGTGAAACCACTGGTCAGTTATAGATATGTTTCTAGAAGTTAAACCACTAGTCAGTTATAGATATGTTTCTAGAAGTTAAACCACTCGTCAGTTATGGATATGTTCCTAGAAGTTAAATCACTAGTCAGTTATAGATATGTTTCTAGAAGTTAAACCACTGGTCAGTTATAGATATGTTCCTAGAAGTTAAATCACTAGTCAGTTATAGATATGTTTCTAGAAGTTAAACCACTGGTCAGTTATAGATATGTTCCTAGAAGTTAAATCACTAGTCAGTTATAGATATGTTCCTAGAAGTTACACCACTGGTCAGTTATAGATATGTTTCTAGAAGTAAAACCACTGGTCAGCTATAGACATGTTTCTAGAAGTTAAACCACTGGTCAGTTATAGACATGTTCCTAGAAGTTACACCACTAGTCAGTTATAGATATGTTCCTAGAAGTTAAATTACTAGTCAGCTATAGACATGTTTCTAGAAGTTAAACCACTGGTCAGTTATAGATATGTTTCTAGAAGTTAAACCACTAGTCTGTTATAGATATGTTTCTAGAAGTTAAACCACTGGTCAGTTATGGATATGTTCCTAGAACTTAAATCACTAGTCAGTTATAGATATGTTTCTAGAAGTTAAACCACTGGTCAGTTATAGATATGTTCCTAGAAGTTAAATCACTAGTCAGTTATAGATATGTTTCTAGAAGTTAAACCACTGGTCAGTTATAGATATGTTCCTAGAAGTTAAATCACTAGTCAGTTATAGATATGTTCCTAGAAGTTACACCACTGGTCAGTTATAGATATGTTTCTAGAAGTAAAACCACTGGTGAGCTATAGACATGTTTCTAGAAGTTAAACCACTGGTCACTTATAGACATGTTTCTAGAAGTTAAACCACTAGTCAGTTATAGATATGTTCCTAGAAGTTAAATCACTAGTCAGCTATAGACATCTTTCTAGAAGTTAAACCACTTGTCAGTTATAGACATGTTTCTAGAAGTTAAACCACTGGTCAGTTATAGATATGTTCCTAGAAGTTAAACCACTGGTCAGTTATAGATATGTTTCTAGAAGTTAAATCACCAGTCAGTTATAGACATGTTTCTAGAAGTTAAACCACTGGTCAGTTATAGACATGTTTCTAGAAGTTAAACCACTAGTCAGCTATAGACATGTTTCTAGAAGTTAAACCACTGGTCAGTTATAGACATGTTTCTAGAAGTTAAACCACTAGTCAGTTATAGACATGTTTCTAGAAGTTGAACCACTGGTCAGTTATAGACATGTTTCTAGAAGTTAAACCACTAGTCAGTTATAGACATGTTTCTAGAAGTTAAATCACTAGTCAGCTATAGACATGTTTCTAGAAGTTAAACCACTGGTCAGTTATAGACATGTTTCTAGAAGTTAAACCACTAGTCAGTTATAGACATGTTTCTAGAAGTTAAACCACTGGTCAGTTATAGATATGTTTCTAGAAGTTAAACCACTAGTCAGTTATAGATATGTTTCTAGAAGTTAAACCACTGGTCAGTTATGGATATGTTCCTAGAAGTTAAATCACTAGTCAGTTATAGAAATGTTTCTAGAAGTTAAACCACTGGTCAGTTATAGATATGTTCCTAGAAGTTAAATCACTAGTCAGTTATATATATGTTTCTAGAAGTTAAACCACTGGTCAGTTATAGATATGATCCTAGAAGTTAAATCACTAGTCAGTTATAGATATGTTCCTAGAAGTTACACCACTGGTCAGTTATAGATATGTTTCTAGAAGTAAAACCACTGGTCAGCTATAGACATGTTTCTAGAAGTTAAACCACTGGTCAGTTATAGACATGTTTCTAGAAGTTAAACCACTAGTCAGTTATAGTTATGTTCCTAGAAGTTAAATCACTAGTCAGCTATAGACATGTTTCTAGAAGTTAAACCACTGGTCAGTTATAGATATGTTCCTAGAAGTTAAATCACTAGTCAGTTATAGACATGTTTCTAGAAAATAAATCACTGGTCAGTTATAGACATGTTTCTAGAAGTTAAACCACTTGTCAGTTATAGACATGTTTCTAGAAGTTAAACCACTGGTCAGTTATAGATATGTTCCTAGAAGTTAAATCACTGGTCAGTTATAGACATGTTTCTAGAAGTTAAACCACTTGTCAGTTATAGACATGTTTCTAGAAGTTAAACCACTTGTCAGTTATAGACATGTTTCTAGAAGTTAAACCACTAGTCAGTTATAGACATGTTTCTAGAAGTTAAACCACTTGTCAGTTATAGACATGTTTCTGGAAGTTAAACCACTGGTCAGTTATAGACATGTTTCTAGAAGTTAAACCACTAGTCAGTTATAGACATGTTTCTAGAAGTTAAACCACTGGTCAGTTATAGACATGTTTCTAGAAGTTAAACCACTGGTCAGTTATAGACATGTTTCTAGAAGTTAAATCACTAGTCAGTTATAGACATGTTTCTAGAAGTTAAACAACTGGTCAGCTATAGACATGTTTCTAGAAGTTAAACCACTGGTCAGTTATAGATATGTTTCTAGAAGTTAAACCACTAATCAGTTATATACATGTTTCTAGAAGTTAAACCACTGGTCAGTTATAGACATGTTTCTAGAAGTTAAATCACTGGTCAGTTATAGACATGTTTCTAGAAGTTAATCCACTGGTCAGTTACAGACATGTTTCTAGAAGTTAAACCACTGGTCAGTTATAGACATGTTTCTAGAAGTTAAACCACTGGTCAGTTATAGACACGTTTCTAGAAGATAAATCACTTGTCAGTTATAGACATGTTTCTAGAAGTTAAATCACTGGTCAGTTATAGACATGTTTCTGGGTGTTTAACCATTGGTCGTCAGTTATAGACATGTTTCTGTATGTTTAACAACTGGACATTAAAAGGCAAGTACACTGACATTGGAAGTTTTAACTATTTGATAGCTTTGACGAGAATGCATGTTTACCAAGAAGAATAAGGTCTGTGTAATTGGAGAACATTTCCCATTGTCTTATAAATCCATGAATTTTTAAATATCAAGACAGAAAACGTGGAAACACATAAACTATGTCAGATGCATTCTGTCAAAACTATCAATGTGTTTCAATCCAAAATACGCACAGGAGAGCTAAACAAATACGTGATTGAAATTACTTTACTTAATCCAGGTTTCTCGATTGCTCGTTCCTTTCTAGCAATTACTCTCACTCTCGTCTTGAAAGATGCGATATATCTTCGGGACCTGATTATATCATGCAAAACGTTTCCTCGCATGCTGTAATTTATAAAACAAAATGCAAAAGTAATTCTAGCAATAAATAACCATGAATAATGGCAAAAGTGTGTTACCTAGCAACGATGTCTAGTTTCTATGTAATATTTCGGCGTTTATGGTCATAAAGCACTTTTTAGTGTACATTCGTGTCACTAAACACATCAATGTATGGCATCCTGATATGCTTATATATTATAATCTAAATTCAATTAGAAAATATATTGACACGAGGAGCGCGTTCGTACAGCAATAGAATTGTCACAGCACAAACCGTGTTGTTTGACGAATAGTCGAATGGTTAGTTTAAAGCAAATGTGAAATAATGCTGTCTTAATTGTAACTATACTGTATTGATGTTGTATTTGTCTTTTTGTAATAAATATAGCACGCTAAACTTTGCATGTGTCAGTAGTTGTCAAAGTTCTTAAAACTTTTCTTAGATATGATAAAAGGAGGTCCAAAAACAGGTACCTTTACATTCTGGAAAAATGAAGCTTTTCATTCTTAAATCATATTTAATATTCAATTAAGTATTTATTGTATCTATTATAGTTTGCCTTAACAGCATGATATTGCCAATACAATACAAGTCTCTTTATTGAGATTCCACATAAAGATTTCCTGTTGTGTAAAACAGTGTTATATGGTGACAGTTGTATGAAGAAATAAAGCATGTAAATACGACGTTGAACATTTTTAATCTAAGTATCGAACAATCAGGGAAACAATCTAAACAGTATTATAGCAACACAGCAAAGAACACAGAAAATACGCCTTTCAAATAGTACGGCAATAACCTACGCCTTCAACATAATAGGACACTAAACTACGCCTTCAACATAATACGACACTAAAATACGCCTTCAACATAACACGGCACTAAACTACACCTTCAACATAAAACGACACTAAACTATACCTTCAATATAAAATGACACTAAACTACGCCTTCAACATAATACGGCACTAAACTACACCTTCAACATAAAACGACACTTAACTATACCTTCAACATAAAATGACACTAAACTACGCCTTCAACATAATACGACACTAAACTACACCTTCAACATAAAACGACATTAAACTATACCTTCAACATAAAATGACACTAAACTACGCCTTCAACATAATACGACACTAAACTACACCTTCAACATAGTACAATAAACTACGCCTTCAACATAATACGACACTAAACTACGCCTTCAACATAATACGGCACTAAACTACGTCTTAATGGGACAAAAAATTACGTTTCCCAGAATTACTTTTTTCTCTTTTCGAATTCTATCTTTCTCCAGTCTATGCCAAAACGTCGCATGAAGCATGCATCCTTATGATCAAATCTCTCCTGAAAGCTAATTCCTCATTTTTAGTAAATTAATCCGCAGTTATATTGGTTCACAAACACTGAAACGCTGATAAAGCGGCATCAGTTTTAGTAAATATTAATAAAAAGGTTTATCCAAGGCATTATTCTGTTATCATGCTTAGAACTCGCAAACAGCAATTATGCTGTATTAAGATGGTAATTGGAAGATCTTAAAACGGTGTGGGTAATTTGGCATGCAAAAAAATTAATGAAACTTGAAATTACTGTTCTTAATACAAACAAAAACGACATAATGAACCTTGAGAGTAGAAACTAGGCAATAAATGCTGTTCGAAGTAAGGACCTCCATCAGTCTCATGGTATCAAACAATGTATTTTACTCTCAACACTGATACAATGTTTGTGTACTTGTATATTTTTGTGTCATTATATATACAGTACAACCTCTGCAGAGCAACACACTGTGGGAGCTGCAAATATTGGCCGTTGTTTAGAGGTTGTTGCTCTGCAGAGGTTAAATTTATAATAAATATCAGCTTAGGAAAATTTTGAAGGTGTTGTTATAGAGAGGTTGTTGCTCTACAAAGGGTCACTCTGGAGAGGTTGTACTGTACATACATGTATGCATGAATAAAATATGTCATTTAATAATAAATGACGAATAAGTATTGCATAATAGTAAAATAAAAAGTATGACATATCAACACTGTCAACATACATAATAGTAATGATATATATCAATATGATAGTAACACATACATGAAATCATTGTATAACTATTATAATAACTTTGAACTATTATGCAAAAATTTAAACAATTATTATTCCTGCCTTTAATTAGACAGCCGGGTGGTAGAGAGGTCACGGTTTGGACAGCCGGGTGGTAGCGGGTTAGACAAACAAATGATATAGAGGTCAAGGGTTAGAAAGCCGAGTGAGAGGCTTCTCAGAAGCACCAGTAACAAAAACCCTCCACCGGACATAACTGAATATTATTCAAAAATGCTACTCAAAGATAAGTTCCCTGTGCGTTTCTTTTTACTAGCAATAAGCAGTATTTTAGTTTTATTTGAATCGCTTTCATCACGTGTTAATATAGTAAAGTAAGCGTTAGTTCTCCTATAAGATATTTTCCGAACAGGCTATATTGACCGATTATAAAACTTGAACAGCACATGTACCATTTATAAATACAATGTTTAAGCTGTCTTAGTTAAAACATCTCTAAGACACAATACTTATTAAAATGAATGATTCAAGGCAACATAGCTTGTATCCAGACACAGGTTACTTCCGTATAATTGACGTGCGTTGTGTATTTTTAAAAAGCACTTTCCAGACACGATGTTTCGTCTACTGTTGTATTTGATCAATTTCAATGTCGATGTAAGTTTATTGGAAATTTCACGACACAATTCATATTCAACAACACCAAGAACATACATGCGATATATAGAACATTTTGTGGATTTATATTGCTGACTTAGTAAACTGCTTCAAAATAAATTCCATTATTGCTTAAAAACATAAAACAGAAATGTGCCTCCATAAAGTATGTCAGCTTTGGTTATCATATACCAATCGACGTTTTCATCTTCAATAGACTTACCGTATTGTATGATAGCAAATGCATCAACAATTATAAACATAGATATATTCTGTCCCTCCTGTGCGAGTATATAGATAAATACAAGCAAAGGTCGGGGCACGTTATGTTGAGACAGACAAAATGTATACAGACGTACTTGGGACACATGATATACTTTCTGATAACGACAGAGCGTTCTTGAAGATCAAGAAATACAAACGTTTTCTGATTGAATGGTATTACTACATGAATGTGATTATAGCTAGCAACACATAAAATATCACATTGTTTTAATGATTATAGCTAGCAACACATAAAATATCACATTGTTTTAATGATTATAGCTAGCAACACATAAAATATCACATTGTTTTAATGATTATAGCTAGCAACACGTAAAATATCACATTGTTTTAATAATTATAGCTAGCAACACGTAAAATATCACATTGTTTTAATAATTATAGCTAGCAACACATAAAATATCACATTGTTTTAATAATTATAGCTAGCAACACGTAAAATATCACATTGTTTTAATGATTATAGCTAGCAACACGTAAAATATCACATTGTTTTAATGATCATAGCTAGCAACACGTAAAATATCACATTGTTTTAATGATCATAGCTAGCAACACGTAAAATATCACATTGTTTTAATGATCATAGCTAGCAACACGTAAAATATCACATTGTTTTAATGATTATAGCTAGCAACACGTAAAATATCACATTGTTTTAATGATTATAGCTAGCAACACGTAAATGATCAGATTATTGTTTAATAATTAAAGCTAGCAACACGTAAATATATCACATAATGATTATAGCTTCATATACGTATGCTCCTTAATATACACATCGCCAATATTTATATGAATTTGGATTCTTTTAGCAGTAAAACAATGAGAAGAATGAGAACAAAACTCAAAAAAGATGTGGTCGATAATTTTGTTGGTGACGTCATAAATTGGTATTTCAGTAGGTTTACAGTTTTGCTGAAGTGAGGCACAGTACGTGTTGGTGTCATAATACGATGTTGACAAGCATTAAACATTAATATAAGCGTAACTAACTCCATAATAAAATATAATGGAGTGTTATGCAGTACTTGGAGTATTGGTTGTGTGTTGTCAGAATATTGTTCTGGAGAACCTTATCAGAGCAAATTTCAAATAAGTAAAAGAAATAATAAAAGGAAGACATATCAATACAGTATGTCTGGGCATGTTTTGCAGTTCGCAATAAAATACATTCATCTTTGGTACAATATATTGTACAACATCACAATTTGAATAAATTCATACATTCTACAACAAATGGCTTTGACAAGAACATCGGAAATATTCCAATTCAGATTTAATCATTTATCATTTTCTATTATTTATGAACAAATGATATTGTCATAATTTTACTGGAACCTTCCGAATTTGAAAATAAAGCCAGATTTGTGTATTAAATCTTATAACATTATAATACTGTTATAGTGCACGAACTGTAAATAAAATATAACTTTAATAAATTGTTCCAATGTTGGTCAACAGATCTAATCTTATCTTGTTGATGGACGATGAATCGGAATTCACAGTGACTAATTCAAATTTGCGGCCTGTAAATGGTAAATTGGTGTTTTGGCAAAGTTCTGTACGTATCCCTTAAATGTCTTTGGAAAGAAATGTTGATAAATATCCGACCAATGTATTGATTTCTGATAAATGATAAAACACAATGAAGTACAACCTCTTCAGAGCGGCCCTCTCTTAAGCAACAACCTCCTTGTAACAACAGCATGTTTTTTTCCCACAGAATTATTTAATTATAAATTTAACCTCTCTAGAGCAACAACCTCTCAACAACAACATAATGTTGCTACTTACAAAGGGTGTTGTTTTAGAGAGGTTGCACTGTAATATACAGTTATTCTTTTGTCGCTTTACAACAATATTTAGGGGAGTTATTTTGTTTAGTAGTTGAACAGAACAATAATACATGAAACTGTAACCATGGAGAAACCAAAAATAAAACTGTAAAATCGGCATTACTCGTCGAATTTATGCCTAATAAAACCTACCATTTATTGACGAAAAGCAATGTTGCTAGTTGAAAATATCAGATGAATTCACAAAAACTCTACAATTTATGCATGCTTTTTAGAAAATATTTGTAGCAATAAAATCACATTTTATCATAACCGATGCATATCAATGTGATAGGTTGCATGTAAAAGCAGTTTTGTATCGTGTAAAAGAACATTATGACAGTCACCATGCTGCAGAAAATACCTTCACGTGCAATATCTCCTCCATTATGTTGTATCTGCAGACAAACCGTTAATAGAATAGTGATGATAAAAGATATAATTCTATGAATACATTAATATATTAATGTTTCCGACACTGTCTCGAAAATATTGAAAGAAAATGAGAAAATGCTTTAATTTTCCACAAGAAATATATCAACTTCTAAGATAAAAAAATGTTCTTTGTTAACTTGCTCAGCTGCATGGGGACCCGCCTCCGTGGTCGAGTGGTTAAGGTAGCTCACTTCAAACCACTGTAACCTCTCATTGACAGAGGGTCGTGAATTCGAGTCCCGCTACCGATCATGTCTCTTTATGTGAGAAAGTAGGTAGTTGCTTACGAAGGGTATGAGTCTAGTACTGTTTTTTTTCTCCAGGAACGATAGTTAGGTGAACTGTCCGCCTCAATAAGACTTGTTGAAATGGGGCGTAAAACTCAAATAAACAAACAAACTAACAAACATCAGATACATTATCAAAGTATGTCAATAATGAATACCAGAAATATACATCTTTATACGGTTCCTTTAAATTCATGATTAAATTTAGGAAATCTTGGATTAAATCATTGATGGATGTAGAACCTAACAAAACATTGGATTTTTACAACGATGAACAGAACACATGAGCTGACTATTCCCATTTGGAACTCATAACTCAATTGACTAGGTTTAAATCAAGCTACAGATTCTGTCGGAAGATCTTGTCAATTCGATTTGTTTAAATTAAGTGATAAGAGCACAAATCTGCATAATAGATTTGTCCATTTGAGGTCTAATATAAAACTATATTAATATCTTCGGAATGAAGACGCAGTGTGTCCGTAAACATGTAGTCACAAGAAAGAATCAGAAATACGGAACAAACAATCGCCGTCGTCCTTATGTGATCAAGTCACATGACAAATGACGTGTGTTTTGTCTCAATACATGTATTGCACTGTCATTTTCTTAATTTGTGTCCCACTTGGAGCACACAATTCGAGTCACACTTAGTGCACACAATTAAATGTGTCCCATTTTATGCACCAAATTTGTGTTGCACTTAATGCATACACTTTATAGACTCTGAACTGTATTTAGCTGTTATTCCAATGCACATCGCTGGATAAATTTACACATGGCTTTATTTTCGCTTTATTTAGCTTAGCGTCGTTTTTTTTCAACAATATTTCAATTATATATACTGTGACTGATTCATCAAACCTTGACTGTATTCTAACCAGTACTAACTTACTCTTCCACAAGGAGACGACAACTTCTCCACATATGGCGAAAAAAACGACATTTTTGTCAAATTATTATACAAGTTGATGATCAGCAGAGCCTGAGATTTAAACCCGGTCCGCCGGGATACAAGTCCAGCACACTAATCAGGCAACAGCCGAAGCCTATGATATGGTACATAAATACAATGAAACATAAGTACAACAAATGTATATCCAGAGAAAAGATCATGAGCAGATTTTGAGCGAGTCTGTGTGTTTCATTGCTTGAACTTTTAAATCAGTTCCCAAAATTTTCCCTGAGTTCAATTTGTAGTTTCGTAAATAAACGCTGTTGTATTAAACAGCTAATGTTTGATTTAAAGAACAGGTTTTTACTCTCGGGACTGGAACTTAATTTTCTGTGAATGAATGATCGTCTTTCCAAAACAACGTTTGGGGTAATTTGTATTTGAACAATTCTCTAATTGTGATTTATCGTTCAAAGCGAATATTAGGATTACAGATTTAAAAGCTAGAGGTCGTGTCAGTATGAGAAATACTTCTACAATATATAAGATCTTTCTAAATCTGCTGAGATTAACTTCCTCAAGATTTCCTAAACTGAAGTTGCAGACAGTCGTGTTTATTTCTAAGTAAGGAAAATTAAATAGTCGAAGCCCTGACAGAAGATTTCATCTACTAGAACGTGCGATTAATGAACTCCGAGAAAGATAATTTGGAAATGCAACCGACCATTATAATGAAGCGATTTCTAATTATACTCTTCACTGCCCTTTTACTCCTGGCGGAAATACTGCTAATCAGCAGGGAAGCTGTGATGATGAGCGTGGTGACTTGGATACTGTTTCCTCGTGTATCTGATTATTTAAGCGTGACAAGGCTGCACGTGTCTTCAAAATTTAATTGCCAATACACGAGCACGTGACCATTTAACTTGATTTCGCCAGGCTTAGATTACGTTTAGAAACTAATAAATGTATCTTTAAAGGCAATGTTTTGAGTAACATTCTTTTAGCATGATATGATTCTAGAGCATTGCCTTTTGAGATACATGTGTTAGTTTATAAACATGTTTTAAACCTGGCGAAAACAAGTAAATATTGTCAATTAAATTTAGAACACTAAGTGCCACACAAGCGTAAGAACACCTATACAAGAAACTGAGGCATTCTTATACATTATTCTATCACACGTCCTCACCAAATCTAACTGTTTATCTGATCATTGTGTCTTCTCTTAGAACAAAACATAAACTGATTAACTAACTAATTATTGCCGTATCGGAATCTGCGCAATCTTGTCATCAGCACGCTCGTGCGTTAATTACTCTGAGCTATGTCGTGCAATCGAACAAACTTAAAAGTCTGAGATATTTGATATTAGGAAATGCGTGATTCATTCTTTTAAAACAAAGATGTACGCTCGTATATAGAATCCTAATGTGTTTATATTGCCAAATAAGGCAATATCAATTTTATTTACAACGGTCGAACGCTAGGTTTGGTATTCTGAGTTTCGTGTTTCTATCAAACATGGCACATTATTTTTATATTAAAACATTCATGTGACTTTGATAGAACTAGACATTTTGATAAAATGTAAATCCCAGAACATCGCACGAATTTATGCGTTTTATTTTACTTAATTAGACATTTTGCAAATTATGTTCGTAATTGTCAACGACAGTCGATATGTTGCTGATATTACTGGCTTATTTCTAGGAAAACACTTTATTCTGGTAAATGCTCAAATTTAGTTTGTATTCAAAGACATTACGCACGCATGTAGGATATGAATTCAGAAATGATTGATGCTCACAGAAATTTGTTTTCCATTAAAATTGAATTATTGTTCATTCTGTCTAATACGGTAGACGTCTTACATGGAACCAGTATTTATCAGTTGATAGAATATCAGAAAAAATCTACGTAAGTAATGTAAATTAATGGCAGATATTGTTAACTTAAGTTTCGCCATCAATCACATCATAAAACCTTCATTTATACGGTAATTATTCTTTAACTGGGAAACGCAAACCGCTGACTATGGTTTAAAGGAATTTTCCCTGGAAACGTTCAGTACAGGGGCTATACATCATGTATAATTTGAAGAATTTGAAAGTCTTATGGGCTGCGAGTTTTCTTTGCCTATTGTTTCTGAAAGGACCAGGCTTTCATCTTGAGAGGGGCAATTATCATTTTTCAGGAAATGCAAAGTTTTAAGAGTAACAAACGTTCATTCATTATCAATATGATGTAAATCTAATCTCACAATCTCTCAACATTATACTTGTGATATTTTTTAAGTTATTTTTTCAGCTATACCCACTAGAATGTAATCAGCCTGAAACAAATTGGTGCCAGTAGATATCTTTTTAAAAAAATGGCATAAGTAGGTAGTATAAACAAGGATGTAATAAAACTATCAGCCAAAATTGATATTTGAACAAGAGGGCCAAGATGGCCCTATATCGCTCACATGTCAATCACTGCTCATTAATTTGTTTTGAACCGGTGACCTAGTTTTTGACCCCAGATGACCCATGTTAGAATTTGTCTTGCATATGAATAAGACAAACATTCTGACAAAATTAGGTGAAGATCCAATCAAAACCATAAAAACTACAGCATAGACAAGGTTTTCCTAAGATTAGACCTTGTGACCTAGTTTTTGACCCCAGATGACCTATGTTCGAATTTGTCTTACATATCATTAAGACAAACATTCTGACAAGGTTTGGTGAAGATGCAATCAAAATTTGACATCTACAGTGTTAATAAGGTTTTCCTAAGATTTGACCTTGTGACCTATTTTTGACCCTAGGTGACCCATATTAATATCATTAAGACGAACAAACTTATAAGGTTTGGCCAAGATCTAATTAAAACCATGGTATTTAGAGCTTTTACAAGATTTTTACCTAAGATTTGACCTGATGACCCAGTTTTTGACCCCAACTGACCCATGTTCAACCTTGACCCACATATCATTGAGGCAAACTTTCTGACATTTGGTGAAAATCCAATCAAAACTGTGACATCAAAGTTTTCCTAAGATTTGACCTGGTGACCTAGTTATTGACCCCAGATGACCCATATTTGTACTTGACCGTTATATCATTAAAACAAACAATTTGACAAAGTTTGGTGAAGATCCAATTATAACTGTGAAATCTACAGAGTTAACATGGTTTTTCATAAGATTTGACCTAGCGACCTAGTGTTTGACCCAAGATGACCCATGTTCAAATTCGTCCAAGATATTATGAAGACAAACATTCTGACAAGGTTTCATGATGATCCAATCAAAACAGTGACTTCACAAGGTTTTCCAGTAATTTGCCCTAGTGACCTAGTTTTATTACGGAAATGACCCATATCAAACTTGACCTACATATTATTGAAATAAACATTCTGACAAAGTTTCATGAAGATCCAATCAAAACAGTGATTTCTAAAGTGTTCAAAAGGTTTTTCCTTATTTGGCCCTGGTGACCTAGTTTTTGACCCCAAATGGCCCAATATCGAACTCGTCCAAGATTTTGTCGATATTAACGTTCTGACCCAGTTTTGCTAAAATTGGGCTAAAAATGTGGTCCCTAGTGTGTTCACAACATAAAGTTTGACGCACGATGCCGGATGGAGACTGATCCTAAAAGCTCACCCTGTCACTTTGTGATATGAGAGCTAAAAACTCGGCAGCTGTAGTTTAGATAATAGACTTTCAGAAAATGTAAAATTTATGCATGTGATATCAGTAGGTAAGAAGTTTTATTGGCATGTTACTTGGTTTTGAGTTTTACCTGCTACTGAATTTACAAAATTGTCATGCATGATATTTTAAGTTACCAATCTCTGTTATCTGTCTCTGCTAAAAGATACTGGGGATAACGCCATATTGTTATCAACCAGGGGATTAGCTTGATTTAATTGAATGTTGTTTTTTTGCTCCGGATTTTTCATTTTTCTGCAACAGCTACAGAAAGCAACACAATTATCAACTAGTGTTCATCTGTGATTGTACTTGTAGTAATTGTAACTTACACTGAAAATTCAAGTATCATAACACAGTACATAAAATGTTATGTTGATGTATGTTATATGGTGGTTGTAAAAGACTATTTGATTGGCAAAGGAGGTTTAAGCTCTAATACAGGATGTTTCCACATTTGACAGATGTAATTATATCACTATTTCAGATACTTGGACATAACCAACGTAATTTGAAACCAATTTTTCAAGCCTGATGAAAAAGTAAACACTCCACTTGCTGAAAGCAACACAATTATTTTTATCTGTGTGAAGCAACATTAAAATCATATCACAATAATTCCAAGACGACATTGAGCTGGTAACTGCAGATAGTTCAAACGTATATTTGCATATTAGAAACAAGAAGTGGCCATCTAGATAGTAACACCTGTACTTATGATCTATTGAACTTAGGTCACTGTGTTCTTGACCTATGACTTACTGACTTCAAAATCAATAGGTGGCACCTACATGTGATGACCAACCTCCCAACCAGATCTGAATAGGCTAGGCCAAATCGCTCTCTAGTTATTAGTGGGACAAGGTTTGTTACCGACCAACCTTCCGACAGACATGGGCAAAGCCAGCCCCTTTTCTTCTATTGGGGGATAATTAAGAACAAAAAGATTTGTTGTTGACAAAAATGACTTTAATGAAATTATCCATCATGATTTCAATATGAGAACTTGTACTCATCAATACTATAAATGTACATGTAATACTATAAATGTAAATACATTAATACAGTCCACTAAAACAAGGAATACTATTCAGTTTTCATTCATCTAAGTAACATATTTGAGACTATAATGCATTTTTATTATGCATGTCTGATTTCAAATGTTATAACAAGGATGAATAAAGTTTTTAAAAAACTACTTTCATGACATTTTTTACAGTATTGATGAGAACTCGTCAGTTAAGAATATTATAATTATGGAGATGCTGTACTATGTACAAATTTCAATACACATTATTGTGAACATAACTTGGTGCTAGGACACTGTATCCCTGAAAACAAACACATCATGAACAATGTCAACACCATGCTATAATGTAGATCATAATTAAATCCTGAACATAAATCACTTAATATACTTTTAATATACAAGCACTGTAAATAAAACTTCCGTTTTTATTCAAATCTGCATTTAGTACTTAATTTAACCCATTCAGCATCAGGCACATATTGCCTACAATGTGCACTGTATTGTTAAGGAATCTCTAAAAAATGCAAGCTTACTGAATCAATTTCCAAATGGGAAGACAAAAAATGCAGAGATTTGTGAAGACAAGTATACCTGTCACTTGGCAAATACCAAGAGATTTGCTGTCACTGCCACTAACATATGTTATGAATTAACAAGATCCCTGCAACAATATATGTACCAGAACAGTCTTGTAATGTTCATTTAAACCTCTCCAAATGAAATACTTAGAATTTTATGCAGTTTCTAGAACACAGATCTAAGTACTAGTTCTATTTCAAGCAGATTTATTTTAGACATTTACATTACCGGTAAGTGGTCTAGATAAACCTGCAGTAAATGTTCACATACTACAAGGATGACCCTTTCTTACACTCCCAGAGCTGGTTTTAATGCGATAGAATAAATCAAACTCAGGAGCATTTAGAAAATAATTAAGATCACATGACAATGAAATTTCCTGTACATAATATTGAGATGATGCATGGAACGTAAATGATGGAGAAATGTTTGTACAAGATAAAAACACGATCCACTTAAACTATAGAAGTCCTTGTCGCTTCATATCTTCAAATGTTTTCTTGTTAACAACATTGCCCAAAGAATCTTCGAATTCTTCCTGAAATTACATCAGTATAATTGTTTAAATTAAACCACACAGATACATGGATATATGTCAGCTATTGTCATGTTACATAGCAAATTTCTTCAACAAATGAAATCAATAACACACAATAAACATTGTAGGGAAACTAAGTACATAATTATGATTCTGGAAATAAATAAGGAATATTTTGAAATTTCAACTAGAAGAAACAATAGAAATAAGATCTTTGTTAAATATGTTTTTAATCAAAGAGTGACTAATTGATTGTGTGTATATAAGAAGATTGTGGGCTGTATAATTTGAGTATCTTAAGAGTACCATTGATATGAAACTAGGGAGATAATTTTTTTAAATATCAGTGATGCATGTATACCTCTGTATCAGGTTTCCATCTTTCTGTTTCTTTTGATGATTTAATCTTCTGCCATACTACAAATAGAAACACAATATTTATATTACAGCTTCAGTATCTTAACTTGTAGATAACTAACTGACCTTGTAGCAATAACTGCAAGTAAATTTTCTGACAGACAAAAGAAAACCTGTTTCATAGATTAAATGTATGTATGGGCAAACACATTTCACAAGTAAAAAGTGAAATATCTTAAACAAAGCATCTTGAGTAAAAAACAGACCCTATTACAGACATATTATAAATTGAGACATTCAAACGTAATTGATTAGATATTAACTTTGAACGTTTCAACCATACAACATCATGAAATGTTGGACCCAGGTCAGTTGTATTTGACTTTATATCATAAAGGGAGGTAATGTTGCTATCTGGTAGTAAGTACTCTCCCTTTTCTATGATTATGTAGCATTCTTAATTTCACGTTTTCAAATTGTAAAATTACCCAATTCAGAAAAAGCTTGTGGTGAATGATTTATTAATAATTCATCCTACATATTCAATGAAAATAAACACGAGTTTGATGGTTAGAAATGAATGCTTGTGTAACGGACTGTAATTGCATCAAATATCAGAAATATTTAAATGTTACCAACAATAATATCAGTACAAGAAAGGATCTAAGCAGAATAAGGAGTGAAAGAATTATAAAATGTTGGTCAAATAATCAAGCAATATTACAGTATGGTCGATAATAACATGGCACAGTCTCAATACAGAGATGTATTCATATTGAACTGTCTAACACTCAGAACACAATGATGACTTAGTGACTTACAGGCTAATGCATCCTCTATAGATGTAACATTTGCAAAATGAGCTGTGTTTGGAATACCGAGACAACGCATGCCATGAGCATGTCTCCATTCCTGCAGTGAATAATATATATTTAATATATAAATATCAACAATGTCTAATATAAATAATTGCTTATAGATAAAATATAAACATGAATGTTTCATTAGAATTAAATTCCATGATTTTTATTCCAAAACTAATGAAAGAAGAAGAATTTCACTACACTTTATACTAAGAAAATAGTCTCATAAGAATTATATTCAACTGTAAAACACATCACAAAAATATCATTTCATAAAAAATGTGCAGTAAAGATTTTATCAACTTCTCCATAGAAAACATCATACTTACAGCAAAATGCCTTTGAAAGGCTTTTGGACCTTTATAAACAACATTGCAACAAATTTCACACTGATAACTGATGTTTAATCCATGAAGTTTATATAACCAGTACGGAATAGGCTGAAACAAGATATAAATATTCATTAATACTGAGTCAGTCAACTTAATACATTCAGACCTAATGAAGTATCATAGAACATATACATTCACTTCAAGCCGAGATTGAATTTAAAGTCCAAAAAAGGGCCTCCATGGTGAAGTGGTTAGGGTCCCTGAGTAGCAATCACAAGTCCCACACCACTGTAAGTTCAAATCCTTACCAGGACCATACAAATTGCATGTAAGGAAGCTGTTTGGCTAGCTTACAGAAGGTAGTTGATTCTACCCAAGTGAATCCAGGGGTTTTCCTAAACCACAAAAGCTGCTGGTGCAAAGTTAAACCCAAGGGAAAAAAATGAGCAAAATAAACTTGTAGACCAAATTCTAAGAAACAAAGATGAAAGATTTTTATGACAAAATTACACATATACAAAAAGTAACCTTTCCATCCCAGCCAAGTGGTAGATTTTTAGGATTGTACGGAACATCATCATCCTCATCATCACTATCAGCACCTGCATCTTCTTCATCTGATTCTTCACGTTCTTCTCCAGTACGAGCTTGTTTGCGTATAACATTCTCACGTGTAGCAGCCCTCTGTTCACCAAGAACTTCAGAGAATCTGTACACCTGAGATTCCAGACCGGCTATTTCTCTTTGCTTCTCTCCTTCCCTGAATAATATACAAATAAGAACATTCAGTAATAATCAGTCTAATCATGCCTCAAAATCAAGTATTAGATTGGCTGACTTTGTATATCTTAACATTAACATTACAAATGACAAGTCCACATTCTGTAACTGGCATAATACCAGTTTTACAATCTGAAGCACAAGAAATCTCTATGAAAGAATTCAAAGACTGAGAACCAAAATGTAATTACCCTTTTTACAATCATTCTATCAGAGTATCATTCAATTTATCAACATCAAATGTAACAACTGAATAAGATACATGTCAATGAAATAGCTGTCATACAAAACATTATATGTATGAACAATTAAGTATACAATACATACATAGATAGAAATAATTTAAGTTTACAGCGAGACTGACAGAAAACCTGACAAAACTACAATACCTAGCTTTTCCAGCTCTGCCAGGCTTGGATTTAGCAAACATTGTTGGATCTAAATCTTCTAATCTTTTTCCTTTTGTACTAAACAATCTCTGTGCCCTTTCTTCCAATGTTCTACAATCAAAAATGTACAAGTATGTATTAACACCAGATCATTAACAAAGGGGAATTAATTTTCAAAATTGAAAATCTTATTTAAAGATTCAATTTTGAGTATTTTGAGAAAAAAGAAATTCAAAGAATTTCAATACGGAACATTTCAAAGAAATTTCTCCTGACATGAAAATATACAACTAAATTTTTTAACATGACAACATTCAGTAAAGTGAAGTGATATTCAACAAATGAACAATATTTCCAAATCTATATATGCAGTCAAAACTGTGTTAATGGCTACCTCCAAATAAAGATCACTTGTCGATAAAGATCACACTTTGTATTTCCCAAGAATGGCCTTTGTTGACAGCTTTGACTATAACATGTAAATTCTACTCTGACTAATTATATAACATATAAATCCCACATAAAACATTAACTAACATACCCTCCACATTTTAAACCAAGTGCCATAAGAGCAGACTTCAGACGATCCAGACCAAGTGATGCCAATTCCTACAAGATAACAAGTATCATCAATATTACACCATGTTAAAATGCTTACATCTAATTATGCAGCAAACAGAAATTAAAACTGAAAAATATGTATTAATTCTTCTAATCAGAGAGCAAAAATAAATTAATCATCAAGTCTATATATTACTGATACGTTAGTTCTGCTAATATAAACTCAACAAAAACCCTCAGTGGTATCTGAATATTGAATATGCATTCATACAATTCACTCCTGTAAAAGGTTGCATTTTTTTGGTAAAAACAAAACCATTATAATTATGTACATATTTTACACAGATAAATACTCATGAATCAATCAATGTAACTTACATAATTATGATTAAAATGACATTTGTAGAATCAAAATCATTATGAATACCTGAAGAACACATTTCATCGATCTAGGAAATTTATTTGAGTATCTGATTCCATATAAATTAGGGTAAATAGCATCTAGAGGTAAAGATATTTTAAACTTCTTTCAAACATCTCTCACACAAGATACATCAGACTTACCTCCCATGAGGAGAATGCAGACAGATCCAAATGAGCACCTGTATGAGCAAGTGCACCAAGAGCTTCTTTCTGTAAACAAAAATGTATTAATGTTTGATATATACTATAGTTATTTTAATGATGATAAAATTCTACTATTTATTGTCAGAAATAAATCATACTAAATGTCAGGAGATTTTATGCATTATAAGTGAAGTATAGCTGATGCATTTTCATGAATTGGTTTGAAATAAATTTTAGTTATGATAAAATGATCACTTATTAAATTGTTCTGTTAGCAACAGCAGCGCATTTTGAATACACTAGAAAAACAACAGCAGTGGTCCCTGTTAGAGAAATAACCAGTGAACTAGCAAGATGTATCCTGAAAACAATATAATCTAAATCATAAAACTATCAACACTTACTGGCCAACCAGGAAAATGTCCTTCAGCAAATTGCAATTCAAAATCTGTCATAACATTGTCCATTTCCTACAATGCAAATAATACATAAATAAACAATGTATGTAAATAAAAACAGCTTCAAAACCAGAACTGCCACAGAGTGACTTAAAATACCCCCACATACCGCCTTGTCACAGATGTATGGCTTCTAGTTATACAAAATCTGTGCGATAATCAGTGTGATTGCTTGTTATTATAATGATGGTGATCAGCTAATGTAAAATCCCACAATAGATAGCTGAAAGACTAGCTACTTTATGGCCATTTTTGAGAATTGATATTCAAGTGTGACCATGACCTTGGAGATATTGACCTAATTCTATTGCATGACACACTGTCCCATGATGATGAACAAATGTACCAAGTGATTTTAAAATTTCACAATGAATGACATATTTATGGCCTGTACAAGCACATTTTTTACCTTTGAACTCCAAGTGTGACCTTGGAGATATTGACGTAATTCTTTCGCATGACACATCGTCCCATGATGGTGAACAAATGTACCAAGTGATTTTAAAATCTCACAATGAATGACATAGTTATGGCCTGTACAAGCTCATTTTTTTACCTTTGACCTCCAAGTGTAACCTTGACCTTGGAGATATTGACATAATTCTTTCGCATGACACACCGTCCCATGATTATGAACAAATGTACCAAGTAATTAAAAATTCCTTTAATCCATAGAGAAGATACAGCATGGATAAGCTTCGAAACAGACCGACAAAATGACTCCTATATAGCCCCCTTACCAATGGTAGTGGGGTATAATAACATGAGATAAATAAATTAAATAGTTTTCTGACCCACCCTGACAATCATTAGATAAATTGTCCATTAAGACAAAAACAAAAGTCAATTAAATCTACATAAAAACTACTAGCTTAAATATAAAAGATAGGGAAGAAATGCATAACAATAACTGACTATTTTATCACATGTTACTCTGACTGTATACAGTTTACATGACATTAAAGCTAAGAGATTGTATGAGCACATACATGAAAACTTTGTTTTATTCGTACTATAGTTCACATGTCAATAAAATAACTTACCCTTGAAATGTCCAATAGAGGTCTGATCCTCAGTACATAACTTTCCAAATATTCTAACAAATTTTGTAGGTATCTGTAAAATGATATAAACAATATACTAATTATATATCTATCACAAATATAAAACAATTAGAAATTTTGCAGTCAATGAAACATTGTTATGAATACTTTAAGAATCAGTGATTTCCAGAATCATACGCTAGGACTTCAACAAATACATAAATAATAAATTAATTTACAGGAACAAATTAAACAAATAGAAAACATTGTTAGGCTAAAGGATCCAATTATGTAATTGTCTATAATAGATGTTTCATAAAAAGCCAGCCGAGAAACAATAGTTTTGTGATATTTGTGCACAAAAATCTGTAATACACACATAACTGCACATCTGGACATAAACATACATAATGCTGCCACTAGACTTTTACACAAATAATGAGGACAGACTTCAGTAAAATAACTCACTCCTTATATGCAGCATTCTTCCTGTCTTTAGGAATGTCAAACAAGTGATCAAATGTTGACAAGTATGTGATGTAGTCAATTTTCTACAAATATACATAAATTCACCCATTATTCATATACTTGCACAAAGACTCATGTATTAACTTCACAAACAAATATACCAATGAGAGCAAGACATAGAATTATACAATGGATAGAATGTAGTCATTAAATTTTAGACTTAATAATACTGAGTAATTTTATAGATTTGTGTTTTTTTTCCAAAAGATATATTTAGAATTTTTAATGTGTTTTTTTTTTCAACAAAACAGTCTGTCAGAGAGAATTATCTTTAATGATATGAATAGGAAATCATAGGTCTTTTCTCACCAAGTCTTATAATATTGATGTCATATATCTATGATTATACAACTCGACAATTACAAACTAACTTTTAATACACCATCAAACTTACATCCATTCCTTTAAGATTTATAAACATTGTATGACAACTGTGTAAATCAAGGTATTTCCCATAACCCTCTTCATCTGTGAATTCAACCATGTCTGAAAAAACATTCATGTAAACAGCATTATAACAAAACAAAATCAATAGGCCATACTTAAAATAATGTTTGTTTGAGGTAACTAAATCCAGAGAATTTTCAGTGGGTAGGTAGGAACAATTTTTACAATTTATTTTTTCCACTGAATCCAAAATACCTGAATATGCTGGAATACTGAAAACCAGAGCTTTGTCACAGAAGTAACTAATAGTAAATACCCTGCTGCTGCTTTGACGCTAAGAATGCAATAGTGCACTATATGGCTCAGTTCAAGGGCACATAACTCTGGAATGTGTGGATCACTGGGCTTGAAAACTATGTCTTGCACATCTACATTTCATACTGAGAATATATTTCAAGTTTCAATTCAGTCCCTTGAAAAATGTTGAAGTAGTTTGCTCCACAAACATTCATGAGCAAAGAATGCCATTGTACACATTATGGCTAAGTTCAAGGGCACATAACTCTGGAAAGTGTGGATTACAGAGCCTGAAAATTATATCTTGCACATCTACACTTCATGGTGATGATATATTTCAAATTTCATTGCCATCGCTACAGGAATGTGGAAGTAGTTTGCTACATAAAATTGTGAAATAGTATGCGGACTGACCAACCAAGTGACTCCAATATGCCTCTCAAACTTCATTTGTGGGGTTGAAAGAATTAGTAAAAAATCACTGAATTAAAATCGCAATAAAAAAGTTAATGTGAAAATAGTAAAATTCAAAGAAAAGCTAATATATAATACTGAATATATATACTGCAACAAAAGGCAGAAATCTTAGTCCTAAAATAAGACTGCCATACAAAATACTTACATGTGGTTTCATCTGCATTTTCTCTCATTTTGTTTATTTCATCAAATTCAACTGCCATAGGAACACTTATCTGTGAATAAAAAATCAAACATACAATCAATTCTATGGTGTTCAAACTGCAAAGACTGAAAATATCATACATGTGCTTCAAAATCCATTAGAATCAAATAAATTCAACAAGACTTTCCATATTTACCTCATTTGGATGTTTACGGTGAAAGTCTTTTAACTGTTTCAATCTTGAATAAAACTCTTGAAATTCATTTGGACCGTACAATGCTTGCACTTCTTCTTTTCTCAACCTGTGTTAGAAGTTAGAACATATTGAAAATTCATTTAAAGAGTTTGTCAAATGTGTCTGTCAGTCTGTGATGTCTAGTAAAAATTCAGCCCAAAAGAAAAGTAACATAGAAATATTTTTGACCAAATAAAGATTGACTACACTGAAAAGCATTCCAAAACACAAAAGTATTACAATTATTAAGTCACATCAATTTCATAACACATTCTGTTACCAGTAATATTCTGAATATATGTTAAGAAAAATATCCAATGTAGTAAAAGCAATTATGACATTCTTTAACTCTGAAAAAAAAATCAAAGTGTAAGTCATGTATAATCTTACCCATCCTTGTCTTCATAAAGATCTCTCAGCTCTGTGGTACATTCAACATATCTCTGTAACATTAAATTATCACAATTAACGTAACAAGCTTCATAACATATTGCAATCATCAGCCTCTGTGTTCTGGTACATTGCATTAGCAAAAAAAACTTATTACTGCCTTCATCACTTCAAATACACTAAGCCATTAATGATAACTGATAATGTTCATAAAACTATCACTGTTTTATGTTTGTTGATCAGAGCCCATTGGACAGCTATAATGGTCATTTCAGGGCAGCCTCAGAGAAGGGAGATAAGATACTGGGGAACCTGATATAATCCCTACTCTTGTCAAACAGTTTTTGCTGGTTATTTATCATGCCAAGTGTAAAGTACTGATACATGCCACAACTGTTTTCCTGTAATTTTTTAAACACAGTTTTTAACTTGGTACATTGTAGTAGGGATGGGAACACTGAAGAAGTATCGCTGAAATACAGAAAGGCTGAGCCGAGATACAAAGCCACTACGTTAAATGTTTAATAGTCTAGCTCGTTAGCACTAGACCACCTATCACCCCTATAAATTATTACAAAGCATATGTTAGTTACACAAGCTGTCACATTACTCACATCTAAAAGCTGACGTATACGATGATCTTTGTTTATTTGATCTCTTCCCTGGAAATAAATGTAATAGATGTAATTTAAAATCATAAAATAATTTACTAACATTAAAATAGACTACAATTTTTTATCACAATAACTAAAATACTGAATCATTTTTATAAGTAGTTAGGCTGAAAATAAAAATAAGTTTGGAGAGCTCCAACCCAGAATTTTAGCACCAATTTGGTAGGTAGGGATTTTATTTTTTACTACATGACAATATTAAAAAAAAATGATGCCCAAAAATTGTTATTTATAAATTTATTTGCTAGGACTTTTTGAATAGGTAGGTAAGGTGCACTCCAAACAAACTTTTTTTTATTTTCAGTCTTATAAAGATATATATCTGGTTCACTACTTGCTTCTAATTTTGGATCAGATTTAATCTCTTAAGTATTCAAGTTTTTTAGCAAAGTCTTCCAGTGACACTTATATACATGAAAACAAAATGACCTAGCAATGTTCAACGTATTCTACTTATTCTCCCATAAAATAGTAGTAGAATTAGGTATTTACTACAATAGTGATGTTAATGTACTTTTGTCTGTGAATTGGGAAAAAAAATATACTATTTTCCATTGGGAATATGACCAAATTTCGGCAACAAAGTCGCCCTAAAAAAATCCCTGAATATGAATCACTTAACTTTGGCAAACTTTCTGTATTTTTTTTAATCAGTATTTATGTCAAAGCAAAATCAATGCATTAAAACAGATAAATTTGCATGTCGTGTGCTACGAAGGTCTAATTTTATATTTTTGACATAAACACCAAAATCATTCTGGTCAGTCCTGTCAACTAAGAGTAAGACACATGCATTGGACATGTGTCACATGCAATGAAGCCCTAGATCACACTCACTCTATGAGTATTCCAAGTCACAAGCACTGCTTATTATTAATGTTATTATTAAACCTCAATCACACAAAAGCTATATATATTTTTTGGGCTGTGCATTGTCAGCCCACTTGCGAGATGAATTGGTTCGCAATACAGCAATGCAATACGCAAATAAGTTTGCGAACCTTCTAAGCTTTATATCAATGAAGCATTTTGTTTTATTTACTTGCTCATACCTATCTATTCTATGTGCAGTAAATAACATAATCAAAGACCATTTCATAGTAACTCATACCTCCTATCATAAAACGTAAAACATATTAATAGAACTTTTATAACTATCTTACTTTTAAAAATCAATTTAACAGAACATTTTCCCAATTTCAAAAAAAAAGAAAAAAAGGAAATTAATGCCAATCAAATACGCTCTGCATATACACGCATATTTTCTTGAATGACCACACTACAGCGGTGACCCAAACAAGCGTTTCGGGATACTCGGATTTTATCGATGTACACTGTTTTATCAATCATATATTCAATGGATTTCGTGATTTTCCCCCCAACTGAAACTATATAGGAACATTTACCTAAAATACCTATATAAGAACATGTTTAAAAAAGTTGAGATCAATCCGAGGCTTTACGGAGTCAAATTTTGAATTTTAACACAAATTGCGAAAAATTTATCCAATTGGGTTCGGACCTAGTTTCGAGATTGTAAAAGGTCCATTTCGAGGCCTCAGCGCAACACGGTCGTAACTTGCTCTTATTTCAATATGAGTTACGACACTGTTGCGTTGAACCCTCGATTTGCAATTGTGAATGGGTCTGTATTCTGGTACCATTTATTCAGGGGAAAAAATCACTGCAGATATTGTAGTTATCATGTTCAACGGGTTGTTATTGGGGATTAACATGCAGATCTTTGTTAGACTGTTCGGGACGGGCATGTCTCACGTCATAAACAGTCTTAATTAGTTGGACTAGCCCTTTCAGGACCCTTCGCAGCTATTCAAAATCCTTTACAATACTGTTGCCGATTACCCTTTTAATGCACACAGCATAGTATGGGATTTGATGTGATTGTTGACATTGAATATCAAATGCATTTTTCCCCCTCTTGTCATCCAAAATTAGCCTCATCGCATTTGATATTCCAACAGACATTCATGACAGGAATACAGTGTTATTATCTTTTATTCTCTGTCAATTCTTTTTCTATAATTGATTAAAATCCTCCTACGACGAGGCGCAGAGGATTGATCTATGGTGCGAAAAACGGAACTAGACAGTTCGACTTGATGTTGACAAATTCTAACAATCACATGTCGCGAAAATGTATGACAATCAATTAAAACCACCAATATTCTGAAATGTTCTTATACCGGTTTGGCTGCATGTAGACTTTCTTTTGTCATGGCATCCATGAGACGCTCTCTTTCTTCGTGATAACGTCTTTGTTGTTCTAATAAAGTTTCCATTTTCAAGAAAAGGTAAGTTGACCGACCGCGTCAACATCCGGGCTACACTACAAGTAGAGCTAGCATTAATATTCGAAACTATAACGTTCTTACAACGAATCGCTGGCCACACTTATTCGAAAAAGTGTAAATCAAGGATTACTCTTTAATACTAATAATATATGCAATATTTATATCGAAAGAAATATGTCAGTAGGCACACCTTTAATTTGAAAAATTGCACGAATAAAAAAATGTGTTGATATTTTATATAAATTTCCTCTATATCAAGTCGGCCCTGTGGCGCAACGGTAGCGCGTCTGACTCCAGATCAGAAGGTTGCGTGTTCAAATCACGTCGGGGTCACTTTTTTTACGAAATATTACATTTTTACATAAAAATATAAGATTTTATTTTGCCGTTGTTACTTTATTTGTGTCTGATTTTTTTTCATTTTTATATTTTTTTCAAGTCACACTTAAATAGAGTCCATTATAAGTGAATCAGACAATTTGAAGCAACATCAGGGACATTCTTAAGATAAGTGTCCCTGACAATATCCTGAGAGATATACCCAATACAGAGATTTGTACAGCAATAGTACATGTATAGGTCTTTGATGATAAGTATAAATGTTTATTTATTGGGCAAATTTTCGGCAGAAATATATATATATTGGCTCCTTAAATGTTAGTCATACACATTTTACTTATACTTAATATCAGGTACGTATATTACGAACGTACCTGCATGTTTATATGTAAATGTTCTGTTCTGTTCTGTTTATACTTCATTGCATGAAAACATAACATACGCATGATACTTTATAGTAAAAAAATCAATTATGATATCGATAGAATTTAAAGCATGAGTTTAAATTTCTGGAGTGCACGTAATAATTAATATACCTTTTGATGTAGATCTATCGGTTTAATATAATTTCAAAAAAATGAACAGAAAGCATATGGATTTAAAATTATTACTATACTTTCTTGTAATTATCCAAAGACGCAAAGTCATTTAAAAAAATACCAAAAAAAAACAACATGAATTCTTGAGTTTCATCATATAACAATAGAAGCTGATTAAATTATACACAGACGCTAGTTCACAATACGTACCGTACTTTGAAATTTGGACGGCAGAATTAAAACATATTAGTAAGATGTCATGTGAAGATTTTGTAACTGTGGGACTCGGCCGTTCTTAATAAAACGCTGTGTCTACGAACTTCTGGATCACCCCTCGTACATATATACTACTTTGTACGAGTATTTGAGGATGACGCTGAAATTTACTCAAAGTCAATTGCAAAAGTAAGAAGATCTAAAAAAAACATTCAATTTATTATAAAGCCAGCATCGTATACATGTAGTTTAAGACCTCATCTTTTTAGTGATAGGTGCGAAAAAGTTGTCCAATAATGAAAAAATAGCTTATTATGCAACTAAACTTCACTAATCCAGCGTTTTTTTGAAATTCTAAAGTAATCATATATATCATCGTGTAGTGGTAAGTTTTGAACGAAATTGGAAGCAATTAAGAATATAATCCCTTAACTTAATAAGTATTATATCATAATAAAGAACGAAAAATGAATTATATTGTGATAGGTGGAAAAGGGATGACAAATAAAAAGAAAGTATGATAATACCAGATTGAAAAAACCTCTATAATCTATTGTTGTCATGTCCAACTTTGGCGGACATGGCCTTATCGAGTATCTGATCAATTTTCAAGGAAAACAACTACAATTCAGGGGTTTATATACAGTCTACCTATTGGTACCCTCCTTGCTTGCGTTATGCTGACTTTATTAGGGGTCATAAAGTAATAAAGTCAGTCACGCGTAACAGATAAAATCTATTATCTCAATTGGTCCAAACAATCGATATTTCATTGTATTACTTTTGGATCTCTGATAAGATTTTAGCATGTCCCAACTATTATGTACGTCGTTAAAGTGGACAGAAATGTAAATGCTACCAAAGACCTGTATGTATAGGTCTTTGATATGCTATGGACATTAATTTGTTTCATCAGTTAAATTAATTTTGCAAATGCGAATATATTGGAAAGACAAAATTCAAGAATCCTAGTAATAATTTTGTTATTTCATACTCAGTCAAATAGCAATTTGATTCTATTCTGCATATAAACACATTAGCTTACAATACATTTATTTTCAATACTGAAATCAACATTAAATGGTCATGATTACGCTTAGGCGTGAAAAATGTTTTTCTTTTCTCATTAAAAGTCGGGTATTACAAATTTAAATAAAATAAAAGTTATGACGATTATAGTGAAAATCCCCTTCTTTGTTTAAAGTAATTTTTTTATCGATTTTCCAAATCAGCATGTCCGCGAAAGATGGGTATGAAATTATCATTATCAGCAGACCTCAAGGGAAACAATTTGGCTTATTATCTGAGGGCAAAATGTATTGGTAGGTTGGGTATGTACGTCTAATTATCGTAACTGTAGACATAATATGGTCAATTGGTTATGTACTAGGCTTACATCATGACTACTATCTGATGAACTTACTACGAACATAAATATAATTATAATTGCTCCTCTATATGAAACTTACCATATATTATAATTGTTAATTCATTATAAACTTTTATAAACGTTTATACTTACCCAGGGTCCGCGGCACAATTCATTTGAAAGTCCCTGACCAACCACAGACCTATACGTATAAACTGTTTTTTTTTTGCAATTTCGTTATTTCACCTGCAGTGACACACCTTGACGTCGTCATAGTTGCGGTGAAAATGGTATTCCACCCATGACAATGAGGACATATCACTCTCGATCTCTTTTACCAGGGACTCAAGATAAATTAGTATAAAGTGTCCCTGCATGCTATATCAATATTATACGGACAGTCATTACGTACGTATTTAAATTGATTCATGAAATGTTCTTGCAAATGGTTCTGAATCTGTGTAATGGCACGTACTTGTATTTACATGTTAATTTGTTAAAACTAACATAATCATGATAATCTGCTAAGAAACAATTATGTACTCGAACTTTCATTAATTTTCTCGATGCGCCTCAGATTACCTGTGACATGGAATAAAATCAGTAGATCTATATATACTGAATGAGTTTAAATTTCAAATAAGACAAGAAGAGTGAAAACTTAAACATGTATTTTGTACTTATATATATTTCTAACCAATTTACAAAAATGATACTGTTAGTTCTACATATGAACAGGGATGCTATATATTACATATAGCATATGAACAAATAATGGCTCAGCTAAATTTTGTGTTATTTCTGGTATTTGTTGCTTATTCATTTATTTTAAACCTTGAACCGAATAGATTGATAATTTCATTGGCATTCTAATAAACATGATAAAGTGAAATATGTACAAGCTGTCAGTACAGTAACGCGCATCTTCCTCATTCCGGATTCACCAAGCAGCTAGACGACCGGTGAAACGGATTTTAGCCTTAATTTATAATCATCTCGCCATTTCTCGCGCTATCTCCGCCATTTTATGACTTCCTCATTTGTTGATTGATTTGACAAGTATGGAAATAACGTATTTTCATCACTAGCTGTTATGTAGCGTAAGTATTTATTTCGAAAACTAAGACATTTTTTGTCAGAATTGTCTCTTAATGCAATGTATGTCGTCATGGGCGTGTTACCTCGTTTTCAGCACGCTAACCTAAACAAATTGTTGACCTAGATCTGCCAAAAAACTTGGGAAAATGAAATTTTGATGTTCAAACCGTCGTAATTACGATGTAAACGAAATGCAACTTAGCATTTCTAAGCAGTATGCATTATGTCGTCGTGCTTTCTTCCTCAAATCTAAAGATTTTCATTAAACCTACAGTACCAATGCTCTAGCCTATAGGTCGCATAGATGTCTGCACAGTCAGTAAACTAAAACTTGTTACATTTGACATTCTCAAATTATTTAGGAATGACATCGTCTCTATCACATTTTTACTAAATAATTCCAAATGCCTGAAAACCATGTTATGCCATGTTGTCTGGAATTGGTGAATTTCAGTGATGACTGACAGAGAACATTGTCAGTGTGCTTTCTGGTCAACTTAGGCTACTCATAATCGGTAGGCAGTCGTTTCACTCCCAAGACGTTTCCTCACCAGACGGTTCACTCCTAGACGTTTCACTCCCATTTTGGGAGTGAAAGGTCTGCATTAAATGAGACATTTCACCCCCATATATTTGCTATTATCAGTATAGACTTACAATATATATAGATTGATTTTGTACATACTAACTTTTTCATTTAACTTGTTTGAAGATATTTTTAAATAATTGCAACTAACACATTCAAATGGCACATGGTGATTTTTTATTTTTTTTGAAAATGTGAAATCTTGATTATTTACATTTACATTAATTTCCTATTTTGTACAATAATTATTAAATGTAAGATGCACTTTTCGTTTGACCACTTTACTGAATGATTAATTAAATCACTGTGTGTGTCAACAACACCTTATCTAAACACAACAATATCTGTTGTTGCATTCATATAGTCAGTAAGTGATAAATACCTGTGGGTGTCAACAACAATAGGTGCACATGTTTGATCCTAATTTTCATTCTTGTTAATTGATAATTGACAGTCATAACAAAACTTTAAACCTTACTTCTGTAGATGGACAACTTAAAAAAACTGGCGTCTTGCAAAAATCCAAATTAAAGCATATATATGTCTCTGGCATTTTAAACAAGAAAATGATCACTTGCCTTCAGTTATCTTAAGAGGTGTACTATCTTATAAGGTGTAAATAGGGTAAATAAATATGAAAAGCTAGCAGTCATCAAGACATCAAGAAAATTTGAAATGTTATTTTAGACTTTTTCATACAATTACAACTGAAAAACTTACATTTTTGTTCACTAAAACTGATATGATACGTAATTGTGCCAAAACCTGTTTTAATATATTGCAAAGTCGGGTTTTATTTATTTGTAAATAATTCCATTATTTTTTATACGTATAATGTAATTTTATGATAGTGTATTTGACCACTGCTAACCAGTTTATCCCAGATCTGATCTTAGATGAAAGCCGATTTTTTTAAAATATGCATTTTCCCCTTTTATGAAGTTTTTAAGCTTTTCCTCTTGTAATATCGTGATGTATAGACTAGCTTGATAGTAGTTTCTTATATGATTTTATATTATTGTTATTTTAAATAGTATATAATTTATGTCTCTTGAAATTCTTAAACATAATGGTTGTATACATGCTTTATTTATTTGGAAAGAAATCACATATGCATGTCATTGTATGTATACAAATGAGACACAAATAAAGTATGAATATATATACAATTGCTGACTTCAATTCATGCAGAAAAAATGTCTTGAATGTTCTAGTCTATCAATTTATATTTTTATATCATGCATAATAATAAAATCTAATAAACTGGTTTTAATTAACAACTTTATTATAGTATATTTAACAGTTTAGAATAAAACAGTATTGAATGATTTACTATAAGTACTCACAATTTTGAAATTATATTTAAGGTAATTAGAATCAAACTTCAAAGACCTATACATTACGTGTATGTATAGGTCTTTGTTAGAATCTATGACAAAATGGCCGTCTGACATTTTAGCTATGCATCCTAAAGAAGTGGCATTGTTCAATAATTACTGAAAGTACAAATGAAATGAGTTTTTATCAATAGCTAATGATTAAATGTCAGACGGCCATTTTGTCACAAATTCGAACTACCTTAATATTTCATCACTGAGTTTAAAAACTGCTACATAATTATACTTGTACATGCCATCTTAATCAAGTGAGTCTACCAATCATCCCTTTGATTGAAAACAACAAATCACCATTGATTGGCCAAGTATTTATAATTCATTACAACAAAAGTGAAAGACATATACATCAACAATTATAACATTCAAAATAAACACATCATTAACAAACAAAATTATTCATCAAAGTCATATTATTATATCATTAACAATAAAGGGGGTGAAACGTCTGCACTTTGACAAATTGGGAGTGAAATGTCTGGGGAGGAAATGTCAGAGGGAGTGAAACGTCTGGTGAGGAAACGTCTTGGGAGTGAAACGACTGGTATTCCTCATAATCATACCCGAATTCGGAGAACTGGTACCTTAGACAACTTGTACCTTCATTTCATTTTTTGTTGTTATTCTTTAATAAAAAATAAGGCATTCTGTAGATCGATTTCAACACAGGCTTTTATTCGATGAAATATTGTCATATGAAAATTGGGGTGTACATTTTTTCAAATTTATAGGGTAATCAGTGTTTCTGTGAGCCAGGATTTTTTGGGGGTCATCTGTGACCCCCTGGTCCAAAATCAGGGGGTCATCATCAGTTTTGATGGGGCCATACGTAATGTTATAAAACAAAGGCATAAAGATAATAAAGGTTGAGACTATTTATTTATTAGTCTTGTTTTCTATCAACCAAATTACCAATACCTAACACATTTAGGAATGAAGTTTTAGACATGAATGTTCAGCCTAAACATCTTCATTAAAATCGCTACTTGTTCCACACTGTGGCGTTTTGACAGGCTTGGAAGAATGCAGTCTCCTTTGTTTTGTTTTTTTCATGTACTAGCTGCACTGTATACACTAAATACAGTCATATTCTGCCACAGGTGGACCAAGTGACATGCATAAAAAAATGTTAGAGCAAGTGCTACAGTTATGACACTTTCAGTTCCAATCGCAAAAAATTGCAAGTGGTCATAAAATGAACTAGCAAAGTCTACTGTTTTCACTTGCATTTTCCTAGTGTTAAATTCGAGCCCTGGTACTTACCTGTTTCGTTTTTATTCGTACGCAACTGCAGACATTTTTCCTGTGCGTCCACGTTACTAAGACTTAAGTTTAAAGTGCGGCGTATCGAAATTTTATACTTAGCCAAGCGTACGGACTAGTACGGAATCCGAACTTTAAACACAACTATTAAAACGGAAGTGATAAATTCGTAAACATTTCGCATTTCGACGGATTGTAAATCCGTCGATATGCATGAATTTGGACATTTATTTACCGTTTTTTTCTCTCTGAAACATAATTCTCACAATAAGAATTTAGTTGCGTCACGGCAGACGCATGGTTGGCTTTTAGTTGCGTCATATGTTAATAAAATGCGTCAAAAACGCAAGAAACGCACTCTCGCGGAAACACTGGGTAATAACCCAAAATTACTTTCTTCATGACTCATATGTTACTGAATTATCTTTAAAGACCTCCAAAATCACTAAATCATTATGCCTAATTGAAGACCTACAATAACATGTATAAATTAGATTTAGACCTGGGGAAGACCTACACAAATACAGCATTAATATTAATTATAAATTAAATATAATAATATCTGAATAATGGCTACCCTGTAACTGTGATTAAAGGCCTTTCTTTTAAATTAAACAAAATCAAAGTACTGAAAGTACTCATGGAAACTGGTCTTTCATAGACTTGCGCTGCAACGTCATAAATAATTTTATTAAAACGGGAACTTGTTGAACAATTGCATGATGGATGTAGGTAAATGTAGTGTTAACTTAGGTTCACATAAAAATTCATGCATTGCAAGGGAGTGATGGCAATGGAAAGCTGAATTTTGTGTAGTTAAATGAACTTTGCTACTCACTTTTAAAAAAACTATTTACTAGAGTTGTGTTTCATTAATTCTTGATAAGTTATAAGACTCAGGATAACAAAAGGGCATTAATATGATGCATGCTGCTGTATTATATATGCATTTGTCTGACAAGGGCATCATGGCAGTTCAGGAGGCATGGCACGTACGGCACCATCCTAAAAAGACCTGTCCAGTGGATTTTCTAAAATCATGTGTTTGAAATATAATTTCTCAGGCATTGATGTTTTGTTGCTAAAATATATTGTAAAGTACACTAATTGTCCATTATTAAAGATACAGGTAATTGCTTATAATTTATATAATTCTTTTACAGGTGAAGTTCTGCGATGCCTTTTATACAGCGGATTGTAGATCCCACCCACGTTAGCCGTGTGGAAGTGGACAAAACTGTGACTAATGAGTTAGAATGTGTTACAAATCATTCTTTAGCTAATATTATTCGACAATTGAGTTCATTAAGTCAACATGCTGAGGATATGTTTGCTGACCTGTATAGAGAGACTGTGACATTCTTCAATAGGTCTAGTGAACTCAACAACAGGGTAGAACATTTAAGAATCAAAGTTACTCAACTTAACCCTACAGAGGAGGAAGGTAAGAATGACCTTAAGAAAAAATAGAGCTTACAGGCAATGTCATTTTGCTATATGTAACAGTATGTGTCAAAATTGGCAATTTTGTGCCATTCCTGTGTAATTTTAACTGACCTGGACATGTAACATGTGGCCTTTAGAAGTCTTAAGAATGCTAAGATTTAATTTAATTTTATTTTCTATGTACATGCACTGTTGCATGATGCAGGTTATTATTTGTCTCATTTTTGGAAAGGTATTATCGGTTATAGTGCCTGTAACGACTGAATATTGAACACTGTTTAAACTTAGATATATATATATATATATTGGTTTCTGATTTGAACTATTTATTAAAGGGTCAAGGAAGCGTATAACAGAAGTTGGCTAGTTCAGTTAACTTTGCTGAAGAACTAATCTTTCAAGTATGCTAGAGTTGATTGAGAATATTCATTGCATTACAATTGAAAGATCATTGTGTGGTAATTTTTGTTGAAAGTTGAGAAAATTTGTCCCAATTTTAATTTAGAATTGATCCATTTACCAGTACCTATTAGTAAGGTAAAAAATCCCTGACTTAAAAAATTTAAACATTCTAGTCACACATTTCATTAGTTCACAGTAGCTTCACCTGTAACACCATTGTTTTATCTCTTATAAATTGTATAGAAACCTGTCTAAATTTACCATGTATACATGTGTTTTTAAACCAGGATGTACATGTACATTTGTACAACATATTAAACCAATGGTGATAAGATTCAGTACTGTAATCTACTTTTATCTAGCATGAAAAAAGGAGGAAATTTTCTTCCTCAGTGAAATTTATTGTTATATTTTTTAATTTTTATTTGCGTGCATGCTAGTTGTCTTTGTTTTTACCAAAACCGCTGAAGTGGATGAAAATGTTTCAAGTGATGAAGATATTATTACTCATGTTACAGAAAAACTTCTCTAAAATGTCTGTTTATGATGATCTGTAGTTAGTCACTCAGTAAGGCCATAAAATTGTCTGGTTAGCTTTTGTAATTGTCTTAGTGTAGACTGAAGATTTTTTTCAGTACAAAATAAAACAATTATATATAATTTAAACTAACCCTAGTGCTGCAATGGCAAATCGATTTTGTTAGTTGTGTAAAATTAAGTAAAGTGTGGTACAAACTAAAATGGTAAAGAGTGAATAAGAATAATTTTAATAGGACTTGGAGTTATATACAATAAAAAGTGTATGTATACATATCTTTGTAATACTGCTCAAATTAAAAGAAAATCATTTACCTGGCCATCTCTTAAAAATTTGGTTTGCAGTTATGCAAACTTAACTTTTAACAGTGGGTACTAAGGTAGGCAAGTTGCCAATTTATTCCCTTATTATCATTACATTCACAAAGTGAAACAGTTCCACACAATCTCTTCTTAATTCATAAAAGTTTATACAGTTAGTATCAAAAGTCGAGAAAGTTCCTTACACTAAATCATAGTAAATGGCTTGTTAGTCAGGCACCTAATATCAGATGTTAAGTCTGTTGTCTCAGTATTTCTATTAATTGTTGAAACCAGTGTTGAAGTATTTTTTTGTTCTCTGCGGAATGAATTAGTAATAAATTCCTTTGATGTTTCAGTGTCATTGCAAGATATTCACTTACGAAAGCCGTACCAGAGTTCTAAACAGCATGATCAACAGGTTGTGTCACGTATTACTATACCTAAAGCTATACAAGATGTATACAACAGGTGTGAGAAGCCTCCAGCTTTGGATAAACTTAATCAGTATAGGTAAGTTATGGGACTTAATATTAACAGGTTTTATTCTTTGCATAGTGCAGATTTTTAAAAGAAGGTGTCTGACCACTCACCAGGTAGAATGAGTCCATGGTCCAACATGTAAATCTGAAGCCTAGGAATTACACATTGTATTAAGGTCATGGTCTAAAATGTCAAAAAGAGGTCAAGGTCTAACATGTCAAAATGAGGTCAAGGACTGACATGTTAAAAATAAGATCATGTTTTCTAGCAAGAAAGAATTATAGCAGGTTTAACAAGTTTGAAAGGCATTATAATGTTTTCATCTGGTCAGAAGAATTTCTTTTTCGTAATAATGAAGGTGTGTCAGTTATATATTTCTCCATTACTGTGGTTAAGGGCATGTACGATGTAGTGTTGTTTACTGGTAACATGGTTATTTTGTGGACTCTGTATAGTTGAATTCTTTTCAATTACCATATTAATGCATTAGTTCTAATATACCATGGGAATGGATTCAATAACAATACAAGTTAATATGACTCTGGAGGCACATACAAAGCACTTTTCTGTGGGTTAAAACAATTCAACAGTATTTGACATTTACAACATAATTAATATGCACCAAAACTGGCTCATTAAGAACATGCTTATGTAGTTACCATTTTGTTAGGCCAAGACCTGTCCCTTGAGAAATGTGTTTAAACGATATCAGTATAGAACAGTTACTATCCTGGTACCTATTGTATAGTTTCTTGGTATAATATATAATTGAATGACAATTACTTGACTGGTTTGGCCGGGCATATCCTTTAAGGATCAGCTGCAACTCATTTCATCTATTTTTCTCATTTTTGTGTTATTCATTTATGCAACATATGATGAATTGTTGCCTATATTTCTCTTATTAATTGTAATAAATTAATTATCCTTGTGTTAAAATACACAGTTATTACAATTATTTGCCAATGATAAAATGCAATCAGAAAATTCACTGATATATGTTCAAAATTTAAGGATCTGTCATGGGCTGTTTCCCTTTTTTATAAGCTGTTCAGCTAAGCTGAGGGGTAATTGGTGGCCGAATGGTAATGTGCTGGACTGCTAAACAAAAGTTTGTGGGTTGAATTTGGCTCCAACTTTCAATATAGGGACTCTTATTCAGGGTGCCAACTACCAAGTACTGTGTCTAGGAATCACAGGGAAAAGGGCAAGGCATGTATATACGATAAAGAACCAGGAAGAACAAGTTTAAAAGTGTAGGGATATATATGCCCGGTTCTCCTGTATCTTATCTCCCCTATAATGAATGGCTCTGAAATGACCATAGCTCTCAAACAATTGAGCCCATTGGGCCATTAAACAACAGATAAATGCAAGCTAGTGGTTTATCATCATACAGCGAGTTTTCTTATACTTAATATATAAGATATCTAGACCACATCCTAAATATAACCAGTGGTCTACACTTCTGATTGACTAATCCCCTCAAATCTGAACCTTTTGAGCTCATGCAAGGGCAGTGCTTAACTATTTTACTGTATCATAAGTGCTTTGATAGAAACATGCTTGTTTAAAATCAATGTATGTATTATTTGAAAGGAAGACTTTAGCCAGTTGTGAATATGTAAATGCTGTTTTTTTGCTTTCTGTACCATACAATGGTTAATAAAGTAGGTCATCTGGTTGACAAGTATTGTGAACATTATTATGTTTAAGACATTGAACCAGGAATGCAAGACATGTGACTTTTGGACCAGTGAGGCCCCTGTTTCCACAGTAGGGGGTAATAAAACAGATAGGGTCATTGATAGACTAGCTTCTTTTTACATAGCCTAACTTAGTTTTATGCTGATAAAAACAGCAGGAATTTAGTCATAAACTAATTATCACCATAAATCAATAAATGTATGACCCTACTTTTGACTACCTAGGTGTCATGTCTACAGACCGTGACCAGACAGGATTAATCTGATTAGGGGTAATAAAACAATTAAGAGATTAGAGACCTCATGTACATTTGGGGGGGGGGGGGGGTTCACTTATATAGTTACATAGTAGTTGAAGTGTAACAAGTTGATAAAACAACTTGTTTCCATAGACAAAAAATATACTAAGTTAGCACTACTTGTCAGTCTTTTTGGAAATTATATGTTTTATTAACATGGTCTGATTGATAAATTAAACAATTAGTTTTTGTAATATGGTCTGATTAGTAAATTATTTTTGTCATGTTCTCAGTTGTTGTGATAAAAACCATTAATCGGAAGTTGGTGAAGTACAACTGCTTGATATCTAAGTTGGTACTTGATGTCATTGTGTATCATACACTGTTGTATTAAATCTGCTATCCTTAAAGTGTATATATAAGCTCTCAATGGATTACTCATACTTTGTTTGGTTCAGTCAGTTTAACGTAGTTCTTCAAGAAAATTTCAGTTATATATGCTGGATAGTTTCTTACCAGGACTGTATTCTTACCAGAACTAACCTTCCTTTTTATAGAAGGGTCTGACTGTCCACGTCTGGGATACGAATCCAGATCGTCGGGTTACAAGTCCAGTGTAATGACCACCGTAGAACGACCTTTGTAACTTTGTATAAATTGTTTCCATTGCTAATTATCAATATAATATATTATCTATTGTATAAGTATATCATTTGGTGTCCATTGAATTCTTGGTGATTAAGCTTATTGCTATCTGTTTCCTCTGTTCATACAGACAGTTTTATTATACGCTGGATACTGATTTGATTACTAAATAGAGTGATAATTCAAGTTTTAAAATATTTTAACTACAGAAAATTTTTTTTAGCATTTTTTTCACTGAAGTCATCTTAATACGTTTATCACTCTCTGTTTGAAATGATATAAAAACTATGAAATTTACATCATTAATTAAAAATTGAGAGTGAAATTATTCAAGAACAGATTCTTTCACTGACATGTGTGTTGTACCAAAAATTCATATGGACCAATTTCTGAACGGAATCAATGAAAATCGAATAGCTATTGACAGTTTGTTGTATAAAGAGGTCTTATCTGGCTTATCCGAGTTTTTCATAGTTGTGTCCCTTGATACAGTCTTAGGATTAAAAATGTATTATCATGATAAAATTGTATATATGTTACAGTCTGGTGGCATACATCAATTAACTATTGTTCTGTTCTGTTCAAATAAATGACTTCATAATAGTGAAACATTCTATGAATTGTCAATAATTCTGTCTTAACATGTATTAACTTCCAGGATTTGTTCATCCTTGTCCATTATAATTTAAATTATAATTTGTTGTTTGTGTTACAGAGAGGATGGTAAAGACTGTATGAAGTTCTACACAGATCCTTCCTATTTCTTTGAATTGTGGTTCTCTGAAATGAGGAAAGATATTGAAAACAGGAAAAAGGAAGTTAAAGCTAAAAGAGTCAAAAAGGTAACACTCAGTGTGTCTGGAATGTCTAATAATTCTGTTGGCCTATTTCATTTGAATAAGTATTTTTTGTATAAGTTATAAAATGTTACTGTCTGTCAGTGTCCATTTCATTAGTCTGTCTGACACAAAGTGATTCTCTTTATAGACTGCTCGTCTAAAACTAACAGCCAGTGTAGGGCTCATATTTATGGTTATGGTAATTTCCAAATACAAATGCCAGTCTTTTCCCTATTTGATAGAAAATATTTGTTTCTGGGTATCTGTACTGTTTGTATTACTGTAGAACGCTTTAATTTCGCGATGTAAAAATTTTGCGTTTTTTGTTAAAAATCAGCTGTTTTCTTTATTTGCGTATTTATGAATTCGCGACGTCGTCCGGCAGGATTAAAGTGCGATCAAAGACACGCTGTCGTTGCTTTGATATGTGTGTGTCACACCTGATCTGTTAGACATTTAAGTTGTAATTCAGTGTTTTATATCTAATAAAGCATAATAACAATAGATTGATAATGGTTTGTGATTGTTGTAGAAGTTATGTTTTACAAACAGTAGGTAATTAAGTTTGAAAAACTGTTACTGGTATGTTCAAACGATGTCCAAAATTGTTCAACAAACGATAGTTTAGTAAAGGCAATATTATAAAAAATTAGATTGTAAACATTAAAGGTACATGTTTATTGTTAATATCTTGCTTTCAACAGATTAACTAAACTGATTATATTTACGATAAAATACTATAACTGACTTAAGTTGCGTATTTTCGGACATACTCATTTTCGAATATATAAAACTCAGCATTTATTTGTTACATTTAAAACCAGTTCTACAGTATGTGTACCTAGCAAGAAGAACACCTAAGGCTTGTTCTTTTTTGTGTAAAATAGATAAAACAATTCTAAAGTATATCAAACCTTAGAACTATAGTTACCCAAGGTAGATACCTCTCACATATCTATTACTTATTACATAAATACATTTGTAATACAATTTTCCTTGTAGAACCGGTCACCATCTGGTACTAAACCAGTGAAGGTCAAACAGGTCAAGTCAAAAGCAGAAAAATACAAAGATCAAGGCAAAGGTTTAGAGTTTCGATCAGATTATCAAGTACCTGTTACCCGGCCGATTGGACATGGTGAAAATTTCCCAGTTCCAGCCGGATATACACGCCAGAATTCTGTAGGAAATCGTCCTGGACAATTACATGTCCAGCAAGGTGTAAACATGGCTCCAAATCAAACACATGAATCAGTGGGGCAGACAAACATGCCCAATAATATACATAACCATGTTGATAACCAAACAATGAATGGACCCTATAATGTACATCAACAGTACCAAATGCAAAATCAGCAAGACCAAAACTACGACATGCAACAACGTGCATCAAAGAGAATTGCAGCTCAAGATCAAAACCAGTCATCTCCTCACAGTAGACGCACATCTCAACAAAAATCAATGAATATGGGCAGTCCATCAAGTCGCCCAGTAGCACCACCACCACCTCCACCAAATGATACTGCCTATATGCAGAGTAATGATCGAGGCAGTATATCTCCACAAAGACAGAGTTTACCACCTCCTCCTCCGCCACCACCTTTGGACAATGGTTATCCATCAGATCCTATGAGGAATGCTCCGCTGCAGAATGTAGGCTATCAAGGCTCTATGGGAGGATCCCCACGCCACATGTCACCAGGACGTGACCAGGACTTGCCACCTCCCCCGCCCCCTCCTATAATGTCTCCAAACACCCCAGACATGCCTCCGCCACCTTCCCCACCCCCTGTGTTACACCAAAGTCCTCCCCCTCCTCCCATGCCTTTGAGTCAGAGCTCTGCTCCAGTTCCGCCTCCTCCCCCGCCTCCACCCCCTACCCATGCTCCTCCACCTCCTATGATAAATGGTCAGCCTGATACAATATCTGTATCATCAGAGAATAGTACATACTCAAGCACAGCTAGTGCACGAGATGTTCCTCCTGAGCCACCAAAGATGACAGAAAGAAATGCACTTCTAGATGAGATTAGGCTTGGAGATTGTAAGTATATACAGTAAAACCTCGATTATTCGAATGTCATTGGGCCCTGAAAAATCATTCGGATAATCCATGGTTTCGAATAATCCATTTCAGTATGATGTACTGTTTTGAAACGATAAAATCCGTACTGTCCGTATTTTACAAGGGAGTTAACTCTCGTATGCAAACATGACGTTATAATAGGAATAAAATCAAATATATAACAAACACTAATTATTTATCTTTGTTTTATGAATGTATATGAGTTAGCAAATGAAACAATAATTCTGGTTAAATGAATACCCGCGTATTTATGGATTATGCAGAACACAATCCGACACAAAATTATATCATTCACACTTTATTTACTAACGATCGACTAGGCATCGCTACCATCCCATTCTAAAATCGAAGACGTAATGTTTTCTGTTTGGTACATTTTTTCACTAAATCATCATATTCTAGTTAGTTTTGTTTAATTGTGTTCGAATTAGTTTTTAAATTTTGAATGACGCTGAAATGCAAATAATTTCATACAGATCAACAGGTACGTACGCATATTAACTTATTATACCCGAGATCATTGTGAAATATTCGTCGCGATTAGTATAAAATCGTAACAAACAATATGGTCAACTTAACGATAATTAAACTGCTGACACGCTTTGTGTATGAATTGATGTTACACATTGTTTGTCACACGACATTTGATTCTCAATTGGCCATTGTTATCAATTGACCAGTTCGAATAATAGGTGTGAAAATACGCGCATTCGTAACTGTAGGGACCAAATAATGTATTCGGATTACACCAGGTATTCGTAAAATCTGATTCGTATAACCGGGGTTCGTTGTAGTTGAAATATATAGCGACGTAATCGGGACCGTAGCTTTTATTCGGATAATACCGGGTATTCGGATAATCGGTGTTCGGATAATCGAGGTTTTACTGTATGTATCGGTATTATTCAATATATTAGAATTAATGGCATTGATGTAAATTGTTTTGGTTGTGACCTTTTCCAATGAAGAAAATACATTCTGTACGGGTATCAATCAAAATGTGTAGCTCACAGCATACACATGTTCAGAATATCTATCAAATGGTGTAGCTTGCAGCATACATGTGCAATGCTCAGCTGCTCTAGATCTGTTTTGTTATAGAAGAAATGTGTACTCTAGTTTTGATGTCCACATGCAATTGCTTCAAATGTACAATGTATATGTGATTGGTATGAATGTTGGTGTAATTTGTATGAATGTACAAAATGTATATGTTATTGGTGTGAATCTATAATGCAATTGGTATGAATGTATAATGTTATTGGTATAAATGTATATGTAAATGGTATGAATGTTTATGCAGTTGGTATGAATGTCTAATGGTATGTTATAATTGGTATGAATATATACTAGGCTAGCGCTAGCCGATCGCCAAATCGCTATTGGCGAGTCAAAGACGAATCTGGCGAGTTAAAATTCTCAAATGGGCAACAAAAATCGCCAGACAATTTGCTATTTGGCGATTCTAACAGGCCTTGATAATCCAATACTTTAATCTCAAATACGCACTTTACACAGCAGACAGCAGTAATATGTGTGACAAACGATGCATGACGATTGTTTACATCTGTCAACACCAATTTTAATTGCCCCAGGCGCAGATGACTCTTCTATCAAAACAATCGCGAGTGCATCGTGGTAGTGAATAAAGTCTGTACCATACCGGTACAGTCCGGGTTGTATTTTCCGAAAATTGCTTTGCACTTTACTGAACAATCTCGGGTTTTGTAAGTTTTTATTGACAATTTACTACAAAAGTACAATGTCAGGATGAATTTAGCAGTATGACCAACAAAATATAAAAAACTCGTTAAGTTTCAAGCATGGTTGTTAAACTTATACTTCCGTGAAGTATACGAATTTCGGACAACACATTTCGGATAACGGCATTTATTGAGTAATTTGTGTAAACCTGTTCAACTTCTATTTGTTAATGTTAATGTGGTATATTATCCTTGATATATGATAATATGGCACACATTTATGATGAATTCATCATTTGCCAGGGCAGCAGTGTTACTGTTAGTCTTATGAAAATCATAATGCAGTTTTAATGTTGGATTGATTATTATAAGTTCATAATGACATCACCATTTGCAATTTAATGATATTGCAGCTCAACAATGTAAAAGGTGTAAGAACCAAACAATTAAAGTTACCATCTGCAATTTTGTGAAAGAGCTTCATCTCCTTTTCGTACCAAACAACACAACTCACAAGTAATTGATAGTCATGTTGATATGCTTTTGGGTGTATAGATTTATTTCAAGACAAAATCTGAGCAATAAAATGTGATTTGAACTCATGCATAGATAGCCAATGCATATAGATAATATAAATTACTTTGCTGTTGTTCAAGTGTGTCAAAGACTCATGTCTGATAGAGTACATATAAAAGCAACATCTAAATAGTTGCAGCATGTCAAAACATAAATAAACCAAGTGACTACATTGCCCATAAAGTCCAGAAAATACCATGGAAAGTGTCAGTGCAGTAACAGGCACATAAAGCCATATTTCGTGGTAATTGAACTGGTCTAATAATTAGCCAATGTGACCTGATTTGATAAATGCAGAGAAAACTTTAATTAGCTGTATATAGCAATAAGTCTTGGTTGACATGCCCAACATTTCGCTTTTGGTTAATTAAATGCTGATCTGGCTATTAAGAAATCCGGGTTCATAGCCAGACGATTAAATGTCTGGCTACTAAGAATTTTTGGCTAGCGCTAGCCTAGTATATATGTAATTGGTATTTATGTACTTTATTTGTTACAGGGAACAAAAAATTAAGAAAGACAGCTGAGAAACAGGAGACTAAAGCACCTAGAGACAGGTTTGATGTACACGCAATTATGAATAAAGCATTTGATATGCGTAGGAAAGCTATTGAAGACAGTGAGTCAGAGAATGAAGATGATGAAGATGATTGGGAATCAGATTGGTAAAATATCTATGTTCTCCTAATATCAAACTATTGTTTAGTTTAAACTTATTTATTTTACAATGATTGTAGAGCAAGTTCTTGCAATTAACTTCTCTCGATGACTGCTTCCTGGATTCTGACCAGTTCTCGCGCCGAAAGAAGGGATTGTGAAGATTTCGGTCAAATTCCACCACTGACGGGATTTTCGAACCCACACCTCCCTTGACTGTTGTTTAGTTATGTTTTTTTGTTAGTTCATTTTTGTATGAAGAACAAGTAAACATCTGTTGTTACTTCAGTTGCTAACTATTTTCTTCGGCTATATCCATCAAGTACCAGTTTCTGATAACAAAGTCCATAAGACACGTTTTCCCATAATTATTTGGCATAAGATATTTCATCCAAAGTCATTTGTCTCCTACCTGCAATGTTTCAAGTTTGTACTGGTTGCTGATTAACCCCAGATCTCTGTTACTGTCTTATTCAGCCAACCCAATGTTTTAAATGAAAACAAAAAGTTGAATTGAAACAAAATTTACATCAGTAAATTCAGTTAGTTTATAAAAATCTTTGGTCAATCATCTATGATCTATATGCTATTAGTGAGAATTTTCTGTAAATAACCATCATTGTATGGACTGGTGGTATTATAAATACATGTATAAGTTTTGTCACCATTATAATATTATGACAAAAATGAAATCTGTAATCATTTAATTCAAACATTAAGAAAGTGGTATGATTTTGTATCCCATTTTGTTAACCTTTTTTCTTACTTTTTACTTTCAGATAGATTATTTTAGATAACTAAAGACATTTTTATGAGGAAACCTATACACTGCTTGTGAGAGTTGAACATATAAGGCTTATAAGTCTTTCATCACTTAATGTGCTACGCTGCAATTCCATTCATTGTGTGATATATGAGGAACTTCGACACAAAGATATAAACTATGTGTAGATGTGATGGGAACTACTGGAAATGTTTTAATCAGTATTCTGATAGGATGAGTACTTATATAGGAGAGAATGTTGTATCTTTTTTATTGTTGATTTTGTTTACAGTTTACTTCCTACCCTTGTCAGGTCAATGTAAATGATAAATTTCTTTTCAAATTTCGAAGTTGAAATAACTACAGGTAATTATTGTTGTCTAATTAGTCCATTTCAGTGACATGTTATTATTACTGTTCAAGAATAAATTATTCTATCTTTATGTAATACTTACTAATAGTAGGAGGAAAATAATGTACCCAATTTGGGGCTCTAACCCGCGACCTCCTGCTTGCAAGCCAGATGCTCTACCAACTAAGCTAATCAGGTTAATAAAATAGCAGCCAATTTATAAATACAAATACTATATACACCATACTTCTACATTTAATTAATAAATTGAGAATCCTCCTTACAAAATTCAAACACATTTTGAGCACTAATCATTTAGTCAAGAATATTTTTATTGACAATAATTAATAATGTGCCAACTTTTTATATATTGATGTATATTCTCCCATACTCAGGATTGTTAAGATATAATCATGACATGTTTTTATCGGGTCTGTTTTCTGATGTTTAATTATAGCTTACAATTTTGTACTTGGGCGAAGTATCTCTCTTATACACAATTTATGAAATTTGAAATGCTAAATTTGATATATTTACTGATCAGTTCGGATTTTCAAAACTTAACATCAAGTCACAAGAATATGGGGTATGTGCATATCTGCCCCCAAAAGGTTATGCCGATAGTTTTGTATTAAAAAATACATAAAGATGATATTTATGTTAGTCCTTTGAGGGTTCAAGGGAATATCCCTAATACCATTTAATGGCCAATATTACTTCTGAATGTAAACTTATGTTATCAAACAATTTGAAAGTTCCATGTATTTGTGGTAAAAATGTATTAATGAAAAAGCTGTTTACAGTTATGGAATGTTGATGTTTCCACAGATTTGAAGAAAATGACATTTCAAGTTAAAGGGTATTTAGTACATTTATAGAGCATAATGATACACTTCAGGGTTGATTTGTTTGGATTTAACGATCCACATTAAGGGAGACTTGATCGACTGATAACACTTAGATCGTACTAAAGATCTGTTGTTAGGGGCATTTTTGTATTGTGATGTTTGTACACATGTTCCCATGGTTCAAGTTTCAGTGATAAGATAGAAGTATCATACACGTCTATTATATGACGAGATGTGTGTGTATGTATACATATTATATAATATAATATTGTTCAAAATTTATTTAAGCTATAATAATTATTCACATTTTGATATTTTCCTTTTTAGTCAATGTATGGTGTGAACTGATTGTAGTTTTCAGGGTTAATGTATGGTGTGAACTGATTGTAGTTTTCAGGGTTAATGTGTTCATGATTCTATGAATGATAAGTTTTCATGTTCCGATGTCAGAACTTTATAAATTAACAGTATTTTACAAGATCTGATTATTTTGAGAGTAGTAGAAACTATGACATCTAGTGTTCATAAATATCTACCCTCGGGTACTTATTTAAGAGATAACCTACACTATACCTCTGTTAACAATGACAAGAAGATTGGTTTTTAATTGACATCAAACATAAACCGAATATAAAATCAGACTGTTTCGCTTTAGTTGCTTTCTGCAGTGCTCGTGTATAATCTTCTAAGTTGTTGGCTTTGTACAGAAAAGTTCAATTCAAAGTGTATAACCCTTTATAAGAAGTCTTCCTATTGTTTAAATTTTAGTCATTTTGTATCATTCAACATCTTACACAGTAATGGTATTGGTAAAATTATATTTATTGTATATAGTAGTATAAGTCATGTGTACAGATTACCTACAAGTGCAATATTGTCTGTTTAGAAAAAACAGCCTGATTTCATGTTCTCTAGAAGTACTGTACATTCATGTATGCATTATTTTCTGTGTTAATTTCACTATGGCATATGGCTCTGTATAGTTTGGGAAATTCAGCAAAACAGCTGGCTTAGTACATCCTCTCCCAAGCACCTCTCATAAGCAACAACTTCCCTTCTACAACAGTACGAAATTTTTCTCACTGCACAATGAATTGAAGTATTAATTTAACCTCTCTAGAGCAGCAAACTCTCATCACCAACATAGCTTTGCTACACTTAAAGGATGTTGCTTTAAAGAGGTTGCACTGTACTTCCATTGCTAGTTGTATGAGCCCTTGTGTTCAAACCATACAACATAATACTTAATGAGATATTGTTTTATATAACCATTCGTGGAGTATGTTTTAATTCAAGTTTTATTTTTTCTACATACAATTTGAACTCTCTGTACGTGATAAATGTGTTTATTGAAGCAATTGGTTTTGGAACTTCATCTAAAACATTTTTTCTTCTGACTACACCATGGTATGGTGTCATAACAAGTAAGATTTCTTCAATTTGAAATCTAAATGAATGTTCTACAAATATAAAGATGTTCAGTATTTCTAGAGAACGCAAGTCAGCAGTTTTTTCTTGTACAAAGTTTTCTAGGGATAGCCGTGTTATTATTGAAATTATTTTTTGTACTTAGCAAAATACTTGACTTAGAGGAGTGTGTACAGCATGGTATTATGTAAGGCTGGTTTGTAAATAGCTTATACTGTTGTATAGTTGAGTGTATTATAACATTGTATATCTAGGGCCAAATGTTAGTCATGTTTATAATTTACTGTTGCATTTGTTAAGCCCTGTCAAGTTTTACTTATTCATGTATGTTTACAACTTACACGTTTTTCAAATGTAATTGTTTTAAGTTAAGTGTATTTATATACATTATTGTTCACAATCACTGTATCAAGTAAAGGGAACGTTATAAATCCTTGACTTATCTAATATATTGTTCATGTTTCTGACAAACTAGTGTAAAGATTTGAGGCCTCTCTTTGGGGTATATAGTAGGATTAAATAAAGTCTTAATTCAATTTTTTTTTATTGGTCAGGGATATACTTTTGAAGACAATTTTTGGGGATCATTATCTGTTCTTACAACTCTGATGCAAATGGACATATGATAACCTGTTATATTTTATTGTTACTAAATATTGAAAAATAAATGGTCATACCCAACAGGTGATTTAATATTTACATTATTTAGAAATTAAATGATTCCGATTAAAGTTTAACAGCACCACTGCCAGGAATAATTTCTAATTGTACAAAAACATCCTGGGATTTTTTATATTGATAATACAATGTAAACTGACCATACATTGAGTCAGTTATTCTTTATAATTGGTGATAATCATTTCTCATTAAATAGGTTATTGTACAAGTTCATGTATGTAAATTGTAATGAGGTTTTGTCCGATTAATATCCTACTACCGGTATATATGGTATATAAAGGTGATCATGAATTTATCTTATTATAAAGGTGATTATATAGGATGAGTTATTATACAGGTGATTATTATATTATCTATGTTTTGACCTATGTTGGTGCCATTGTGTGAATCTCTTCCTTGTAGGTATAATTTGTTTTGTGTTTTTTGGTGTCTCTTTGTGTAACCAGAAATGTTCACATGCAATTCTTATGTATTTCAAGCCTTGATCATACTATGGAGTGTAATTTGTATTATTTTCATATAAATGTGTCTTTTAATTAGTACCTTATTTAAGCTTTGTCACATTGAAGCAATCAATTGTTACAGTATCAATCGTAAGTCCACTTCCTTGGCTCGCTTTATTTGAAGTCATCTGAGAATGAAAGCCTTTGCCTTTAGCATCATACATTAGTGGGTCGTGGTTTAAATTTTCTTCTTGATTAATCCGTTAATATTTGTTGCAAACTTGTGTTTTACTATCTTTTTTTAGAAAAGAACAATCATAACATTTGGTTCAAGTTTTTTCTTTTTATGTTATCAGAGAGATCATTTATTTGACGGTTACAGTTTGTTCATTATGTAATATTAAAACAGCTTGTTTAAAAAAGATTATCAGATCAACCATTTTGGTGCTTTATTGTTTAAATATTTATTATATTCTGGTAAATTGGAGTTGTTACCAGAATTAGGTAGTGATTTTTTGTGTGGAGCGAATTTTATTCTGATGTTTGACTGATTTACCTTCTATGTTTCATTAATCTTATTTATGAGTGTAAAACATTTTCAGAGTTTTATGTACATCACAGGTGGTATACTTTCGTTCTAAAATTTGATACATTGCATTCATGAGGAGATCAGCTTAATTATTCAGAAATTAACAAAAGCGTTTCTGTTGTTACTTTTGGTCTGAATATTTAATATATTCAACTTTTAGATTAATAATTATTTAAATGATAACACCTTACTATAATTGTCACATCTTATTAAATGCATGATAATTTATTATCTCATTTTCTCTGCCTATTAGTCGGGACTGTACTCCATATCTCCTTACTCCATTTTACTTCCTTTGCCTAGATTTAAGTGCACTCTCATGGAGTTTATCTGGTGATCTTATTTGAGGAAACAGAACTAAATGTGTTGATATTGATTTTTCTGATTATTATGCAAAAAGTGCTTTGTGAACTCATTCCGTGTACAGTAACGAGAGAATCGTCTATTTATATAGTATTATTACATGTATGGAGATGCCTCACTTGAGGATACTGAAATTTTAGATAGACATATTATTTGACTAAATACCTTACGTAAAACAAGTTATGTGATATGAAATTCTCTGTGCTTTGTTAATATGCTGCTTTTTAGAATCATGAACATATTCTAGATCTTCTGTCATCCTAATTATGCTCATAACTATATAGTATGAATATATAACTGTTTCCTACAAATCAGCAATAATATAGTCTGCTTTTATGGATACTGGTCTTTGTTGTTTATTATTTTTGGATTAATACTCAATTTGTATGCCCTGTATTGATAGATCGGGGTGTATTGTGTTTAGCCTGTCTGTTTGTTCCAACTAACCTTGCCTATAAAATCAACATGCTTCCACTTACAATCATCAAACTTCATATACTAGTTTCTCATGACAACCTCTACAGGACTGTGCATTTTCAGATCAGTACGTCATGGTCATCCAGAGGGGCATTGTGTTTCAAAAACACGTCTTGTTTAAGGATGATTTGTGTTAAAACAGATTTGAACGAGATATATGTTCAAGTAAGGAGATACTGGTCCTGAGAGTTTAGTATTGATCATGATATGAAGTCAAGTATTTCAGATATATATGTAGGGTTATTGATGTATCCAGTGCTTATTGGTAAATAATCAGTACAAATAATAATTGTGCAGTTCTTGCAATAGTCAGCAAGCAAATGACAGCTCCTTAACCCTTTCACTGCCAATGGAAAGGGTATATGTCTGCACGTCATTCTGCATATTTGCCAATGGGATAGATATACTCATCTTCACGTACATCCGCATATTTGCCACGTGATGGGAATGGGCTAAATTAGCTCGCATTTCCTAAAAATATTCTGGCAATACAGTGTACAATGTAGCAATATGTTTTTGGCAGTGATGGGAATAAAGGTGATAGACAAATGTTAATGTTTTAATGATGAACTTGCAGATTGTTTCTGTTCACTAACTATTGTTTCACTTACCGGTACATGTGGTTAAAATACTGCATCACTTGTGGATTATCCAACAAGAGGTCTATCGCTTACAGAGACATATTCTAAATGAAGTATTAATGAATAGACAGACACCTGACTTGAGTACACCTATTAACTTTTAACAATTTAACTTTGCCAACACTCGTCAGTTCAATGCCTAAGTGAGATCTATCCACCTATGAAGTTTCATGTTGCTACCTCTTATAGTTTCTGAGTTGTGACCTATATTTATGTTTTTGCACACAGCAGTGATCACAATAGCTCAATTTTTTATTGGAAAACAAACAAGCTAATAATGTTTTTGATACACATATAATCAAATATGTAGAAATAAACACTTGACGATATTAATATGTTCATTTATTTCATAAGCATGCATGTTTACAGTATGAAAATGTATGAAGTAGACAAATATTTACAATATAGACAATATCTTTTAAAAATGATTTAATATATACAAACATATCAAAATAAATGATTCAACTTGCACTTAACTTCCTAAAACTGAAGAAAACGTGTATGATGTCAGACTAAGCATGTTAAAGGGATGTATTGAAAATCAAGAGTCGACTTTTATTAGCATCCTAACAATAAGCACCCCACACATTTTATACAAATATCATGTCTGATAAAGTAAATAATGTCTGACATAAAATCATAAGAGTAAATACAACTAATTTATTCATATTTAGAATTGCTTAGAAAATTTTAATACTGAGAAATAATGATCATGTGGACAGAAATTATGAATAAGTACTTCATTTCTGATAAAACCCCATTTGAGAATGTCATGATACACTATAGAATTATGCTAAAGTATTGTAACTATCGATATACAGGGAAAGCCATGTACCGGTATCACAGACAAGGATTTACATCACAGACAAGGAGTACATCACAGAACTGTCTATTGCACACACAAAATGTACATAAATGATTCAAACAAATGAATCCAGGAGAACTTACATAAATACTTAGAAGAAATTCATTGCATAAAGCACCTGCAGGAAATGGGAACTACTGGAGAGATAAAGACTACAATATAATGATAGACATGGATGAAAACATGCAAATTGGAAATATGGAAACACTTTCCATTCACTTGAAGAGAGAACTCAGGTGTTCACCAATCTCTATCTTACCAATATGTTTACTTGAATTAAAACTCAAATGATTAAAAACACTTGGCCTACTGTTTTTACACACTTTTTGTAATCATACTAAAAAAAATTAAGTGATAATTTGATTCAAGCAAGTTCGGGCAGTGAATATTTCTAATATTTTCTGAACTCGAGTAGCTAGCTGAAGATTTTCATCAGCATCTAATGTCAAAATAACTTTCCATACAGTAAGTTCACCACATTGATAGAAATCCTCTCTAGTAGATCGATGTCACCTATTCTCTAGAAGGATCAGATGATGACATGTTCAACCTTCATCTTCAATGAATAAATCTCTATAAAAGCAGTCTATCACTTGTCCCTTACATCACTGAGTGGATTCCTTACCACTGCTTCATGTATCATGATAAACAGAGGAATATAAGTCAAGAAATCTAACAAATCGATAGAATGTAAGTGTGCAAGTTTCTCTCTTACTTCCATTTCATGTTCAAAACTAACCCCACCCGCTCTCAAGTCCACACATAACTGATCTATAGATATACTGTTGGTTTCCTTGTCCACGTTACACTCCCATAATGTCTGAAATTAGAGTTTTATAGTTAATGATACATGTAAGTATGTTTAGTATTGAAGATAACAAAATAAATGTTTTTGTAAAGACAGAAAAATTGATTAATCGATGTTCATATTATATTCATGCTGCTTTCTGTTTTGAGAAACCAGTGTAATAAAGCAGCTGGACTGTATCAAAATTATCAAAGTTTATGTTGTAAATAAAATTGCAAAAGAAGTACATAATGTATAGAGACTAAATAAGTAAAACGGAACAATCTCGGTATAACAGTGTTTCTGAAAATATATATGGATAATGAGTATGACAGAAATACTGTCTTCATTATAAACATACATACCGATTCTACCCTGGAAGATTTTAATTATTGCTGTCTGAAATCTTTTTATTAACTATCATCAAAACAGCAGAGAACTGTATACACTTAGTTCATTTGAGATAATTAAGATTTCTATGAAGAAAACCCTGCACAAATTGTCACACATGCTAACCACTGTATTTTAGTGACCAGATACGTACCTTACATTTGAACATTTTCATTTCTAAAGCTTTAAAATCCATCTGTCCAATTAGGTTTTTCATCCATTTACTGAAAATGTTCACAATACAAAGAATTTATGAACAAATTTAATACATCAAGATTGGCAGAATTGTATCTTAATATTTACCAAGTATGTGTATATCAGTACTTAACTCTGTCTCCTTTGACACTAGTAACAAATACTGTGAAAAATCATAGCTGGCCTCTGTTTAACTTTATAAATTATAGATTAATTATTTAAACAAATACTTACTCTAATGCTGAGATTCTTTGTGATAAAGCAGCAAGTACTGAGAATATTTTGAAATCAGCACCATGAGTGATTTTATACCCAGTCAATTCAAGCACCTGAAAGCAAACAATAATGGTAGTCCTTTCATTACAATCAACTAATATATATCAGAGAGATCATACATTTGTATGGCTGAATGTCAGCAGGAATATATTATCCAAAAATATGGTTTTCTAAGAATTCAGGTTTTCACTTTTGATTTACAATTTTTTTTTTTAATGGAATTTCGGGTTTTCAGATGTTTTACTGTATTAAACATTTCTAATTTAATTAGGTTAACATACTAACAGAAAATTGAAATGAGAATATGACCACTTCTATACAGGTCAGTTATGTACTGGACATTCATACATATTTAATGTAACTTAGAAAATGATAATGTGTTGCTTCCACATTACCCAGGAAGTTTATCTAACAATGAAGTAAGGGCTGCCTCTCTTCAAACTTGTAAAGTACTTGTAAAAAAACATTCTATTTTATTATTTGTATTGCTTAACATTAAATTCTTCATGCTAAATAATTAAATTCCTTATGTTGATAATTCACCAATACCATAGTTAGCTATGTAGAGACGTATTTAAATAAACTTTATTACTCTATAAAGATATTCTTCTTCCGCTTCTGTAAGTTTGTTGTTCACACCACGTAATGCAATCATTACATCCTCCCCTTCTAACCATCCAGTCTTATCTTCATCCACCTATAATCATAATACAAACTTGTATCTGTCCATATCAAAATAAAGGACCACATATTAGACCACAATCAAGCACTGTAGGCAGACACTCAACTACAACTCAGAGTTCTATGTTGGGAGTGGTCCAAATTCCTATAATCACTACAATATATTATGGTGTGATGCCAATAGCACCGTGCCAACAAATCACTCATATACACCCTCACAAAGGACAGAGATATGTAAAAAAAGTATGCTTTAATGTGATAAATGATAGTGAAAGAAATAATTGTAATGTAAAGGTATTCACTTACTGCTTCAAATGCGTGTCTGTACATATCAATATTGCCTTTGGTGAAAATACAATACTTGGCCAGGAATCCATCTGTAAATATGAAATAGTGTTAAAGAGGTTTTGATTCAAACAAGTAGTATAACTTTAGGAACTTTGACAGTAACTTTACATTAAAGTTTGGAGGTTTTATAACAATCTCTATAGTAAGACAAAGTTTAATGTGGTAAAATTTTAGATATTCAAAGACGACAACTCCAGTATGTCAACAGAAATAATTTGAATTATTTACTTATAATCGGAAAAGATATTTTACGATAATTTGTTTTCTAAAAATAGTTTAATCAGACAACAATGACTCAAATTACAATTAGTATCAGATACATAGATATGTTTCATTTTCAAACTGGCATACAAAAAGCAAGCTAAGAGGGCAGGGTGCAATACAGATCATTAAATCCATATCTACATTCCAGGTAACACAAATGTATATATCTTTATATCTAACTTACAATCTTCAAATCTTGGAGTACCATCATCATCAACATCACCTAACAAGTTATGCTTGCGATTCTTTAATCTTTCAAACATTTCCATTTGTCTCTTGCGCCGTTCTTCGGCTAATTCTAATCTTCTTAATTCATCAGCGTAGGAACTATCTAGTTGGCCAGGTTTTTTCCACTTCTTTGCAGCTTTATCAGTATTTAAAAGATTTGCAAGAACCCCCTTCCTCCGTTTCTCTTTCTTCTCTTTTTTCTCTTTTTCTACGAGCTCTGGATTTAAATCTCCAGTCAAGGTTGGCAGTGGTTCAGATTCTACATGACTTGATTCTGCATCAAAATATAACATAAAAATTGAAATTAACATCTGAAGCTTTATTGTACGGCGGCCTTTGGCCGCCGTACTCTCTGGGATGCTTATTTTTAATTGGCAATGCAAAAATCGCAACTTCTTGCGCGAAGCAGATTAGTGACAGTGCCCGAAATATTCCGAAATATCCGCAATGGTCACGTGATATAAACAAAACAGAAATAGAGCGAGGTCACGTGTTACTCACACCAACCAGTGTTAGCTTGATGACGCAGTCCCTTTTCATAGTCTAAGAATGGAGCGAGCTCGATTATCTGCCCATCTGTCAATAAATGCAGCCGAAACTCTTTATATCAAAGGAATTAGGAAAAATTGTTCGATCTAAATGAACTTCGATGTATAAATTATTAGAGAAATTCGCTGTGTTTATTATCTGTGTGTTGTAATAATCATTTAATCGTGTTATAAGATATGGAACACGGTATTTATACGTTTCGATATATTTATTTTAGCAACATGTCGCAAATAAACAAAACATTATAAACATATTCACACAGACTAATTTTATAATCGCGTGCGTGGACACTGACTTGTTTACGCAATTGTCATTAATTAAATATCGATTTCGGAGCTCAATACAAAGAATGTCCGATCAGGTGAGAAATGATGACTTAATTGGTTCGACATAGATGGTCACTTTATGGTTCGATATAGATGGTCACTTTACAGTTTGGGACCGTTATACCAGGTTTTTACGACAACGTACCCTCAGACAACGGAGTATATTATTTTTGGAGACTTTATTTAAATATGTTATACGCATTCCAGCAGATATTGCAACGTCTGATACATCGAGGTGATAGTTTCCCCTGATTTAAATTTTAGGGTGGAAACAGGGACTACATATAGAGTACCTCGTGAACTGTAGAACCATATGACCAGATTCATGAGATTCATGAAACATCAACGGCTTGTATTTTTGATGGAGTAGATGATCACTTTAGTTTCGGGATCAGTTAAGTCAAAATAACAAATTCTTTAGATCTGAAACTTCGCACATCCTGATAAAAAATGCTACATAGGCCACATTCTAGTATTGAATTGCCGGATGCGATTTTGCGCCGTACAAACATTTAACTTGTATTTTTTTAAAACAATTTTCTTTCATAACATTACAAATGTACTTATGAATGAATGACGGGTGAGCTTTATTCAGAGGTCATTTTGTACTAATCAGTCATTGATGGTTTTTGAAAGACTGGTCTTTACTTGGAGAGGTGGCTGCTAACACAGGTTTGACTGTATACCAAGTTATACAATATTTCTAATACTCCTATGGTTTAACATTTTATGATAAGAACATAACTAGTTTACAGCAGTTCTAACAAAATGAAGTTTTTGTGTTTTTTATTTTGTGACAATGGGTCTAACATTGAGTAGTTCATTGCAAAAAATCGAAATTGACACATCAGGAGGACTTTCCTGAATCAATTTCTGTAAAAAGTGACAACATGCAGTATCAACAATTTGACAATGAAATGTATTCAAACCTTTGTCTTCATCAGTTTTCTCAGAAAAGTTATCAGCACCATATATCCATGAATCAACTTTAGATGCTTCTACTATAGGCTCAGGTAAGTCTGGTTTAACCTCTTCAGCTTTCTTCATACACTTTCTACCGTCTCTCTTCTCTTTCTTGATAATTTCCCTCTGCTCAACAATACTTCTTCTTCTCTCCTGGGCTGGGGACTACAATGAACATATCACTTCAGTGTGATAAAAACCCTGGCACTTTTCTACCATGTCTTAAACATGGCATCATTTAACATTTACACAGATGCCTCAGAAAGATTGGATTACATTACTATGTCCTAAAAACATTGAATATTGGAATGTCAGATATAGGTAAGTATGTATAAAAATATTGAAAATCACAAAAGTCACTTTCATGGATAAGTATGTGTCATCTTTAAAATGTTAATTGTATTGATATAATTTCACAAATAAATATGATAATATTTTGCAACTTAAGTGATTCTTGTACAGGACATTTCTGCTAGGTGATTTACAGATATTTTCCTACATATTTTGACACCTAATAAAGTGTTGAAGAAAAAATATATGAATGAATCCCTGGTAGACACATTGACTTTAATTCTTGATTCCAATTTTCATTAAATGAAATGTCTTTGGTCTTTGATGTCTAAATATATCTCCTAGCAGATAATTTCACAACGATTTATTCAATAATAAATTAGTACAAATACACTATCAGGCTAAAAGTCAAAGTTGGTTAATGAAATGTAAATTGAAAGAAAACAACCATTTGACATGGGAAGTAGACAATGATACGTTTACGTGTAAAAGGTTTGAAGTAAACATAGAATCCAAATATACTAAATGGACAGCATTGATTGTTACAACATTGTTTACATGTCTAAAGTAATCTTTAAATCAAATAATCTTTAAGTCGACTGTGATCATTCTAAAATACTGTAAGAAAATAAGACATTACAATGTTTGAATGCGTCATTGGTGGGGTTAAAGAACATGTAATTGTATCAACTTAACATTGTAATGATAGATCTCTTGAAAGGAATGAAATAATTATGAACAAGAAATCTGTCAACATGCTGTTTCTCTGCCTTGAGTAAAAGAAAACATTCAAGAGTATAAATTTGTTTGAATAATTGACCAGCAAATTGTCGTTAATTGATTATTACAAATGGGACATTCAATACAAATAGGTTATATATTGGTCAATGACTCAACATTTTTTTTACTTGGTTTTAACATAGCACTAACAGACAGGGTCATTTGGAGACGTTCCAGCTTTAATGATAGAGGAAGACCTTCAAAACAAAAACCTGGGTAGAACCATTACCAGTAACCTTCTATAAGTTAGCTGGACGGCTTCCTCACATGTGATTTTTGTCCCTTGTGGGATTCAAACTTACAGTGGTGAGAGATTAGTGATTACTAGTCAGAGACCATAACCACTTGACCACACAGGACACTCACTAATCTTAACATCTCACTTTGAATGGAAGTATAAACAATCAATTATTATCAAATAAAATTATGACATTTTTTAGGCAAACAAAACACACAGTATGTTATGAATAGTCCAGAACAGAAATTTATTTTGACCATGGAATTGTTGTCACTAGATATCATATCAATGACATGGACTCCTGATTCAATATTGTTGTTTGATAATTAGATACAAACAAGTCATGAAGTTTTATAAATGCAATATCTTAACATGGTATCAATCAAATTTGATAATGAAAATGCTATTGGTCACTGTACATTGTCTAAAGAAATTACTATTTTTTTCTATTTTTCAACAAGGGCAACAACTCTAACAAAAAAATAAAATGTGTCTTAAAATAAACTGAAGTATCCAAAGTAACTAGCCAAGAAATAGTGATAATTGGGCAATACTTTTTTTGTAATATTAACATTTTTGTCTAGCATTGAGCAGATACGTACAGTAGTAAGGATGTAACAATTTAAACCCAATTTAAAATTGAAATTTAATTGTAATGACAGTGAATTTGGAACTGTGTCATCTGTGATGGCATTGTAATTATTTCTATGTTAAGAAAAACATTATATCCAACCATTTGAGGGAAACCAATGTACCATAATCAGCTGCTTGTCATTTTGAGTTCTTTCATTTATCTGTATAATGTAATTTTGTCTAGTATGAATAAACTTTGTATCATCTCACATCATGTTTACTATAATTACACACCTGACTTGACAATGTTTACTGCACACCTGAACTTAGATATTTTAATCATATTTTACCATATTTAAGAAAGTTCAACTTGGTTCTTTTGGTCCTAAATCATGTGATGTGTCTAATTCATCCATTGAAATACAGAGATGAATTATTCCATGAATATACCGTTCAACCTCTCCAAAATTATTCTGTTGTTGTTGAGAGGTTGTTTTTCTAGAGAGGTTAATAGTTAAAATATGCAATTGGAAAAACATGCTGTTGTTGAAGGGAGGTTGTTGCCCATGAGAGGGTTGCTCTGGAGAGGTACATCATTATATAACATTACCTTTGGTTTGACAATTTCTTCCACTGGCTCCACTTCTGTAGGACTGGTAATTGGTAATTTCTCTGTAAAATAGAATCTGAAGTTATCACAAGATTGTAAGTACGACTATTAATTGACTCATTGCAAAAAGTCTACATTTAATTGTTTTTTGACAGAGATGAAGCAAAGATAAAAATAAAACTACAATTTAACTTACATATCATAAAACTATATTGGTACAAACATAATCAGAGCCTCTGCTCATAGCTTAGATGGACTAGCAAAAACTTACCATGCAGAGATCTGCTTATAAAAATCAAACAGTTGACAGGTAAAATAACAAAAGTAAATTTCATTAAATTTCATCCTGATGTAGCTAAAGAATGTGTTTAAAATGAATTTGAAAGAAGAAGTTAGAACACATTATACTAAATTAATTACAAAAAAGACCATATAAAACCATAATGGCATCTTTCTGACAGTAAAGTTCTATAACAGATTTGTTTATAATCATAAAATGAGTGCAGTTACATAAAGTACAAATAAAAAAAAGTGTAACAAAGTGCAACTTTTATATCTGTTCATCAATTGATTTAAATAGCAGTATATGGAAACATGAAATAAATCTACCTGAAAGTATTATTTTAAATGAGATAATTATTTAAATCAGACAGTATAACAGGAAATTACACCTCGCAGTAACTCATCCTATTTCAATGCACTAACTGCAAACAAGGTAACAAATGAAGTTTAAACACATAACCATAAAGTACATTAAATCTATCTGCACGGAATATCAAGGTTGATGACAAACTAGAATTCAGTACAAATGCATAATTTATATAATCAATCTTATAAACCTGTGTGTTTCTGAAAGTATATTATTCTAAATACAACAAATTGTTCAGCAAATCACTTGAATTATTATGTTGTTTTTAATATAATACTGTTTACATTCCAATCCAAAATGGTCTAATTTTCTTTGACCTTATAATGCTGACATTATATACAATGGATATTATAATGTACTTCAAAAATGAATAAGAAGCTAAGGTCCTATATTGAACAAAAAGATTTCATAAAAAGTAATAAAGCCCTACCTGACAATACAGTGAATATATCTGTCATTAATGATTTTTCAACAACTAACACCTGTATCAAAATAACACTATCAACCAGGGGACCAAAATGAGATTATCAGAAATTGAACAGCACTTAAATCTACAAGAGACAGAGCTAATCATTACTTTGATCTTTTTAACAAATGTTTGCTTTTACCTAAATTATTGTATTCAGAATATCAGATTTCATAAAATTAACAGAGAACTGAATAGTAATCCAATTATTGTACCAGAGTTAGATAACACATCTTACTTTTCAATGACAAAAGAATTTGATAAGAGACCTTATTCAGTGAAAATGATTATTGTATGGTTCAAGAAAAGTGATAGCAAATAACTCTATACAATCATTGTGAAGACAGAAAGCACACATTAAAAGATTCTATAAAAATATTACAGAGCATTTTCAGATTAAGTTTCAGAATAAATTATTTTAAGCATAGAGGTAAAATTTGTAACTCTGAATGTTGAGGTAAATTAACTTGTATTTAAAGTGCTAACAACATAATACTGGTAATCATTGTAACAATTACTGCTGAATTAATTAATTGATAGAGCTGTATGAGATAGCTAGAGTATCACCATCTAATATCCTTCTCCTGTCTGACCATTTGCATCATCTTTACATAAACCCATCCATCAAAGGGCCATAAATCCATTATTAATATCTGGAACAAGTTCAGCATAAAATTCCTACCTCCATGCACATCTACTTAACATGTTCAATTACTCCATAAAATTTGAATGAAATCCATGTGAAAGTGTAAAATAATTAACCCCTTCAAAATTATGACCCCTAACAGATTGAGTTATTCCAGCATAAATCCCAACTTCATTGTGTGTTTGTGGGGATTCAGTGGGCTTTACTTTTGAAGGAAACCGCCCATTGATGCATTTCTCGAAAAAAAAACCACATAACTTTTGACTTGGTTGTATCTAAGTTCAATGTTGTAACAGTCACAAACTATCATGTGATAATATTTCAATGACAACCTAACAATGACAAACTAACTAAAATACTGACAAGAAACTGGGGACAATGTGGAGCTGAACACATGCGGGCTTGACAAAAACAAAACATCAAGTTAACATCTTTCCACTCCAGTAAGTCAAACTAAAAATATTGTTTCCTACAATATTTCTATGATTTCAAATAATAATTTATTAACAAATACCAGCAGTAAGTGTGCAACAATAATAATACATTACATTTCTTCCTAAAAAGACTATCCATCAGTAGTTAATAATCCTATATAGAATGATCAGGAAAAAATCATATTACAGAACTGTTATAATTCTACCCCATTATTCATCATGATATCTAAGTCAATATAATAACTTTTGTAGTTGTCTATTCAGTGCAAAGCGTATGACTGAATGAAAATTAAAGTCATCAAAACTACAGGTACCTGGGTTTGAATAATACACAAGTAATTCCAATACCTAGAAAAAATACTAAAAAGTTCACACAACAGAACCTAAAATGTTGTCAATTAACAATTGGTTACAGTTATGACAACAAAATATAAGAAAGATGTATTATAAGAAAGCTTTCAATTATGTTAATTGTACCAAGGAACAAATCCATTTACAACTAATTGTAGCTATTGCAGGACTGTTGACCACCATGGAGAGTTGACAATAGAATCAGATTCAAAGTATAACCTTTAGAACCTTAAGAAAGAAATCATAATTATATACAGTAAATGGAGGCCATGTGTTAGGGATTGTACAAACAGTAAATAAAGATGTAGGCCATGTTTTATGGAGTGTACATGATAATATATCACATGGTCAGGTACTGACTGATTTTTTAACTTAAAATGCTAATTAATAATCAGTCAACTAATTTGTTAATTATTTGAAAAAGCAACAAATAATTCATTACCTTATTATTTCAGAAAAAAATATAGAGTGTAAATGTTTATAAATGAGTAGTAAGATGATTGTCAGTGTAAATTTGGTTGCTTTTATATGATCGTCACATCGAACAATATCATTGTTCTATGGTGCACACATAGTATAGACAAGAAGTATGTATCAAGTAACAGTAGAAAACAAGGTTAAATAACCAAATCCATCAGGGTTATTATGATGATTCCTAGACTAATATCAGACTCTGATCTTAAAGTCCCATTAGCTTTTTGGATGTTAAAATTAAAGTAGGTCTAATTTTATCTAGAAAGATGTCTCATCAGTGAAAATGGCTTTTATTGATTTATTTGCAACAAAAACAATCCGAAATTTTCTTTTTAACCACTAAGTACATATAGAAATATAGCACAGTATTTTTTTCAATGATATTGCAAAAAATAAGAATAAGCATCTGAAAACATTTTTTACGAGATGTGGCTAAAGAAAGGCATAATGCAAATATTGTTTTAGAGCAAATAAAATATGCTTCTTATAGTTTACAATAATTTTATCTACCATTCTGTAATACTAAATTCAAAAAGCTAAAAGGGCCTTTAAAGAGTCTATCAGTATATGTAAGAGTTCATAATTTCACCATTATGTGTGTAATAAAAAAATAAAACAATTTATATTGATATTGTAAAGATGATCAAGCATCAGCATCAATCTATAATGCAATAATACAAATACTTAAGTTTACAAATAAAACTAACCTTTCAAGTATCCCACAAGCCAAATGCTATGTTCAACAAATCTAGATCATAAAGATGGTAAAGCTCTGTGCAACAAACATCCAAACACAGATGTATGACAGATTATCACAAAATGAAAGTCGACAGTCAGCTCAAATTTTCCAATAGAACATTCACGATAGCTTTCATGATTTGGGAATACAATTTCAAACTGTTATTGTTCAATTTCAATATTATCTTTTGTACCATACAGAACACTAAATTATTGCGAATAAAAAAGATAGAGGATAGATCAAATTACAAGTCATTTTAAGACTTTCTACTTAAAGCAACTAGAAATACTGAAAGATATCACAAAAGAATGATTACCCGGTAGTTTAGAACCAATAAATAAAAGTCTGAGAAGAAATGAATTAATTTTTTTTTATTTGAATAGATTTATTAAACCATTAATTTAATGAGAGCAAGTATGTTCTTTTATGTCATTTGAAGTTTTTTATACATATTATTTGATGGATTTATTTGTAAGTGAATGCAATTTAAATCATGTACAAAACTGTAAGAAAGAAGACGGTCAAATTCTATGGTACATCAATGTAATAAATTCAATTCACTGTAAGTAGACACAAAGAATGTGGCATATATTTAAAGTAAAGGTAAAGCTACACTTTGACACAAAAAAATCAGGACCATACTACATGTAGTACATTCTTCAATAAATTTTGAAATCACGCAATTCCAATCAGGCCATGGATACAGGCAAATTCTAATAACTGGCTTACTTGATTACATAATACTAACTGACCGTTAAATTAACTACTGTGTGACATTCAATTTTGTATAAAAATATTCAACTAAGTATTGATAAAATTCCATTATTAAAGAAATATAGATATTCATCAAGTGTATGTCATATTTCTTAGCACTAACAATGTTAGGTTATGTATGGAATTCTTGGATAAATCAATCTATACTACAACTGATTTACAAGCTAGGTCAAACAAGTACCACAACTTAGTAATATGGTTCACAGTGTTTGAAGTAGAAAAACTCCAAAATGGATTGTTTACACTAATAATAACACTTGATAAGATTAATTGATACTGAACCTAAAGTAATTATTCATTTAAAGGGTTACTTTTATTCTACAATAGTGTTGCACTAAACCCTGTACTAGCACTGAGAATTAAGTATTGTCAGAGTAATATTTAATAAGTACAAGCAAACAACAATTCATTATATCTTTGATAACTCGTACATACATTGATTTAATATTGATACTTTTCATTGTCAAATAAATTTACAATAATTCTTACTCAAACAGAGTAACAAATGGCTTCCAATTACATGATGTTACCATAAAACAATCTGCTTCATTCTAATGTCTTTGCAGTGCTTTTATAAAGCATACAAGGTATATAGGGTACCACTTATCCATTGCAATTCATGCTCTTAACAATTGATAGAGCAAACAAATAGAACAGCTAGTATTGTATTTTAAACAAAACCATTCAAGGAAAAGCTACCAAATATGTATGTCACAGAGGGTAAGCTAACAACATTATCCAACAAACAAAAGCAACATAAAAATTACACTTAAGCGCACATAATGCAACATGGTACTATTTTATGGAAACACATTGGATAAAACAATCAACAAAGGGTCTGACTAAAATATTCATAAACTGTATTACAAGATAAAACACTTTCTGTTTATATACACCCAAAGGTAGAATACATTAGGTTATTGGGAAACGTACAACATAATATCAGCATGTTACATATAACAACATGATAAATATGGGGGTATGATTAGCAATGACACATTTTATCTATAGCAACAATCTTGTGACGCAGACAGTGACAATATTAAAACAAATTGTGATGTTATGACAAACATAAGGTTTAAACAAACAGAATCCATATATAAATGATCTGCATGGTAACTTTGTACAGACATCTTTCTCCTTATACTTTCCCTACAAATTTAATAAGTGGACCAATCATTTATGAAGGAATCTTTATCACTTTAGTTATGTGGAAAAAGTACATAAGATTATGCAGTAAAAAATATTACATTTTGATTTAAACACAATGTAATTGTGAATAGTCTTATTATTTCACTTGTATTTACTAGTATATTACATCAATTATGCTCAGTTAAATAGTTTTACAACATCACCACAACACAACAACATTACTGTATGAGACAGTGATACAGCCAAGCAGCACATATGTTACCTGTCTTTTCTATGACAACTTCCTGTGATATGGCACTAATTGGTTGAGCAGGTGCCCCTTTACCAACCAACAATGTTTTGGTGGGTGCCTTAATACTTGGAAACACTGTCTGAGGAGCATGTGCCCCAAGACGTGGTAAAGCTGGTTTAGAAGGGGCACCAATGAGGTTTGATGGTTTACCAGGTGCCCCGAGACTTGGCAACACTGGTACAGGGGTCTTTGGTAGAGGGGTCGGAGGCTCCTTTTTACGTTTTGGTTTCAGTTTTTTCTCTGATGAGGCAGAATTTCAACATTAGATTATATTGAAATTATTTACTATAATTAAATTATTTCATCAATATCATAACATGCAACACTGTTTGCTTGTAGTACTTGATATAATTGTAGTATAGAGTTTAACTATATAAACAAAGTTGAGCTGGTGAGTCAGATGCCTTTGTATTCATACAGAAACACAGTAATGCAAAAATACTGTAACAAAACATCTACTATTATCATTAACAGGAACTAAGTGTTTATTTAATAAATGACGAGTTCCCAAGGAAAACATGGTTGGAATTGAATGGTACATAATATAACTGATTGAATTCTATGTTCTTTAATGCTATACCGCAACGTGCAATTATCAATATAGTGCAAATTCAACAAACAATTGTAAACAAGGTAGACAAGAGTCAACAGTCATGATTAATTAGCACTCTTAGCAGAGCCTAGAAAATTCCCATAGATACAGATCAAATTTCATACAGCTGAACCAAAGTCTCTTCCATAAAAAAATGGTCAGAAATGTTGAGATGCATCACATAAACACTTACTATAGCAAACATGTGATCTGCCAATTATGAATAAATCTTGACTGTCCCCTACCCTGTATATTGCAAACTATAAATAAATATTCTAAACAATTGCATCTATAGTTGCAGCAAAGTGTAGCTTTGAAGAACAGAATTTATCAGAGTGACCAATTTGTTTATCGAAATTAAATATTAAATAAGTTTTTTAAAGATTGGCAAGTAAGGGTTAACTATTTTCAAGTTAAGGAGATGTTATCAGTATTTCTTGCATTACCAGATTTTTATATGAATAAAAATCGTAACATATTGAAAAAACAAAATTTCACAGTAATATACACAGTCATACAATTAACCAGAATTGTCTGAAAATGACATGTAAGATTTAAATGTTTTGGTTTTATAAGATGCACTATGACTTTTCAAGGCAAAAGCTGTGGCTAAAATTAATCTTACCAAGATCACATGCACAATTTTGTTAAGAGCTACAAAATCTGTTCAAATCAAGCATGTAAAAGTCTATTTTTGTTTTGTATTTCTCTAAAAATACTCTGGTTCAACATTTTTAGAATGATCTCCATAAGATTTGGCAATTTCCTTGACTCTACTAAATGTGATATATGTACAGTGTAACTCAAAATCATTCTTTATATTAATGTACAAATTGAAACCAAATGTTAATCAACACAAACACATCAAAAATACAAAGATAATATAAAATGTTTTCAGCCTCATAACCAAGACATGTGAACTAGGATTAGCATTCTATGTTTTGTTCATTGTAAACAAAAATTGAGAAACTTCCCTAATTTATCAGTCAAGAGATAGCAAACGAAAAACCAGAAATTCTCATACCAGGGCCTAATTTCATAAAATTTCTCAAGAATGGCCTTATACTCAAATTTTGAACAATTATAGAGTTATTGAGAACACACTTAGACTGTAAATAATAAAATCACGATCAATGGTGAATCAGCTGCTTGCATTGTATAATTGATTTTTTGGATGTTTTTAGAAACCAAAGCTTGGCTTCACACTAACAATGTACCTATATAGAGGTTAGTTATCACATGGCTTTGATACTTTTATGTACAGAGTAAAATCTCTAAAACCTCTTGAGTCGCCAAACCAGGTTTTAAATAAATAAATTGAACAGAAACCGTTTTACATACACTGACTCCAAACACAATGCTAAGTTAGATCTAGGTAACAACTTTCTACAATCCAAGTTTAGCAGCAACAGAGAACTATAGTCCAAAAACCTGGTTAAAACAGTACAAAATACACCCCTTTAAAATAATTTCCATTCCAAAATTGTTCATATTTTTCTCATTACTACTTACCTTCATTTTTATCCTCATCAGACTTCTTCGATTTTTTGGGAATCTTATCAACCACCTTTGCTGGCTTTGATTGAGATTTGGAAGCATTTCCTTTTCCTACAATGTAGTGGAATAAAAGTCTGAGTAATTTTAATCCATAAATAATCCATTTAACATCCATGCAAGAAATGCTTTCAAATTATAGCTCTTTTTCGGAGGTAACTGATGACACATTTTGGAAGTATTTGTAACAGTATCATTAAAAAGAAACAACATTAAAATGTGTGGTACGTTATGAATGTAGAAGTGATTAAAAGCTACATACCTTTCCTCCTCTTTCCTGAAAAAAAATAAAAGGAAAAGTGAGCATCAGAGTTTCACAAGAGTTCATGATGACAATATCGTAACTATTTACATCATATATAACTTATTTACGACTATTTATCATTGATTTTATTTAGATAATGCAATACATAAATAAAAGTCTAAGACATTTCACAATTTGTTTATTTATGTAATCAAGATGTGATCTATTTTGATAGTAAATTCTAATTAAAATTAAAGTTAATTTCATTCTATATTCTTTTCTTTAAATAAGATTAGAAAGGTACTTTAATAAATACATATTCTCCTAAACTAGATGTAATCTATTATTATTGAATGAAACAGTGAAGGAGGACAGAATTGAATACATGTGTATATAATATATATAGATTTTCTCCCTATCTGAAAGGCAAACTAATATTTTAAGTCATGGATTTAATGTTGAATCTAAGAAGCAAACAAACTGAATTTTAATTTCAAAGTAACTGTGGTAACCATACATTTATTAAATCATTCACTTCAACCAAACTTACACTCAGTATAATGTATTAAACCATATACGTTCAAATCCTTAGTGTTAAGAAAACAAAACTTCACTGACAGCTATAAAAACTACAAAACTTAAAAACTAAAAAAGGAAATGTCAAGTTAAACATCCAATAAAAAAAGAGTAATAACCTGTACAATGCAATTCAAAGATAATAATCAATCAATTAGACAGTATAAAAAATACAAAGTTTTATATCTTAATAAATTAGAATATACCATGATTCATGTCAAACTGATTTCTTGATATTGTATAAAAGATTAGCTTTATTACAGTTTACTAATCAAGAATAAGGTAAATACAAAACATGATTATTTTTGTTCCATACTTTGTACATACTGCAGGTATATTGTATATAGCAGAACTTTTTTAGAGAATGTACTGATTGTTAATACAATATCATACAACATACATAAACACTACACTGTGTTAAAATCATACAATAATAGCAATATCAATATATCCCAGGAGAATAATGTCTGATAAATCACATGGCAGTATTGTAACAATTATTCAAACATGTGAACTAAGCTTTCAGAATCACAAGATACTTTACTCAAACAACCTGGCCAAATTCTTTCTTGAACATTTTTATGAAATACTGAATGTATTCAATAGGTATGATGATTCAGTTTGTCTTTGAATGAATGTCTGATAATGGAAACAGTAAATATTTGTAAAATGTTAGATGACTTTGATGTTTTGTTTGGTTGTTTGATTTTATGCCCCTTTTGAACAATCAGAGTCATATGAGGCGGACAGTTCACCCAACCATCGTTCCTGGGAATAATCAGTACTTGACTCCCATCCTCCGTAAGCAACTGCCTACTTTCTCACATAGAGAGACATGGTCAGTCACAGGACTTGAACCCACAACCCTTTTCAGTGAGAAGTTACAGTGACTTGGAGTCAGCGACCTTAAGCACTCAACCATGGAGGCGGGTCAATGTGAAATTCTGAACATTTAAGTCTTGATATTCATAGCAGGTTTTGGCTCCCAAACAAAATAGACCACTTGACTGATTTAGTTTATACAAGCCTGAAAGCAGGAACAATTCTTCCCTGTTGGAGTCAATTCCATAACTTTTTCATCATTAACAAAAAACTGATGAAATAGACCGTGTACACACTGTACAGAATTATACTTCAATGCTTTATGGTTCACTCTACATTTGAAAACTAAAAACATTAAATAACAACAGGTTTACATCCTATAAAGAAAACACACAGTACATGCATGTGAATCTGAAATAAATGTGTGCTTACAAAAAAGTGAATTATAAACTATTGTAATGTATACATTTTGTCTTATTGATAACAAATACAAATTTGCTACTAATGTGTTTATCTATTGTTTAATGGCCAATTTGAAAACTATGGTCATTTCAGAGCCACCCCGGAGAGAGAGAGGACAATTTATGGACAAAACGGGCATTTTTTCCTAGTTCTATATCATGCCTGGTGTAAAACACCGATACACGCCTGGCCCTTTTCCCTGTGATTTTCAAGACACAGTACTTGGCTCTGTAGTTGGGAGAGGGACACAGAAAAAGCATTCATAAAAGATTCGAAGCCACAACCTTTCATTTGGTAGTCCAGCGTGTTGTAACCACTCAATCACCAATCACCCTGATGAAAACAAAAGGTCAATGTCCCGAAGTTATATCGTTAAATTTGTTACTGGTTGTTATAGTGGTGACTGTGGTCACACGTACAGTATGTTGTGACGTTGCAGACATTGGGTGGTTTACTTAACTTCAGTGATGTCTAATGATTGTAGCATTAATAATTATTACTTGAAGACTAGTTTTTCTTCTAAGTTACAAAATATCACAAATTATATAGTCTCAATATAAAGAAACACATGTTATAATGCAGAATTACTCAACACTGAAGACCTCAAGATTGAAATAAACAGAATCCAAATGAATGCAATGAGATTAACCAGTGACTTCTCTTTATTGTTTGATTAATGATCCAAACACTATATTGTTATGGTTGAATTATCAGATATAAAATAGTTCATATAATGTATACATATTTATTGAAGGTGCTTATAAACAAACACACACACACAGTGATTTTGATAACCAAGTGAATTTGTTACGCACAAAATCTATTGGTAACACTTTCCTGACTGCCCATCATACTTTCAAAAAATTATCTTATACTTTTCAAGAACTCGGTAAATTTAGCATTGCTCTAAATATTTTCATACAAAAAAACCTTACTAAATCAATTTACTCTTCAACAAAAGCAGAAAGTAATAAATTGCCATGCATTTCTGATAAGAATTGTATAAAACAATGCGTAAGTTAAATATGGTAAAACACTAAAAAGCAGTTTTTTCATTCACAATAATGGCAAACATGCTGACATGAAGAGGGCAATGTATTAAACAAGAAGCCAAATGGGTGATTAATGCATGCATTAAACAGACATGGCTTATGGGGAAATCTACACATTAAAACAAACCTAGCATACATCACAAAAAACATAATTCAATGAAATTCAAAAACACTGGAATAACTGAAAAGGGAACGAAATGTTCTAAGTTTACTAAATGGGTAATGTTGTATGAGGACTACAGATCCTTGTATAAGTTAGTGTTACCAACTGACATGCTTTACTCACCCTTAGATAACTTCACACTATTCTCAGTGTCCTCTCTCATCAGACCGTCAGTTTTATCCAGCTTGTCTATTATTTTCACAAATTTCTTATCTTTTGTCTCATCATTAAGTTTAGGAAGAAGAGGTTTTGTTTCTGATTTTTTACTGTCTACTGCTTTATTATCTTTCTCATCTTTTGCCTTAGATTTCTCTTTCTTTGTTTTTTCAATATCTGTTTTTTGTGACTTACCAATTATGTCATTTTCTACTTCAGTATTACCCGTTTTATTTGTCACATTTTCTTTGATATTTTTCACATTGTTCTCTTGATTTAGCTTCACGCCCTTTCTTGTATCATTCTTCACTTTTTTGTCTTTCAAATTTTTAAAGTCTGTTTTATCAACAACTGTAAGTTCTACACCTGACTTTTCATTGAGATCAGAACATGTCTTTTGTGAAAATAATAGACCTTTTGGAAAGTGCAAGAAAAAGAAATAACATATATAGAGATACACAGTCAAGTCTAATCAATATCATACATGCAATTTAAGAGCAAATTACTATAAATATTACACATGCAAAGATACTTTAAGAGTATTGTCTATCTCCCAGTGAGTGTGCTGATGTAAACTTGGTGCACACTACTGTTACGAACATCAACATTTTCCAACTTTCAATTCAACAATAGATCATAATAAAGCCAGTAAAATTATAATAATATCATTCTGCTGAATCTGCATGATTTTGCCTTTTTTTGTCAAATATTAAAACATGTGTGACATAATTATAGTAAAGATACAAAATTGGGTAAATTATGTATAGTTATTAACTGCATGATTACCATTTTCATGCATAATAATTGCAGAAAATATTTAAGTATACATAACACGCTATATCCTTCATTAATACTTTTACAAAGGCTACAAAGAAGATATATTCAAAATTCTAGCAAATAATGATAATTTAACATTTATTCCACAAGTAAGGTTAATTCATCTCATGCTTATTTAACTCAAGAGAGATAACCTATGAAACTACATTATGTTTATTAGAACTAACACAGTTATTTCCCTTAGATTATGGAAATTGTTCTACATTAACAAGGACTTATATACATACATGGATTCGCAACTTCCGTTCTAACAGTTTAAAGTAATCAAATCCCGCGATAATAAGACGTGAATCAACGGGAATACAAGCTATTGTTTACAAAAGCGAAAATACGAAAAAATCCGTGATATCCGAATGATAATAACAGCGAAAATATCCGTGGTATTCCGAATGTTTAATCTCGGAGACGAAAGGATTATAATAGATGTCCGCCATCTTGGAATTTAAAATGTTCGACTGATGCCTTTTTCAATGCTTATACTTAGACTTTGTGGATTATAAATGTATCTCAATATCTTTAAGGAATTTGTTGCATCCTTTACCAATTTCCCGTGCCCAATTGCCAGAGTTTTATTAGTATAATCAAATTCGTAAACACCCAAATACAGCTGTCGGACATTGCCGAGTATATAGCAATGCATTGTGGGATCGCCGAACGATATCGTTTGATCTATTTTTAGCAGTTGCGAATCCATGTATGTATATAAGTCCTTGACATTAATAATAAAAAAAAGATCTAGCTGAATATATGAGTATATAGTTAAAAGAAAAAAAAGCACATCTAGTTGTTGTATTCAAATACCTGCAGCTGCAGTCATTGTATTTTCATAATAATTTTCATGATTGTTTGAGCTTAAAGGCTGTTTATGTTTCTCGCGTGATTCTTTTAATTTCTTCAATCTTTCTTCTTCTTCTAATCTTTCTTTTTCTTTTCTCTCCATCATCTTCCTTCGTTCTTCTTCAGCAAGCAGTTTTTGTTGCTGTTTAATTTGTAATTGTCGTTGTTTTTCCAAAGATTCAATAAGTCGTTGTTCTGTAAGCTTGGCATTCTCGTCGTCAATATTATTGCCTGCCGTTTCATCCTCTTTGGATGCAAAAATTGGGAAAGAAACAATCAAATAACCATAAAGTATAAAAGCTTTTTGTACCGTAAAATCTTACCATTTGTAAACATCATCTACAGCTTAATCTCATAAAAGATGATAGTATCAAGGTAAGAAACATAACACAGAGATTCCACAGAACCAATCTCTCTCTAATAAAATACATATTAAAGTAACATATAATATTAAAGAATGCCATGCAGCGTAGATGGACAAATATCTTAAATAGTTGTTGTTTGAAAAAGTAACTATTCATGCATTCTTTAAAAAAGTCAATTGATTTTATCAATACTAACTGTCAGAATGAGAATAATTATCATTATAAACTTTACCTCAATTATTAATGATACATCATGTTAAAATTAACCTGTCTTTAGATAGGCAACAACACTATGAATAAGGAAGATTTCAGAGATGGAGGCTTAAATTGCCCAAGTGTATTTTGTCTCAGACATGATACTTTCATCTTAAAGAATTAATCACTCTAACCAAAACCCCAAGAAGAATATGATAACTAATAAGCTAATTAATTAGAAATAAGATTCAACAGGAAATATGCTGAGTAAGCAGAACTGATATAACCATGCAGTAAGAAACAACAAATAGTGTTTGTAGGAGTAAGGTGAACTAGTAAACTTTTAATTAACTCTGATATGAAGAAGTTCTTTTATCAATGTACTATAAATTCACTTAACATGTCAACTTATAAATTCTATAATTTCCTACATTAAAGTCCCATAATCATATAAATTTATCGATCGTAATAGTTTCTGTTTGTTCTATAACAAAGGAATCTGGTGTGTTTTCCTCCTGTGCCTACTTTATAGGAAGAAAAATGTTTCCAAAACCAATATCGTATTTTTTTCAATATCATTGAAAAAATACTATTTTAGAACAACTTCATATAAATTCTATAATTTCCTACATTAATAGTTATTGCTTTGAACAAAAAGTCAGAAATGATAATCTTGTCGTCCGATTGATTCTTAGCCGACCCTGATGCAGAAAAAACTGCACCATAATCCTAATACAAATAACATTTCAGACATGCTAAGTGAATAGAAATTAATTAAAGATCAACAAATTAAAGTAATGAAATAGACTAACCATAAGACCAAAGATGACTGTATGGTTAAATAGTAATAAGAAAACTAAGAACCAACAATTCATGCCAAGTTAAACAATCGTAAGAAAACTAGGAACCAGCAATTAATGTAAAGTTGAACAATTTTAAGAAAATAGGAACCAGCAATTAATGCTAAGTAAAACAATTTAAGAAAACTAGGAACCAACAAAGATGTCTACCTTTACTTTTCTTTCCTGATTTAGGTGAATCTTTACCAGTATCATTTTGTTGATCAGTGAAGGTAACTTTCTTTTCTGAACCTAAATCTTTAAGATCTTCTACTTCCTCTTCTAATTCTGGGTAAAATAAGAAGACATTCTGTCTACTATCTATGTAGGGAACTATAACTATATGAGAATAAGGAAGATTCTAAAGCATAAAATAGTTTATTTTACATCACCTCAAAATATTAACATTGATAGGCATATTCATAATCTATATTATCTGATATTTACATTTTGAACTTTCTTCAAAGCTGGTCAGTGCCTCAGGTGAGCCACTAGGATCCAACAAAACAGCAAATTACAAACATAAATATAGTTAGCCAGTTAAAAAATTCTAAGAATAGAAAAAAATATATATTTCAAACTTATAATCAATCAGCTCAGTAAAAGTAGCTTATGTATCATAAAATAAAGATGGATTTTAATGCAAGGTAAGGTATCATAATTTGTCAAATATTGAGGTAAACATTTCAGCTGCCTATTATAACAAGATTTCCACTAGCAGTCTGTGAAATTAGCAGTTGTCCTATTGTCTGGGACAACCAATTTTTCAATCGGACAACCAAAATTTTGGTTCGGACAACCAAATTTTCATTAATAAATCAAAGCAAAAGCAGCTAAAATGTCTGTTTCAGGCAACCACATTTCAAACCTTAATTTCACAGAGAGCACTAGGGATTGAACCTTTAAACTATACCAAATATATTGCAATATTTGCCAATAAATATATAGTTTTTTTAGCTATAAATTATTATTAATTTATTTAAAATGTCCCGCAAGACAATATTTGATCAGAATTGAAAACTTTAAACTTTGTAATTATATACAACCACCACAACTAGCACATTGATAAGCACTAATATATATAAACATCCAATTATGCATGTCAGAAAATTGCTCTTTTGATTGAAATTTTACATAAACCTTTTCAAAAAATTGTCCTAATGATCAATTAATCTGACCATAGCTCGTTTAACACTATCATAAGTATAACTCTTTATCAAAACATCTTTAACCATGCAATAACATGGAATGGCAACAACAAATTATGTTTATGCCAAATAAATTTCAAATTGAATTGAAATAAAAAAACAAACGATGAAATTTAACAAACTATTTTCACATATATAACATACTGATAAATAAATATTTGTCATCTTGATTATGTCTCATGTTCACTAGCTTGGTCATAATTGATGCATGATAATGTAATCTGTAATGTTTCAATCAACAATTAAATGATCTGAGTAGACCAACCAAGCTTTCATCAGAAAGAGATTCAAGAAGCATTACTGTAAGTGTAAAGGGTACCTTCAGGTTGTGGTGAGGCCAAAGTAATTGAGATTTCTTTCTTGATAGGTTGTGGATTTGGTTTCGGTTCATGTATAGTCCTCAGTTTAGCTGTTTCATCAGGTTGCCATACTTGTTTAGGGGACGGTACTTTCTCTTTACGTGGTATAGGGGACACAGGTAATGATGAATGTGTTCTACTGCTCTGTACTCGTGGCTTCATATTTTGCTCTGTAAATACAATCAAGAACAAATGATCAATATAATTATATAGGGTACTTCCATGGTTGCTTTATTAACCCTGAAGTTGTAAACTTAAAATGACAATTTTAAAGGGGCATACCCTACAACTGACAAACATTCTGTGAAAGTGTAAAAATGTGTTAAATGTATATGTCAAACAATATATAATGGATAATTGCAAGAAGAACTTGGGTCATAAAATGACTAGTTTAGGTACTAGCTGCAAAAATCATAGCTATGAATAATAAATCACTTCCACCCAAAAATTGTACAACAAATTCCAAAGAGTTTCCGATCTTTTATGGAAACTAATATTTTTGTGATTTTATTTTTAATTGGATGAATTATTGGCTGAAACTTTCTTCGTCGGCTTTTTTCTTTACAAGCTTCTAATTTATCATCATTTTGCCTTGATTCTAGATGCACCAAGTTGTAGGGTATAATGCCCCTTTAAGACAGATCAACAAACTTTATCATCAGAATTCAAAACAAACGATCCATATTTAATTTTCAAGAATATGATCTCAAGTTAGTACAATAAGAAGAAAGAAGCAAACAAAGCATGGAAATATTCGAAAAAATAAGAAAAGAAACAATAAATCAACAACAATAATGATTGAAAGTCCTTTATCATTAAGGACAATGAATTAAGCCATCGTAGGTCAAATTCTGCCTTCTTTGAGTGTGATTGTACTTTCTTACTACAAACAACATTATAACAGCCACTGAATAACACACCAATAAGACTTAGTATGATTGTAGATCCCAAGGCATGTGCATGGTGATCCAATCAGATCCGGAGTCTGGGCAAAGCATTCACAGATCAAACCATGAATCTTATTCCAAAGAGATAACATGACATTCTTCACATTTTATGTTGTTGTCATCTTTGAAAACTGATTATTGTTACAACATAAGCAAGCCTGGTAACAAATACTAATGCTTTATTTTATTTTTATAGACAATGAACAGGACAAAGGAACACAAGAAGATCAAAAGTTTGACAGTGAAATAGAAGTTATTGAAGCTTGGTACACTCTATAGATAGACTAGAGAAACGTGGCAATGTCATATACAAGTATCGCATTTCCTTAATGAAAACATATATCAAGGTAACACTTTTTAATTCAGAGTACGAATCTACAATCTCAGAGATGGCTTGAATGTACTTCATATTTCAATCATGATTATTAGAGCATTCAGGTACTCACTACAGCCCTGCTATGAAGTGTTTATAAATGAAGATTATTGTTGCTGTAAGAATGAAGCAACTTACTGCGTTCATTAGTGGAGGTATATAAAGGTGTTGAGTAAGCTTTCCTCTGTCTCTTCTGTTCTGCCAACTCCTGGGCTCGTCTTCTGATGGCATCTCTTTTCTCATTATTCTACCATTATAACACACAAGTTAATGATTACATATAATACTGGTAGGATTGAGGTAAAATTTAAACATGATACAAGAACATTTCCTAGACAACCATTTCATATTATATAACATATCAGATATTATACCAAAACAATTGTTTAATTGTAACTTAATTAAATTATGAAATGGAATACTCATAATTATATAGATTACAGAAATTATCCTAAGACTTGTAACTGGCAGATTGAATGTTGACTTAATGAAACTGTAAAATAATACATTATACAGTGCAACCTCTCCAGAGCGGCTCTCTTCAGCAACAACCTCCCTTTAACAACAGCATTTTTTCCCACTGTACGATTTAATTATTTATGTTCTGTTTTGTTGTATTAATTTAACCTCTCTAGAGCAACAACCTCTCAACAACAACACAATTTTGCTTCTCCCAAAGGGTGTTGCTCTGTAGAGGTTGCACTGTATATGTAAACCAACCAATACCCAGAGTTAGTTAAATAGAATTTAATCAGATAGTGAAGAACAACAAAGCTTTCACCACATAAAAGTGTTACATGATAAATAACAACAAATTATACAAGAAAAACATACACAAAATATACAATGATCTACCAAGGTCAGACAAAAAACAGATGATAACTGATTCCAATTTTTTTTTAAAAATTTAGTTTTTTTGTTGGAAATATTATATTATAAAGTAGAGTAGAAGTTTTGTTCATAATTCCTTTTAGTGTCACATACATTCAGTTTTGTAAAAATGTATTGTTATATTTTACATAAAATAGGTTGATTGATTGAAATTTCAAGACCAATAAAATGAGGTGGAGAGCATGAAACATGCATTTAAAGGAGGATACTAGCTGTGTTTGTGTAAAATACACTCAACATTACATGTAATATTAAGTGCTGTCTACAACATATCATACACAGATCTGTGCGTGCATAATGCAAACATGACAATCCAAATTAATAAAAACTTAATCTAATACTGTACAGCCACACTTAACCGAAATAAAATAAAGCTAAGTAAATTGATAATAGATAGCTAAAACATTATATAAACACAATCTTATTGATCCTAACCTTAACCTCTATAAACATCAATCAACTTGAATTAAATTCAGGAACATTTTTCAATTCTGAAAATTCTACAGTTCGTTGATTCAGAATTCGCACAAGTAACAGAAATTAAAACTGAAAATCATAAATGAACTATCAAAATATAAACGTGAACAATACAAGTGAACTATGTATGTACAATGTGAACTGAAACTAGATAAATACAGTGTATGTGTATATATAGCCACCCACGAACAACGTATCACTCAGACTGACTACAAGGATCATACCCGCCTCCTATTTAAAGCAGCCAGATCTAAGGCTTCAGATCGCGTTGTTGTTGTTGTTGTAGAACTTGTTGTTGGGTGTTTACCCATGTGTATCTCAAACCTCTCACAGGTCTGAACAACACTATCATCATCACTAACACCCAAACCATACTGCTGTAGTGTGTAATTTAAGAATAGAACAAACTGGTTGATAGGAAATATACATACATTTGTATTACATTCATAAGACAATGACATTCAGAAGGCTAGGCATGAACAGACAAGGGGTCTGAGAGAGTAGACAGCATGACTTCTCATGATAGTATATCATTTGGTGGCACTTACAATTGGGAGGCTTGAACCAGAAATAGGATAGCATTATAAGGGAGAGCTAGAAGAAAAAGGAAAGATTGTTTTAGTTCAAGTTAGTACTAGAAATTAAAGCAAGCCTGTTCAGATAACACATTATCTGTGTTTAAAAGGAAAAAGTTAAGGATTCAAGAAATCAATATGATTAGCACAAAAAGCAATTATATTTTAGAATTAAAACATGTAAATTAGAGCCGAGAGTTGACTGGAATACAAGTTTTTTTTATCAAATGTGAGATTTTCCAGGTGGAACATCTCCACAATGTTTTAGAGCATATCAAAGGGAAGGCATGAGATCAGATAAACTATAATCTGTCGATCCAATAGGGTAACTCACATTCTTTTTATGCTGAAAATTGAAATGTGCATTTAGTATAAAAACAGCATAAACAACCATAGTGTTATATATAAAACATGAGAAATTCCCGTAACAACAAAGTCTTATCACCTAGAGTTAAAGTACAGGTAATATGATGCAAAGCACACAAGCCATCACCTAACAGTAACATCAAACAACAGACACAATAGATCATAATTATAGTCTAGTGTAATCCAACCATTCTTTAAAAATAGTCAGGAAGCCCGTGTTTATCTTTTAAGCAAATTGTTAATAACATGAAAAGGTACATAAAACCAAAACACATACAGTTAGCAATATTTATCAGCAGTACATATATGATTTCGGGAAAAAAAAGATCTTAATATCTGCCCCTTTAGGAAAATGTTAGCCCAGGTGGGCCTTTAATAGGAATTTTATGGTAGATAAAAATACTAATTTCTCAGAATTAAACAAATTAAATCCTGACCTAAAATTTATGGATGGTTGGGATAGATACCAGAATGCATAAACCTAGAGTAGATATAGAGAACTAAAGAAATATTATGACCATTGAAATCTTACAGCTGACAGTAGACTGACAGGTTTCTCAATGTGATATGCTAGTGGTATATATATACGACTATCTCCTGGTATCCATGCTGGAGCACTCCAAATACGCTCATTGTAATTATTCTTTTCATACAAAAAAATTATACAAGTAATGTAAACATAAGTCATATAAATTATGATATAAAAACAAAGCAATCTTTATAAAGCACTTTGAAAAATTGCTAAACAATCAAAATTATTATTCAATGTTGAGCAATAAAACCTGTAAACACATAACTGAATGGAGGGAAGAAATATCAAAACTTGATGAAGGGATGTAGGAACCCAATGTTTTCAGCTTTAATGGAAATCAAAAGGGGGCTAATATAACTGCACCCCCCGTTGTCCGCCAAAAACAAAATCTAACATTAGCCCGGCCCCCAATCTGAAATTGCTTCCGACAGGTCTGTGATGTACTATCAGCATTTAATCGGAGATCTATTTCATCAATGTGTACTATCTACAATTTGGTTGTAGGTCGTATTGTGGCCATGTCATATACTGTGACCTTTACTGGTTGCATGTCATATACTGTTACCTTTACTGGTTGTAGGTTGTACTGTGTCCTTTATTGACTGAAGGTCATACGGTGACCTTTGTTCACAGATGTCACGGAAGTCAAGTTTGACTGAAGCTGTGCTATATTAATCTCATCTTTACTAAGTGTTAAATGTTAAGCCAATCCCACCCAGAGGCCCAGACCAGACAAATTTCACTACGAGGAAGCTGTCCAACTAGGATAGGGATGCCTAAGTTGAACAGTCACCAAATAAAAGACTGGCTGTTGATGCACAGCATCCAACCCAATAAAGATAAATTTTACAGCCACAACTCTATTTTGAGAAGGTATCCATTATAATTAAGGTGAAAATATAGTCAACAAAATATTTATTACAAGAAATGCATAGAAAAGTAATAATTGATGTTTATGTTGGCTAGAGTACAAACTGATCTAAAGTTACCTCTTTTGTGCATTTTCCTTGTTTTTCGATGACTGGAACATTTCCTATAAAACTCATGTAAGGTCTAGGCTGTAACTGAAATATTCATGTTATCAGTAAACAATACTTTACTAGCAAATTTAATTCTTAATATCAATTACATAATAAATACAATAATCATATAACTATCATAAATATCATTGTGCATCAAGGGGAACAATCCATAAATTCTTTATTTAATCATAAACTAACTATTTCTACGGCAATTATAAGTGGAAGTAAAATACACAGCAGCATTAAATAAGGGAATCAGATATGAAGTCATTTTAAGCAGGAAATATTCATACTGTAGAAAGACATGTAAACAGTGAATGTTATAATGATTGATGACTGTACAAAAAAAGTACATAAAAACAAATCAAAAATTATATGTTGGACTAATGACAATACTGGTAAAATATTCCAGATAAAATTCTTTACAAATAGATCTCAAACCAAAACCTTCTACCAGTCATTACAGCACAAGTATTAATCACTTAAAGCGAGTAAGTACAGAGAGATAATTAGATACAACATCATGAGAGATAATCAGAAACAACATTATGATATATTGAGGTAACAATTAATTAGTTTTTTGTTTAATCTAATTTACTTAGGATGAACTACAACATAACTTCTAAAAATATTAAATGAATAAAATTAATGCTTTAAAAAAATTACCTTATTTTCAGACGTGGAATTTTTCTGATTAGCTAAGAAAGCCATTTGATTCCTATAACAGGTATATTCACTATAATGAACTAGATTCTGATACTGTATCATATATATACCAGCAATACAGGAACAGATTAAATAAATTCAAAAGGAAAAAATGTGGAAAGTTTGCCAAAGTAATTCATTTGTAACAAGGATTCATTAAAGAGACATCGCTCACGTCACAATAAACTCAGACAAATCCACTTGATGTCACATAGCAGTGTACAAGTAGAAATCTCACTGTACTATTTACACTGAGGTAAACTAACACATAAACTGTCCTTAATTGCTAGTAATGCAATCTCAATTAGGTCCGTTCACATTTATCAACCTATATCACCATCAAAATCTATACTCCTAATGTTTACTGGACAAATTTAAAGAAAGTTTCAAAATCTTTTCAGCACAGTGTGTAACTATTTCACCAAATAGTTTAAGGTCAGGAAAAATAAATTACTCCATTTATCATTCCTGTCAGCCAGATCTTTATTGTCTTGAGAAAAAAAGAACTTCACATTATTTGAGCACAAGATAACTATCTCCATTATCAGGTGATGTAACAAGATGACCATAAACTGCTCACCTAAAACAGCTCAGAACATTTAACTGCAATCAACATTCACAATGTAGCAATACCATGCATTTTTTATAATGCAAGACCATATAGAATTGTACAATCAAATTTTACCACCATAGTTAAAATTGATAGCTCAAATTACATGAAATTCAACAGATCACACTAAATCATGTGGACTCTACACTGTATTAGTTAGTGCTGTAATTTAGCTTCTTTAATAAAAATCCAACTAGGACCAGGAACTTTTTGTTAATAAATTATTCCAGATAGAGTAAAATTGTCATAAAAAATCTTATAAAAGTAGAATAACATTCTGAAATAAAAATGATTTATTTTCCAGCAAAGGATTTATTTTGTTATTCCTACAATAAACTAAATGTTTACATTTGAACAGGAACACTTTCTCACGCATCAAATCAATATATTTCTATATCAAGCCAAGTCTTACAATAAAGAATGAGAATTTCTCATATAGAACCTAAATAAACAATACTTTATTTCCCATAGACATTGACTACATCACTTACATGGTGAGTTATTACCTAAAAGCTTCTTATATATGATACAAAGATAATCCAGTACAAAACAAGGGATAATCCTATCATACTGTCAAGATCTGATCAATGCGACACTTTATTAAAATCTATTGAAATACAGAAATATTTGATACAGCTATTAAAATGATGTCATGATTTATATTGTTCCATTCAGAGAATGAATGACTCATGAACTTTTTTTCTTGTAAACAAAAACATGTCTGGACCATCATTTTCCAAATACCTGATGATTTTGAAATTAACGTAAGTATCATTTAAGCCACACATATAAGATTTTCTTCAAACTGTTGCAACAAGTTAACAGTCTTCACGCTAACCCACTAGCCCACAGCCCGTGGCTAGTAAATTTCTGTTCGGGCTAGTGACCTTTCTCAAAATTGTGTATTCGGGCTAGTGGTAAATTGTCTATTTTCAATAGTCCACTAATAGTTTGGGCTAGTGCTTTAAAAAAATTAGTGTGAACACTGCTAAGTTATTGCACCATCACTGTACCACTCAATGACACTACCTCCTGGATTGCGTATTAGTTTTGTGCCTTACATTTGTATTAAAAAGGATTCAGGATAAATTATGTTCCAATGTTTTTTGCACGTTAATTCCTACACCATCACAGACTATTAATGTTTATCTAATATTATACATGTATCAATTAAGTTGCAACTGTCTCATAATTATTGGTGATTTTAGTAATAATAAAGCATCTGAATGTCTCACTGTTCTAAGATTTCAGGTTTTGTTGAATTTGTTAGATCATGAAAAATTAAAACAATGAAAATAAAAATTGTATATACATGTAGTTTAAAAATTTACATATAATTTCAGTCAGAAATGAATTTACATATTAACCAGAACAAAACTAGGTTTAAACAAATATTGTTTAGAGCAGTGCTTCCTTAGTTTAAATAAGGTTATGTAAATTATGTAAGAAACACATGAATATATATATATATAAACCTGAGTTTTAAGTAAAAGCTTCCTCTCAGTAAGTTTAACGCCGTCATTTTCAATGGTAATTCAGATTTTTTTGGCAGCTAAATCACTTTTCCAGTTTTCCTGAGTTGTATTCAAATTAGTATTAGCTCACCTTTTTACAAAGAGGCGGCAACTTCTCCACATACCAAGGAAAATAGAAGGGTTTGAGTCCTGCTGCGACAAGGATTCAAACCATGCTTATTAATAAAGTACAAGTCCAGCGCACTATGCACTAGACCATGGCTGTGACCTTTAAGTAGCAGAACCCAGAGTTTGTTTTATGTGGCAATTCAATTTTAAATTAAAATACAAGTGAATTTTTTTTTTTTTTATATTAATTCTAATAATGTCAATGTTTGCAGTTTCATTTACTGAACATTGATGAACAACTGATAGCAAGATTCTATGACTTACAATATTAAAATATCAATTTATCCAGTTAAATTATTTCAAAATAATTTCATTTTTATAAATAATGTGAGCAAGACTATTGATTAATTAAATGATACAGAAACATGGGTGGGTGGGGTAAAGTGATTGCAGGATGACATGTTTTACTGATACATCTAGTTTATCATGAAGTAAAGAACATGATTTATTTTCGTGTAGTGACATTAGACAAGCTAAGCATACATCATCTCAAAGCTCACATAACTTTATCCCTCAGATATCTTCTATTGTTATAATTGATAAATTGCAATAACTTGATCTGCACCTCATTGGTTATTTAATCCACCATATTACGGCTATATTAAAATTCTTCCGCAGTCCTATCTGCCTGGTTTCAATATTTAGTCATGTTTTAGAAGTGACAGCACAGTTTGATAAATTTAAGTAAATAATTTGAGCAGAAAGTTTCTCTTTTTATTAAATAAGAACATAAGGAACGTAATATTTAAATTCAACCCCCAAATAGCTAGCCACAGAAATTTGTGTGGTAAGACAAACACAACAAATATATCCCTAAAAGCTTCAACATATTTATGTGAAATTTTCTAGTATGACTAATAACAGAAATTACTTCCACACAATGTTTGGTATGCAGAATTTAATCAAAAGGAGGTAACATCATTTCTAACAAGTGAAACTTTATTTTCATTACTCAAAACATAAAAAAATATATCCAAACAAAGCAACCATAAAATAACAGACAGAGATGAGAAAGTTAATAGGAATACTTTCTACCATTATTAAATGGATCAATCAAAAACCACTAGTAGCCATTCTGTAATAAAATGTAGAAATGAAATAAAATGTTAAATAAAAGGAAAAGAAATGATAGGTCAGCTGTCTCCAATACATCATTATTACTATAAATCAAACCTCTCTTCATCAATAACTGAAAAAAATACCAACAAATCCTGGTAATAAAACTATCTGAGACCATCTCCATGTGGAAAAACAGGGACCTACAAATCAAGTTAATAATTAATAAAACCGTTTCATAGCAAAAATGTGGTGAAAGCCCTGTACCATCACATGTCAAACTTCTTTTACAATTAGGCATATGAAAACTATCATATATGTCAGATCCCCACTGATTGAAATCATCATTATTTGTATCAGCGAGTCCGACACCCTGATTAGAAATACAAGAACCCCAGGGTAGGTCCGAGTTGCATCGAGCTATCAATACCATGGCTATCTTATTGGCTAACTGTTCATCCACCATGACCTTAGTGTTCATCCGTTGACCTTTTAACTGGAATATAGGGTCATTGAGTCCTGAACGCTTCGGCACAGAGACTGAGAAAGATCCATTCCCAGAAGGTGTAGATACTAATGGAGCCCTCCTTTTTCTTTTCAACTTTGATGTTGATACACTGTCATTGTTAATTTGAGGTAATGTGTTTTCTTTCTCTTTTAGTGACACGGCAAACATATCGGATAATTTCTCAGTCTTTGAATGCATTTGTCTTCAAGTTTGTATCCACCAATCTAGAACTTAGTTGCAATACAAATGTATTACACTATATTAGTATTATTTCCAAATTGTGTGCCACAATTTATTGCACTTTCAATTATTATATCCACAGACTGATACCAGCTAGAATTAATTATCCATCAACAACTGAAAACTTTGTATTAAGTAATTTTTCACATTACCTCATCAAGACATCAAAGGTTATCTAAAAAAATAAAATAATTTTAATTTCTCCGAACAACTCAAGAAGTACATGAAATTCACTATTCTTTTTATTCCGCTCAAATAAGTTATGCAAATGAATTCTTTCTACATTATCATCGAACTCAACATCAAAGGGATGTCCACATTAAATCAGTGACCAGTCTTAAGAAAGCAAAGCAAAAAAAGTTGTTCTAGAAGCACTTAACAATAAGTGTACATTTGTAATACAAAGATATTAAACAAGAAGCTATGGTTCAACCAGATAACAAGGACACTCAAGTGAAAGTAGTTATGTCGTCTGGATATTGTCTATCTTGTCAAAATATCAAGCAGCTGACTCCCTATCTATCAAGGTTTATTAGTATTACACTTATCATAGCAGTAAATGACATAATCCCAACTTCTTTTAAAATGAGATTTATCGAGAATTCACCATTCAATACACAACCATGTCATTTTCCATATATGCTTCCGAGACAAAATTTTATTTCAGTTACGTTTTTTCTTCCGTTTATAAACAATGAACTTTGAATTTAGTTTACGAAGTCTGTGATTGATTATTTTCATTCACATGTCACATAAATACAAATATATTAGCAGCATTATAGTTAATGCAGAAACTTTGGTAACTCTTAAAAGTTCACACAAAGAACCTGTCAAAATTCCTCCCTTAAAATTGAATAGACAATCACAGGAACCAAATTTAAAACACTGATTACGTTTCATGTTTAGGATGCATGATGTAAACGGAATGATAAATTAAGATATCATGAAAGGTGCAGTCTGACAGTCTATAAATATGTAGCTGTTCTCTGTTAAATGACAAAAATAATTTTAAATGAAGTTCACAAAGTGAACAGTGAATGAAACAATTGTCACAAGATTGTTTTTTTATTCAGTTTATCTCTCAGCTTTGTTATATTAAGTCATAAATCAAATACCAATGTAAAAACAAATTTTAAGAAGAAGAATTAAAAAAGAAGTGAATTTGGTGTGTCACAACTTTTTCAATACAGACAATACATTGTGCACTAATTTCCTTACTGTATTTGTCAAACACTAATAATTGTGGCTTTTACATGATTTCTAAATAATTATGAAGTATTAGTATGAAATTGGAACCTTTCAATCAAGTTTGAGACAACATAATTTACATACACAAATATTATGACGTCTACAAACAATGATCGCCATTGAACTTCTAATTTGGTCATATGACTTTGTAGTGTTGTGTTAAATCAAACAGTAAATAAATTAAGAAACTAAACATAGATAATGGCATCTGTATTAGACTGATAAGAAAAAATTAAGACCGTATTTGGTATTTAATTGTTTCAACATCATAAACACAACTTGTCTTAATCATTTAAGAATTGGCTACTTTTATTATATAATAATTTCAAGGATGGGCACCTTCTAAATAAAAACATGAACTTATCATCTTTTATCTTTGAAGAAGTAGAATACAGAAACATACTTGACAGTTGGAATATTTTTATTACATGGTTGCCCTCAATTTCAGTTTAATTCAATTATGAAAATATATTCGCTTCACAAACTGAACTCTATTACAAACCAACTTTTGTATGTAATATCCATTAATATACTCAAAGAAACTTTTATTCTGAAACAATATTCCAAACATTGACAAAACAACTTTCACTTAAAATGCATGTTTTGGTGTATCTTGTCAGATTTTGTTGTTTTCAAACCTAAACATGTCACTTACAACAAGCATGCTACAATAAACATACTTGAATGATGATAAATTTAAGATTTTTTATTTAAATATCCAACATACAAAGCCCTTCACTTATACCTAATACATTTGATCATTCAGTTCAAATTGTGACACTAAAAAATGAATTTACAAATCATGTATAAATATCATTCCTCACAGACACATGTTTCAATGAATGCCTCGCTGTTGCCAGGTTCATTGTTCCTTATATATTGTCCAGCTACACATAACAGAGTTCTTTCATATCATATAAAGCTACATTTCAACCTTTCAAGAACGTCCGACCAGCTTGGTAACCAAAATGTAGCAAGGCTTTCAAAAGACTTCCTTCAGCAAATATATAACATCAAAGAATCTAAAACTACATGAAATGAGCACAGAAAAATCTTCAAACACAAATTTCAGTTGACAAAATAAATAATCATTTCACAGCTTGAATAAATGTGTAGTTTAGTTAAATAAGTTGATTTTTTTTGGGAACAATTTACTTTCACCTTATATTGTAATATTTATAAAGATTATTTAAACATTGTAAACATTTGAAATTGGAATTGTTGAACAAATTAGAAGTAATGAGATAACAAGGTGATTGTTACTGAAAGAATTCCCTAATCACGTAATCTGACAACTGATTTTAAAAGGGGGCAGAAACAAACCAGTGACACAGAAGATCAGATTGTATTGACTTAACTTGTCCTACATGTCGATAAGTTATTCCCCCAAATCAAGCAATGTCATAATGTTAATATTAGAAAGTAGAACATTTATGTAAATTGATCAATACAATGTGTCCTGTCTTTACTAATGAACTGAATTTAGTTGAACACAATTAATTTAAAAAGATAAAATAGGGACATAGTTGACATGCACTTATCAATTTATGAAAAAAAAATGTTGTGCTATTAATAGATAAGGGCTAGAATGAAAAGAAGATATAAGTACTTGCCATGTTTTTGTCTGAATATAAAAATGAAACTATTAAAAACATACACTGGTAGACATTTATATCAATACAGAAAGCTACAGACAAACACCTGTTACATAATTGTTTGTCAATGAATTATAGTCAAATCATAATGAAGACAATTAACTTTGTACAACCTGTATATACTTGTACTGAAAGCCATTGTCAATCAGGCTAACCAGTGCGGTGAGCTTTCAATTTTTAAAAAAAAAAAACTTAATTATTCACAGTATTTGGTTTTAGAAAAATGACTAGGTACATAGATTTTTATACAAGCTAAAGTTAAAATCAACAAGAACATACCATGTGATGTAGTGAAAGCTATAATATTTTAATACGGATTAAGCAGGAATTCATGGAAATCCATAAGGAAATGTACAACATGAGCATTAATGTTTATAATGATAAATTACTGTTGTCATAGTAATAGATATTTGTCAGAAACTTAAGCTGGATAGGATAAGTGATTTTTAAATAATGACATGCCATAATAAAATCATAAGAAAATCATTTTGAACTAACAATATTTTATCTATTTTGTAGACAAGACAATCATTTCACACTTTCTCAATGATCAAGCAGTTTTTTTGTAAAATTTTCTATCACTGAACCAATTACAACTTAACATATCAACTATGTTAAGTACAGTGAGTGGCCTAAGTGACCTGCAGATTAAAGGATTAAATACAACGTTTAAAGGTGCCGTCAGCTGATTATATTTTTATACCAACAAAAATCCTACTTCACATTTGACTTAACAGTCTCTAAAACTAAATTGTCATTTAATCCACATATTAAAAGAAAACAACTTAATAACTACATTTAATTGGAACTATTTTTCGTTTCACTGGGTTCGAGAAACAATATTTCTGTTATAGACGGCATCACCTGTCCTCAAGTTTTCCTGGTCTTTAATTCTAATTAGTACTAACTAACTTTTCCACAAGGAGCCATCAATTTCTCCACATATGGTAAAAAATCCACAATTTTGCCCTTTTTTTAAGGGTATGATAATTCAAACCCAGACCACTAGTTTACAAGTCCAGCACACTCACCACTGGATCACAGCCACAGTTTCATCAAAACTGAACAATAGAGAACTGTTTTTGGGGTTAACAACTTGTTAATATAAAAAGATGCATTTTATAAAATTAATGCATAGATAAAAATGAAGAATGTATATTCATAGCAAGCAGAGGGTAATCAGGGGAGGTAACTAAGACTAGATATTTGATACCAAGACATGGATAGTGTCCCTTGATGCACAATAATCTACTTTATACCATACCGGATCATAAAACAATATCAAGCTTACATTTTATCATAAAATTTCATTCCAACATATAAATAAAACATTGAAGTAGATCTAAACAAACAAATTAAGTTAATATTTGTTAAGTAAATATAATAAAATTGTGCAAGGTTTAATAACACTGATTCGCTGTCTCATTTCATGAAATATAAATAAGTGCAGGTACTTGAACAGAATATTAAACAACTAAAATATATCAATTTATAAAACAAGAAGTCACCATGTGTCTTTATTTAATTGATTTATATTGATTTAGACAAGTAAAGATAGATAATAGTGAACTTATTGAAGTAAATGAAGACTTGGGTAAAATTTATCTCATAATCTGTATGTGGTGAAAACTGTAAGAAGTCGAAAAGATAGGTGGAAGACTGTGTAGTCTCAAAATAAGTCTACATCAGTTTATTTATAGTACAATATTTGTGTTAAAACCTTTCGAGTACCAATATGGTATTTTCTTAAAAGCTTTTATTCATTTATTGTATATATGTTGTTTAAAGGCCCATTTGACATCCATGGTTATTTTGGAGCCACCCAAGAAAGGGGAGAGAAGATAAGGAGCACCTGGCATTTACAATAGTTTCTTTTTTGTTCTTAATTGTGCCCGGGGTAAAGCACTGATGCACATCTCAAACATTTCCTGTGATTTTACTAAACACAGTACTTTAATGCAGATGTACATTATGCATATATTTAAACTGAAGATACCATTATCAGCCATAAGAACCAAGTGGTCTTGTGTTAATTCAGTCTTTGAATTAATTTTTTGTGACAGGTTGCCCGACTATGTACTTTATGAAGGAAACTCTCTAAAACTAGGTTGCCCTCCAAAATACTTAAAGAAGGAGAAAAATCCTTTCGGGCAGGGGGCAACCCACTAATTTGAAGACTGGTTATATGTATTGCTTATCAACACTAGTTTGACTGTGTTTTATAATTATTATGACTAATGTACCTTTTTCTGGGGGACCCATTTATTGAGAGCATCAACCCAAACTAGTTTCTCATTAGTTCTGTCTGCGTAGATAAATTCATCATCAAGTTCATCACCACTCCCATCTCCACCCTGTAATAATAAAATCACAAGTCAATTTTCTAACAGTCAATGTCAATCTTTTATAGCTCTGAATGTTATACTGAATAAGATAGCAAACCAATTTTATCAAGGTGTGAACATGGATACTCACTGACTATAATTTTTCAAATAAGGCCTGGATTAACCTACCATTTTTTGTTGAGTAGGTAGAGTAACCCCAAATGAAGTATTTTTTTAGGATTGCCTTATTTCTGAAATTATAGTTGCTTGTAGATACATGTACTTTGTTAAACAGTTTATGAAGTAATATTAGAGGCATGGCAATACAAGGCCAATGGTCAGTAAGCATAAAGGCCAAGAGGACAAAAATTGGTATATGAGATAGGAATCATATTGTTGCACCATTGTTGGGTTGGTTTTAAACACAGTGCAAGGTTATAAAGAAAGGTGAGAAGTTGATCAATCGGGATTTATATAATTCAGGAAGAAAGAAAGAAAATTGGTTCTTGCACACTACATGTACTTTTCCTCAATGCAATTAAAGTATCATATTATGTCAAGTTTCAAGTACATTCTTCAAAAGAATTTTGGAGTTTTTATTTAGATCAAATTTATTTTTGATAGAACAGACTACACAGAAATGTTATTTGTGGGCGGTAAAACCAACAGCCACTTCATTAACAGTATTTCATCATACACATTTCAGCTCACTAGGCTGTAAATATTAATGAAGCCTAACTCAAACCTGCATAAGATGCAGACTAGGAAATGGATATGTTGGTCGTATTCTTGTGGGTTCAGATCTCACTGCTTGTCTACTGAAGTCTGACCCATTTTCTCTATTGAACGTGTGCCAAGTGGTGGCCCTTCCTTGCTGACTGATATGACTTCCTGGTGGCCCATGATAACCCTGAAAGTGGAAATAATGATATAAACATAATCATGGACAGATATTATGTGCTAATAAAGTAAACTGTACAGTTCAATCATAATAAAAACTTTGGTTTAAAACGAGAGAATGTGCAGAAGGATGTACTAATGTTTAATTAAATTTAACATATAGAAGTGTCAACCGTTTTTCTATGGTTAGCATGATTATAGCAATCAATTTTTGGGGCTAAACCTTTTTGTAATGTTCCATCAATCATATTGATATCATTAAAGGGAAGAGTGATTTATATTCAGAAATAATCATTAATACACAAACACTTTAAACATTTTAGTTGTGCAGTTTGATATGTCATATATGTTTTGGAATGGCATATTGTACTTATTATTGTACTTATAAATGTCTTTCTTGTGAGCTGATAAACCATATATACAACTATAATACCCGTTAGATGATAATTTTGAAAATGTATTAAATAACTGCCTGACTACATATATCAATTTAATGTGAAATATAATTCACAATACTGTACAAAAAGGTTCAATTCATACCCATTCATGTTACACAGTTTAGACAAATACATACATGTTATGAGAAGTCATTTTGATCTTATACCCTGTCAGACATTTTCTATACACTGAATTACTTTATTGACAAGAGGTCTTAAGAAACCACACATTCACTGTAAATAGAACAATATTCAAAATTTCATAAATTCTAAAGGCATAATTGACCAGCAGATGTCTCAAGGTTTAACATAGTACAAGACTATGTCATAATAAATTGACAAAATGTCATAACAGAGAATAGGTTCATCATTCAGCATGTCAATGAAAGAGTTTGTTTTGACTGAGTTTATCACCAGTCAGCATCATTCTTTCAGCTGCAAATGCTTACAGTCAGGGTAACCATCACACCAAATCAGGGTGTTAATAACTAGTACTAAATTGTGCCCCATAATTCAGAGAGGATCCATCAAATTCACATCATTTTAATACCTGTGAATAAAAAGAGACAAATGTCTTAGGATACAAATTATCTCCAAAAAATTTTCTCAGAGAAAATTATACCTCCCAGAGAACGCATTATCACACTATCAACCGTCCAGCGTTCTACTAGGTAATAAGTCAGACAATACCGAATGCAATCTTTGAAAGTAGATGTGCTCGGCATTTGCACCCCCCCCCCACACAATTACTATTTTTTCATTTGGAGGGGGGGGGGCAGTCTGCAAATTCAGGATTTGGAACTATTTGTCCGAATCACCAAAAGTGATTAGTTTTCCTTTATACTCTATACATAATTACAGCAAAAGTTACTTGTCAAGTTGTCTGAATCAATAATTACTTGTCCCAGACAACCGGACATTAGTACTAATTAATTATAGACTGAGGGAATGTCCAGGGGGAGCTAATGTCCGTATCCAGTGCTAGACTATAACTTACAGTTTTTTCACCTTTAGGGGAACGGTGGCTGGCCTTTAAAAAGCGCAAAAACAGCATGTAACCAATGTAACCAACATTACCAATTATAGGTTATAACCAGTGTTTGACACTAACTTTTTGAGCATGGTGGTCCACAGGACCGGTAACTTCTCAAACCTACCGGTCCTTCTACACTTGCACAGGTCCTTCAATTTTAGTGATAATTTTAAAAAAAAAAAAAAAAAATGCAACAGAGTGTTCTCGCATCCCATTTTTATGATATTGATGTACTATTCTGATTGTTTCTTTTTAAATCAAATCAATTGTAACTTATATGAAAGATTGTGTTCATATTCATTCTAATAAGTCACTGCAAGCCTTTTCTATATTGAAGATATTAAATGATTAAGAATCATGTGCATTTACTCAAATAAAACTGTAATGATTTACTTATAAGACTATTTTGTCATTAATCTAAAATGATTAGATCTACAACAGCTTCGTACCTTACTGAGTAATCCAGTAACAAATTATTCACACACAAAAATATCAATAATTGTGTGACACATTCAAATTATGAAATTCCTGTTTAATTTATTATGGGAGTAAAAAATTAACCAGAGAGCAAGATATACGTCATTTGATTGACAGATAGCATCATTCATGACGTCAGAACTTTACACTAACTTTAAACCTACTTAATTTCAGCAGCGCTAAAAATAGAAAATCAGTTTCAAAGTGCACCAGTTCAACCTGTTTGTGTAAAAATATGTGTGGACATAAATTATTGTGTTTTGGTGCTCTGAAAGTGTCCAAGTGATAATATTTTTTTTGGTTACTCGACCATAAGTCGAGTTGGATTTTACGGACAATTTCAGGACCCATATTTGATCAACTTATGGCCGAGTATTTACAGTAATCTGGATTCTTTACACTTCTTTGGTGGCATGAATATTATGCAAAAAATCGCTGAAGCACTTGATCAAAAATAATTATTGCAACAACAAATTTGACGAAGGGTACGACTATGAGTAGATTGATTCGTGTATGAGTTCAACAGTCTCTTACACGTACTGACTTTATTATGCTGATACGTCGTAGTTTAATGTCTAAAAATAGATACACAATTCTGGCCCTGTACCCTGCATATATAAAACACCACTACTGGTAAACGTTGTTAACTGCGATTATGCTGATACGTCGTAGTTTATATTTATCTTAAGAATGGGATTTCCTACAGCGCCCTCATTTGACGTTTTTTGGGGCCGAAATTCGGCCCCATTCCCCTCCTAAAATCATATACTTTTTCCCCCTATTTTTAAAAAAAATTCCCCTAAAAATTTTTTAAAAAAGCTTAAAATGCTTATTGCAGGGTTATACGGCAGTTGAAAAAGATCCCCTGAAATTCCCCTTTTTCCTCAAAATGACGCGAAATTCCCCTACCTGAGGGCCCTGGGCCCCTTCCCCTAAAGTGCAGCTAGGGCCCTGTCCTATTTGCAAAATCTACAGGACACCCGGGCCGACCAGGTCGTGGATGTCATCGGTCCTTAGGTGATTTCTGTCGGTCTCTGACCGACAGACTAGATTAAGTGTCAAACACTGATAACCTTTTGTATAGATTGTTACAAAGATCCTTCCTACAGGACAAAGATCTATCCTGCAGGTCAACAGTAATCCAATGATCTTTTTTACTAAAAATGATTTAAAGAAAAATAAAATTCTATTGAAGAAGAATTTTTTATAAATTTGGGGAAAAACATACTTTTCAGACACGTATGGGAACACTTAGTTAAAAGTAGAAATAACAATATCAAAACAATTAAAGTACATAATAAACTAAGAGCTAACATGGGTAGTCCTCTTTTGCAATTCCATCCTACTTTTAAAAAATGCTTTTTAAGAACAAAGATGGTTAATTTCAAAGAATGATAACGCAAATAATTCATGGATTGAAAAATTAATCCATAAACTAATGCCTAAGAAAATGTTTCAACCAGGGTGTACATGAGCTTAATTTTTATGAATTATATAAAATCAATGATCTAATTAGTTTTGCTGTGATAATCAATTAAAATACATTTCATACAAAGTGACTAAAAGCACAAAATTTTAATAAGCTTGATTTACTTTTTAAGTCTCTATCTCAATAAATGTACAATGATAATGTTCTGGTCAGTAAGAAATGGTCAATATGTCTCAATATTCATGACCTCCGTACACTTCACTTATAAATTTAAACGGCTCACGTCTTTCAATAATTTTTTTTGAGGAAGGATTAATAAATTAAATTAAGAATAGCATTGAACAGAAAATTAAACCATTCATGCAGTTAACTTCAATACAACTTTACAGACTTTTAAGTATGTTTGAAAATATTAAATGCCATAATGGAATAAATAATGAATATGAAAATATTGACACATTAAATAATTTAAATCAATTTAAAGGCACTCCTATTTATATCAATATTCCACATCCAGTTGTTAAAACCAATAATAAATTAATCAAACATATTTCAAGTTTATTAATTCTCACTGAGCAGACATATCAATGTAACATTTATAGATATATGCAGTCACAGAATACCATTTCAGCCAATCCTTCATTAGTTTCATAGACCACATTTAAAACAATTAGGATTCTGCTGTGTTGCTGCTGCCAGTTCAAATGTCTATGAAAAGTTTCATATATATATAAATTGTATTTCAGTATTGCAGACAAAACAAGCTATTATACGGCCAGCCTAAATTGCTGGTCATATTTTATTGTACATAGCATTATAACATCGATTCAGAAATAAAATGAATATAAAATGTGGCTACCAATATCTAGGGCTGTGGATCGTTGGGTAAGTGGCGATCCGATCCAATCCACTATTCAACACTTACGATACACAAATTGAATCACGAACCTTTTGTTATCAAGTAACACATCTAAAACTTCAGCATTGCAGTCCTGAAGACAGTGGCATTGAATTTTCTTTTAGGAATAACTTAGTAAAACAATATCAAACTGTTCTTTAGATTAAATTTATACGTACTCCCTTCCAATTAATAGATTTGGTAGCATAATTTTCTGGTTTGAGACTGTGACCCAATATTTAAAGATCCGATTGGACCTCTGGGCAAACTAAGTAGTCTATGATGAGACAGTACAAAATATACCTGTTATGTTAAAAAATAAGATCGCGAACCACGAATCTCAGTAATGACGATTATTTGTACTCGATTTTTTAACTTGATTCGTGATTAACCGAGTACTGGGATACTCGTCACAGCCCTACCAATATCTATTTGGGATGAAACATTAGCTTTGTTGAATTGCAAATCATGTGTAACATTTATCATTTGAATAGATAACAGATTAATCTTACTATGTATGCAATAAGATGATTACTGTTTACTGATATTATGAGAATTTAACAAAAGTAAACATTATAAAGCATATATCATCATAAGATAAATAAAAGCATGTGTCACAAATGTACCAAATTTTGTATCAAATTTGTATAAAGACTTGTATTAAAATCAATAGTATTTTATCAACAACAACCACATATACAAAAAAATTTTACAACTGATCAAGTTTTACAGAGTAACAGATATAGAGTTTTTTTGTGTAACTGGGTAGATTTTCTGGACGCCATATTAAATTAAGATCGTCTGCTATTAAGACCACTTTTTCTAAGAAACACAGATGGTCTTATTTGTGGGATTCTACTGTATTTACAACATTAGGATGCATGTATAACATTTTAACCTAAAGACAATTGTATATTTTGTTCTTAGCATTAAAAAGCCAATTTTATGGTAACCTCAGAAAGTTCAGGGAGATACTTACAGGGGGTGCCCTACTTGGTGTCGTCCTGCAGTCATACAATGACCGCAGGTATTCATAATATGTATATGATGGTAAAGTTAATGATACAGTATCAGAATTAGTTTCCACGTCATTATTTCTCATTAAAGAATACCGATATGGCGTCAAATGGCGATCATCGTCGAAATTCATCCAATCCGAATCATATGTCACTTCACAAAAAGTTGCTGGTGAGTGAAAGTTAGCCATTTCCCTCTTTTGTATATTCACACCGGGCATTTGTTCGATAATAAACTGAAACAAACTTAAATTCCAAGTTTCCCTATGCTTGCATTTCACATTTTTTTGCAATGATGACTATAAAATATCCGAAATTTCCCGGGATATATCACTTTCGATTGCGTTTCCTGCCATTAGCACGTGCGAAATTACGTCACATGTATATTGCACTTATCACATTCGTGTATATTCATACAGGGTCGTCAAAAGAATCAAGTTAATGATCAACTACTACACATGTATAAAAAAATATTAAACCGGCATAATCTTCTTAAAGTTTATTTATTTAAATAGTTTAATCCATAAAGTGGTCTCCCAAAACAGAATGCACCTTTCCATTCACACGAATTCGTATGGTTGTAAAAGTTCACGATATTTTTTATAAGTAAAGATTTTGGAACATGATATACTTATGCCACAAAATCGTCTAGCTTATTTCATTGTGTCATCGATCAATACAGTGTAAACATATTGAGATGAAAACTTCTTTTAATATCTGGATTTTAGATTTCAATTTCAATATCATATTTACACAAATAAAAATCTATATATTAATTACAGTCGAATTGAATAATACACACACACGTCTCTAGGCATTACGGAACAATCACGCAAGCGGCATTACCAAGTCAAACAAATGGGGGAAATACTACAGTCAGAATAGAGGGTTATTGAAACTGTGTGAGAGACAGAGACGTTTTTTAAGAATACTTATTTCCAACAAGTCATGAATTTTCATTCAATTTAGAGTAGTAATAGAAATTCACATAAGCATTCTTTATGAAAGGTTTTTATTGAATTTTATTGCATGTTACGTACCTGCATTGAATGTAAAGAAATGACTGTATTGAACTTTCTACCACAACGAATGAAGATCGCTTTTCATTTCAAAGGAAACATGAGCAATCCAAACGCCATTCTAATAATTTAATCACTTGATTGAACCATCAATGTACGAAATTTAAAGTTGGACGAGTCACGGGTACACAATAAAACAACTTAGATAAATATCGCGTATGCTTATAATTATCTACAATTGAAATCTAGGTGTATATCACAAAATTGAATTGACCCGGATATTTGTAAAGTCAATTTAATCTATATTTATTATTAAAGCAATTTATGTAAAAAAAAACTTTATGGAATATCAAGTTACAAAATCTCTGGTTATGTAATTAACACTGCTGTAACTATTACATCTGGCTGTTTGGGTCTAGTGATTGAAATACAGGTGACTTAATTTGTCTCGGAAGAAAATGAAATGCTGAATTATTAGTTAAAAAGGAAATTTTTTTCTTTAGAAAATATACTTTACTGCCTTATACGCTATTGCAAGGGAGACAACTTTAATATGACTGAATTAAATAATAGAAGATTGAAAACCCTTTAATCACTCATCGCAAAACCGCAGAACTTTGTTAGATTTCAAAGAAATAAGTACAAACCACCCCGTTATATGGTTGGATTCAGGACACATCCCGAATCTAATCAAACCTGAAACTAAATACAAATATATCACTAAACTAGTCACGTCAGGAAGTTTATGATGCAAATGTTAGAAGCTAGTAAATCATCTCTGAGTGTCTACGACAATAACAAATTTCTCGTACTGTTTTGTTGTCCGTCATTCAGTCTACTGGAAGTGAAAATCATAAATCATGTGTAATGTTCATCGAACAATCCCATGAACTATTATAACACTGGTACATATTCAGATGGTGGACAACAATTAGGATGGTTTCACGATAAAATCTCATCACTACCGGTAAGTATAACTTTATCTAATAATAAATCTTTCTGACTGTTCTAATAATTTCAAAGATTTTTGCCGGAAACTGAGCCTGATAGTTCAGCTTGTCATAGCCGTCACTCGCCGGCACGCATGGATTTTTATGCGGACCTAAGTAATACGTTTATCTACATCCGTCATGAAAATAAACTGTAGTTCCCGTTTTATGTTGCAGTGCAAATCTATATAATTATGTAAGTTTAGTCTCCGTACTTACAGTACTTTGATTTTAATAAAAATCAAGCATGATATAACAACAACAACAACAACAATGAGACAAGGATAATTCTCAGGAAATACGTACCAGTACGGGTTTATCTTTCCTTTTTCGAAATGTTACTCGAATAATCGTATTCATGATGTTTAGTTAATGCATCCTCACTGGTTTAGTTAAAATATCAACACAGTATGTCCATTACAAAATCTTCCATCACATTTTTATTAAATAATTTAATAAGACTATAAGTAATTATACCCACAATGGTCTGGTTATTTCACATTTATTTACAAGTTACTAAATTAGGAATTCATTAAACTCATTTTTTACTCAATAAACTTCTTTGTCTTAAACTAAACAATTTTTACAACTTAAACACCAATAGAGAGATTATAGAGAGGTTATATTGGTGTATTGTTTAAGTGAAAGCCTATAGACAAAAACGTGTCTTATCTGCAAATCATAACATAAACAACTTAAAATATACTTTCTATAGGTAAAGATAAGTTATTGTTTGATCATGAATATACCATGTTTAGTATTGTCTTATCAAAAAACGCAGCATGAAAAATATCAAAATAAGCTTAGATATTGAGTTTTTGTCAAAACTTTAACGAATGAGTTATGAAAAAAAAACATGTCTACACTTATGTGATATGTGCAGTTTTAGTAATGTTAGTCGAAACATTGTATTTATTATTTATTAAATAAGAACAGAACAGAATTACTAATCGTTTATTAATTACACTTACTTGTACTTACATAAAAGATCATATAAATTTCATTACAGATTGTGATAACTTCCAAATGATCTATTTTGGTCAAAGTTGGGAGCTATACTTTTTTATCAATTGCTGTATTTTTAGAACTATATTCCTACGCATGATAAATATATGGACCCAGTACACGAATATTCAACCCACGTATAACGTTAATAGTTTTGCGTCATGCTATAAAGTGTCTTGTCTGTTTAGAATTCATTTTATTTGAATGTACATGTATGTGTTTTGTATATATACATGCATACATGTAGATATGTTGTCCTCAAGTGTTTATGGCTTAATGAGCTCGAATTATAAAATAAATAAAACTTGTTTCTTGCAGACAATTTCTTTACGTTTTTGTTTTCCTCGCAACAAAATGATTACATTCAGAATAAACTTTTAATTATTTTGGTCGGGTGTAGGGAATTTCGGACAATTTTAATTTGAAAAATCGAGTTAAATAAAATTTTGGGAACCAAACAAAATTACTTCATTTCTTAAAACCCTCTGGCATAGTGTGATTGTTTACACATTACAGATGACTGTCTGTCTGGTCACGTGTGCGAATTACAACGTGTCATTTTAAATTATGTGCATTTGATGCAATCAGTAAAATATAAATTTAATAAAGTAATTATTGAATATGTCATATCGCGTGTTTATTTTTTTTATATTGAAATGATTTGCGTAGTCAATGACTTTAAGTTTTTATTTCAAATAGCTCGTGGATTATTTAAAATAGACGCTGTGTCCTAAACACGTATACTAGGTAGATTTGACTGATATCTGTGTAAGTACAAATAGTTTTCCTATTTAATGTTAAATCGAACACAGATTATAAACTAAAGACATCGTCAAAATTTTACAAGTCACTGCATATATGATTGTACCAGCGCTAAAGTGACACGAACATCAATTTACGTCATTTTACTCCGGTCGGTGGTTATAGAAACAATAATAAGCATTTTATGTGATACGTATCAAGACACCGACTTGATAAAAAAAACCCCGCGTCGTTAGCATCCGTGAAAAAAGTCACGAAAATAGTTCAATGTTTAATCAAGACAAGATGTAACAATATTACGAATCAGAAGTGACTGATCGGGTTTTACAGTAAACTTTAATTAATGACATGAGTGTATCGGGTGTACAACAGGACGACCATTTATGTAGCCTTCTATAGGCACTGCAGGCACGTGTCTACACTCTGATGAAAAGAAAATAATACCAAAAAAACGCAATAACTTCGTAAATATTTTTACGCTAAAGCATGCCGGAAAAGGCCACAGAATGCGTCTCTGACAATCTACAGAGAAAACCCTCCCCGGTCCCCCTAAAAAGGTACCCACATAATATTTTAGAGCAAGCTACCCCCCTGACGACAAGCTTTATAATCCGGTTATTGGCCATAAGCTGGTTCACGAACATACGACGTATAGTCATGATTAAATCTATTTAGCGCATATTGTATTTTGTACTAATTTAGAACTAGGAGATTGCTAACTCGCCATTATGATAAGTTAACGGTCAATTTTAGTTGTCCTTGTTGAAGTGTAAGTGAAAATACTGTATAGATACACATTTTTCATCGCAGAGAATTATAATATTTGCAGGAATTTTGAAAGGTATCGTTTTATACTTTTACATCTTTGATTAAATTATTTTTTTACACGGCACGTGAGTCTTACGAATGGAACGATTTTTTATCATATAAACCATTGAACGGATGACACCATCTCCCCAAATCAGCCCACCTTTTTTCGCTCATACGGAACAATTATATTACCGATTGGATCACATGATAACGTCATGTAACGCAACGTCATGTCAAAAGACGTTGTCACTATAGACACATAACGTAATGACTACGCTCGATTTTGCATGATTCGACATGTAAAATTTTATTAATTAAAAATGTTTAACATTAGTTAAAGTTATGGTACCATGTTTTTCAGATTTTTGAGACAAATCAGAGGTCGGGTACCAACTTCACACACAAATACTGCACCAAAAATGTCATCAAATAACCAGGAGCAGGTTTATCACCACAGTTTGGATAAACAGTAAGTGACGTGTACTTATTTATTTATCTATTTAGTATGTTTTTATCTGTTGTTTAACGGTCAATTCAACATCTATGATCATTTCAGAGCTGCCCCAGAGAGAGGGTGATAAGTTACCGGAGAACCGGACATTCAGTCTATCCCTACTTTTTTCGAATAGTTTTTCTTATATATAATTATAGATACATTATATGTTCACATGTCATCTTAAGTCACTACTGGCATACGGAAAATAAAACTGTACACGAAAACGTTATCCTTCATATAGTAATGTTAATGGGAGTGTAGCAATGTGGTGTATATTGTATTTATATTGATAAATTGGCTGTTATCCAGCCCGATTAGTTCATTTCGTAGAGTATTTGACTTGCAAGCATGCAGGAGGTCCCGGGTTGGAGCCCAGCATCGGGTACATTGTTGTACTCCTCCAATTACCAATTACAGGAGTATAGATGAATATTCACAGTACGTCGTCCGTCGTTATTTTTTATATTGACCAAAATATTCTACTGTGGTCATTGTAGGAACATTGACCAACTCACTTTCAATGGTTAAAACCCTTAAGCGACGTGGTTGAGTGTGTCTGCCTACATTTCTAAGGGTCCTGGGTTCAATTCCCACTGAGAATCATAAATGTACTTTATTACGAACGAAAAGCGCACCCAGAAACTCAATAATATTTTTCCAAAACTACAAATGTAACTTTAAATCACATTGTTCTAATTCCTGTGAACTTTTGAGTGTTCCGTATTAAAACAAGTCCTAGATGTAAACCAATCGTAGCTTAATTTCGTTACGGTTGCGTCATGATAATGGACCCAGGTAAAATATGTCTTCTTTGTACCTGATTTAAAAACCAGTAATACATATACCAGATATATGTACGTAAGTTGTTATTGTAACAGTGAACAATTTTGTATTTGTTTTTTTAAAGATCGGGATTGTTATAAGTGTTGGTTTAAAATCAAGCAATTAAAAAGTTGTCATTTCATAACAAAATGACACGTATAAGTTTAATCTCATCTATTAATCGTATACTAATAACACTTGAGTATAAAACCAGTTATGTTTCCGTCTAATGTCATATAACCAGGAAATTAAAATAAAACAAAAACGTGCGTCACAACAACATCCTTTTCTGTGTAGTTAGTTATACTCACAGACAACATGTATGATTTACCTCCCTTGATTGGCTCAAATTTGCTGGTTTCCGTTCCATCATATAACTCACGTGAGTCAGCGGGGACCAGTTTATATCAAAATGTTATTGACTTGTCTCCCTTGTCTAAACGTTTATAAATCAGTACATAATATAATCAACTTCAGAGCTCACTTGGATCAACTGTTAGCCATGGCACAGACGTCGAAAACTAAAGATGAGGAAATTAATGTTCGGATTGGACGCCCTAAGGTTAGGGGCATGGACCTTTTAAAGGATTCACACCAAAATAAGGTATCTGATGTATATTATAATGCTGTATAAAACTCTATTATGTTGATTTAACGTATACGTGTAAAGATTATTATAAGTTTATATAGTTTCATAAGTGAAACGTGTAAGATTTTTATTTTATTGAAACTTTATAACAATTATTAAAGAATAATTGACTTTTAACAAATTATTGACCTCTTCTCAAAACATAAGAAATACTATAATTAATGTACTATATACGTGTACATATATATTGTAATTCATGATCCAAATCGATTGTCCACAATATACCCGGTACGATATTTAACCACACTATAATGGTAAGTATGGACACTTTAAATCGTTAACTTGTCTTTGTTAAGACATGAATATCATTTACTTGTCCATTTATAAAATGGTGTTTGGTGACAAAGTAAAGATATAAATACAATCAGACAACTTCATTATTATGACTAACAATCAGATAGGAATATTTGAGTTTTAACATGGCATTTCGCTTTATGTTTGCAAGACACAATGAAGGTTTACACGTAAATTGTCACATCAGATTACATATCAATAATTACGCTAAGGACGACTAATTCTCTTATCGATCATATGTAGTGAAATTGTTGAAACTGAACACACTACTAGTACTGCGCATTTGAGTTATTTACATTATGACAATAAAACTAGGTCAACTATGACCTCTGGTCAACCAGATAGGATTGCTAAACTATACATGTATAGGATAGAGGTCGATCGGTCTGATCGGACTCTCGATAGAAAAAATACGCCGGCTAGAAGAGCGTAGAAGAGAAGCCCAAATCGAACGCAATCGCAGCCGACATGTCTGCATCCGAATATTAGGTTTAACTTAAACTAACCATCGAACCAATATTGTTTAAACTACATTTGTATGTGGATAAACTAATGCGTACTTTGACATTGTAAACAAAGCTGTTTGGTCATGTGACAATATCTCTTCCGCCTCTTCTATCCATCGGGCGGAATTGATAGAAGAGCTTCTGGAATTAGAAGACGGTCAATTGAACAGTTTGGAAGAACTCTGCGTCTTCCGGCAGCTCTAATAGGTCTTTGGTATATACATGTTCGGTTTTGTGCTAGACTGGTGTAACTAGCAAATGAAAAAACAAATAATTTACATTTACAACCTTTTAAATTAGCTTCTGTCGATTTTAAGCAACGCCATTCGAACGATATAATTAAATTAATAATAACACTTATGACTTTATGATTAAATGACTTGGCAAGATTCATGTACTCGTGTAATTGGTATTATTCAAACGATTTCATCGTAAATATTTATCGTTTTTCTGTTCAATCTGCACTGAATTATTTCATGTGTTTGTATATCGATACAGACCTGTCTCAAAGCAATGCAAATTCGGATTTTACTTGTGGCTTACCCTTTTATTTAAATGCGCTCTACACGACCATTAGTTGTCTATACGCCAAAACAATATAAAACAATGTACAGACATACGTTTTTGTTGAAACTACACGTGTTCAACGTACGTTTATGAAAACTTTAAATATCTCCGCAAGTACACAGGATTCTGTTTTTGGTCGGCTAACGTCCATCGATTTAATGCGTTATATTACATGTATGTTTGTCATAAACCAAAATGCTTGCTTCAATTCTAAGGGTTTATTTTGGGCACAAATATTGAAGCTCATTTGATAGATACATTTTGCACATGTGTATTTTGTTATAAGGATGGTATCAGGATTGGATGTTTTGTGTTTTGGGGATTCATGTACGAACATTGTTTAGTTACACAGATAGGGGTCACATACTTTAACTTACACCCAGCACTATGTTAATGTAGTGAGATAACTTTATATAATCCGATGGTGATAAGAAAGGGGCTTAACCAGTAAAGGTAATGTGCATTAATTTCACGTAATATCGTATGACATTTTGTAGTACATCGTAGTGACTGTCTTGAAGTCATAAACACGCTTTTATCTCTGAAAAAAAAACCACACACCACAAAACAGAACAGAACTGAGCAGAACATGATTGTATTTAGTAATTTATACATACTATAGTATCTCGTTACAAACATAGATGTATGTATACTATAAATACAATGCAGTTTAGACGGAGTAGAAAACTGAGTGTAATATATATATTCAAATGCAGAATGTCCTCGGACAATTAGTCTACTTACTGAAAGTCAGAACAACTTGTTGGCTAGTTGTGTATATAAAGATGTACGTAGATGAATGTGTATTTATTTATTATATCATTGTACTGAAAAATGTCAGTTTCTTCAATAATTGAAATCTTGCACATTTGACTTTTGTAATAATTCTTCCCTGAATGTTTTTATAGTATAACAAGTTAACATGTCCTCATACATATAATGAAGAAGCATATCTCTCACTGTTTACATACGTCAGAGGTCGTTGGGGTGTTATAAAACTGATGTTAATATGGGACATACATGATCGAGACTATTCTATTTACGTACAGGATATTCCTCCGCCGTAAATTTATTTCTAATGACGAAAAAGGTTATTTTATTATAGTTAGATATATTCAGATCAAATTACATCAGATCCGTGACAGGGCGTCTAGTTGTACCATCATAATTATATCAAACGTACGCTGAAATTAGAAGTCGAAACTTTTTTTACAACAATATTGTAGGATGTACGTGAAACTCCTGTGTCGCAGTCTGTGACCCGCTAAGTATATTGATATTAATTGTAGGGGTCGAGTGGGAGACCTTGGTAGTGGAGGTCATGTAGGCGGGGTTTTGCTGTAATCGTACAAGTAAATCAAACACTAAATTCTCTTCTTCATATGCGCCGGTTCAGTTATCCAGAAAATTCAGTTATATATATTCAGATTAGTTGTGATTTTCTTTGTTTGCAGTTTTAATTAAAAAGTCCTGTTAAAAGTCATGTTATCGGGAAATTCCGCGAACTTCCCTCGTTCACTGTCGTTTGCACATGAAAGCTTATACGTATATGGACGCGGATATGACTCACTATTTGACGCAATAACTTTTTACAGTTATTACCGGATTACCTCGGAGTTTTCTTTTTTGATCTTGTCAAGAGCATCCTGACTTAGCAAAAAAGGGAAGATTGTCCTTAAGCATTGCTAATTAATGAACCTCACTACTGCATTATGTCTGCGTAATCTAGACGCTTGTTCGGATGACGAAATGGTTTAATTCATTTTATTGTTGACAAAATATCAAATTAAAGTTTTATAACTTGTGAAATTCAGTGTACGTTTCGTATCATATACACACGCAATAATTTTGTACGATGACTTTCATCGCTTCAATAAGACGTAGTATATAACATCATGTTAAATTAGGCAACACGTTGTTTACGATGTATTTCCATTTTTAGCAATAGTAAGTGTGAGAGGTAAAAATTGAACAACTCAAGCAATTTACACGAATTAATAATAATGTTGTTATCACATATACGCATAAAAAACGTGCAGTCAAAACCCCTGAATTTTATAATACATCAATTTCTATTAATACGGATATATGCTTGTGAAATGTAGATGTTCCTATTTTTATCGCACCCACACACCCACGTTGTAATGTCTTGCTGAATCATGGTTGGGTTAAATTATCTACTGATTCGAAGATATATCAGTAGAGCTCGTGTTATCTTAAGATGTCAAACGTTGTAGTGAAATCTAACACTAAGAAAATGTGAGATAAGATGAAAGCGGTGTACGTAAACTGTTAAAAGATTAAAACACAATATTTTTTTTCGGATAACAGGTGTGACAATACGCATTAGAACGAATGCGGGGACCTGTTTATCACTTCGGATAAGCCACACAATCGGGCTTATTTTACGTTGAAATATAAAGGGAAAAAATCGGGACCGAAAATTCATTTCGGGTAACACAAGGTTTTCGGATAATCCGAGTTCGGATAATCGGGGTTTAATTGTAGGATTGTTTAGATGTCACCCTCTAGACAGGATGTTAAGATAAATAATACACGACTACTATAAGATACTTCATATAGTCGTCTTAGTCTGTTTCGTTTACAATTAAATTGCAGTTATAAACATCAAACAGTGAACAAATTGCTTGAAGATTAAATTGAATCTAGATACGATTATTAAATAATGATACAGTATCACAATTATTGAATAACACTAAAACTGCATGTATATTAATCTATAGTGGACTGCGTTGATTCACTTTGTGTATGAATATTATGAAACTGATCAGCCAAGTAACGTGTTTGTACCTACATCGAGCCTGACTTGTAAAATGAAAATGCTTGACCTACAAGTTGTAATACAAGCACCAAAAGTCCAGTTTGTACAATCAAGTATGTCTGAATTACACTCATTTATTATTTCGGTGTTTTACTAAAATCCCTAACCTTGTGTGTTACTAACATACATAATTATGATGATTATTATTATTTGGTCCGGAAACTGATCCGGAAGCTTTTTTGTCACCGTATAATTGTTTGTCATTTATATACAACCATGGTTATTATTCTTAATATTCATTTATAAACATTACGGGAAAATAGCATAGTGAAAAATAATAACCGACGATGTAAAGCCGCAGTTTAATATAATCAAAGCCAAACCGTTTGATTTTAAGTTCACAACGACAGGAAAGTACATGTAGTACACTAGTTTTTTATTTGTTTTACTTTAATTTGATTCATTATGTATGAGCTCACTGGACCAATACAGGCATACTAATTCATGAAGACAAATCTAAAGCGATATTTACAGGCGCTGAACTGTATTCTATTGCTTATAAAAACTTAAGTATTTCTAAAATCGAACATCCATGCGGTCTGCGGGAAGAGATGGTTGCTTTTATTTATGTTCATGGTCACAAATATCACTATGCTATACATATCAGTTTACTGTGATGTTATCATTGTCTGGTATATATTTCAGGCTATGTGTTTCACGCTCAGAGAACGTCAGCTCCTCGGCTTACAAGGTCTATTACCTCCAAATATCATCACGCAAGACCAACAGGTCTACTTCGTTATGCAGAATTTCTACCGGTGGGACAATGACCTTGACCGCTTTATCTATATGATGTCACTTCAGGTAGAGTATAAAACATACTAGTATTCATTCAAGTTATTCCCCTTTGAAAGAGATTCACGAAAACATGTTCTTAAACTATTAATGCATACCTCACGGATAGTTCATGAAGTATGAATAAATATATTTTGACAGGTGTTGTCCCGTTAAAAAAAGAAGAATTCCTTTGAATGTACGCCACTTTAAATGCATACAATCAGAGGTGACGAAGGATTCTTGCCTACAAATACGGAATGATTGATATACGTTTCTGCTCTTTAAAAATCGACAGTACGTCTGGCTAAGTAACGTTTAGTAAAAATTGCTTCCTTATATACATACGGAGACGAACGGTCTAGTTAATACAATGTTTCCTCGTGTTAAAACCGTTCCAAGTTTTCTAACTACCAAATGTAGTTCACCACATGATACATAAGTATCTATAGACATAAGCATCTGCTACGTTGATTTCGAGTCAAATTCTAAATTTAAGCAATGGCAAGAACTCTAAACTCCGTTTTATAATACTTAACTCACGTTTTTATACTTTGACGATAATTTCATCATTGTATCATCAATCATCGAAAACAAAATACGTGGGAGGATGTAATTTCAATCCAACTTTGACGACAATACATTATGTATAGAAGGTCACGCCATTAAAATTGTCGGTGACGTTTCAAGAATTTGATATTTTTCATTTTCCTTATATACCATTTTTGTCTGTATGATTTCGTGAGTGATTTCAAATTAATCTCGTATTACAAAGTTATGGAAGCCTTAGAGGATACAACGCCTACATATTCTCACGTCTTTTTATGTATTATATGTTAAATCGTTCTACAGTTTCACTAATTAAGGAACAAAGATCTCCAACCAAGAAAATAATGGGTAACATAAGACGGCTAATATCTGAGTGGGATGTTTCATAAATGTTTGAATTACTCGAATGGTAAAAAAGTAGTGTTTGACTTGGCCGCAAAAACACACAATGTATACATCGATATCATTATTTTGTTTACAAATGTCCCACATTACTTCATCTCGATATACTTGCATGATGTCCTAAAAAATAAGCCTTTAAAAATTGAGATACCATTTATCTTAAATATAACCCTTTTGAATTTAATGGTCGCTGTATATAAAAATATACTTAATATCATTTATCAATCTTTATCAAATTTAAGTTATGTCACAATAAAACACCGAATTCGAATATTCATAAAATGACACCCTCCCTACCCGAAGCCTGGTCCATTTTGTTAGAAAGAAATCAAGTCATCCTATATGCTTCAATAACCGCTTTTTCTCTGAGGTCTAACGTCACACCAACAGTGAGGGTCGTAAAGCGAGTTTTCTAGCCTTGACTGTGGAGAAAGACCCTAGACATACATCTGGACAGAAATATCATCTTTACGTAAACTAGCTGGACAACCATTACCAAGTGTGAAATATAGCCATGGCAGAGATTCGAACTCAAACCGGTTGTGGGCTGGTGGATATTGTCAGTGACCATTAAAAGTCGACCAAGGATGTCCACTAATTATTGTTCTTGAAATTGTATCAATTGTCCAAACAATTTCAGGACACATTCACGGACAATTTCTGAAATGTAAAGCTGCAGGACACATCTATTAGAGATGGATTAGTATATAAATGGTTTACTTAATATTCACTAACGATACTATGAAATATCCTATGTTCAAACATGCAAGAAAAAATCGTGAATCTTCCCCAAGGTTATATTCAGCGCTGACTTTTAATTATTTAAGATTAACGATAAATAAAAATACACTTGTATATTGCTTATAATGCATTGTATTTAATTGATGTCTTTTTTTAAATTTTAGGACCGAAATGAAAGATTATTTTATAGAACCATAATGCAGAATGTTGAACTAATGATGCCAATTATATACACACCAACTGTAGGACAAGCTTGTCTAAAATATGGTCTTACATTGAGGAAACCAAGGTATAGTAAATCTACCTTTTCTACGACAGGCCCGTAGAAAGCAGTTTCAGATGGCGGGGGAGGGGGCTAATTTCATATTTTGTCTTATATAATTATTTAAACACCCGTTATAGTAAAAAATTAATCAGGGGCGGGGTGCTATATTTACATTTTGTCTCACAATGGAAGGGAATCAGTTATAACCCATTATAGCCAGACTTATTGGGGTGGGGTGGGGTAAGCCCCGACTTAGTCTCCCGGGTCTTACGTACAAATATACAGAGACAAAATGTTTCTGTGCACAGTTGGTATATAATTACAAGTTTATTACTCGATCATATCAATAAATGTGTGCTAAATCCAGCAGCTGTGGCCTGTGGTTTTCTTTATTTACAGGCGAATGTTAACTTGATTTTGTTTGCAAGGGACCATTAGCTTGATTTTATTTACTGTTCTAACGTAATTATAGCGCTGCGAGGGCATGTTTACAGTTACTGAATTCGTATTATTACTATTACTATCTCGTGAATAGTATAACCAAGTCTGTGAAAAGTTCTCACATCAAATCAATACCCGTAATACACCAAGTTTGTTGGTAGTCCTGACCCACTTAGGTGACATATCCTTTCATATTGATTTATTTATAATATTTGAACAAGAGTTTCATGTCACTTTCGTACGGAAAGGAGAAATACTCGTACTTTGTTAATAGTCATGATATTTACAATATGTTGACAAAGCACTTGATATCGGGATGTAATCAATTAAGGTTATAATCACCCTAGAAAAAAAATCAAGTTTGACCAAAGCGTAAGGCGATTATTTTCACGAACCGATCGTATCCGTGAAGATATACGACACAACAACAAAACCCTTGGTACCTTAAGTTCATAATAAAATACAAACACAATCCGTCTCATGTTGTCAATATATCATACTCAATTCTATACGACTTACACAATATTCTATATTTGGACAAGTCGCTAACCTATTCCCAATCTAATCGGTCACTCGAAACATCGTGACCATTGATTTTTCGATTGTTTACGAATTAAGGACAACTTTTTCCTTATACTATATAAATACTCTCAGAATATTAAGGACCTAGTACGTCGAGGCATACACAGTAAACAAGTCTTTCCTTATTATGTTTTATCCTGTGTTGTATTAAGTTTTATTCAGCTTATTTGTTTACATGTACTTCATTATTAAAATGGTGTATGGACGCATATGGTGTGATTACTCGTCAGATGGCATCTGTTCAAATGCGTTCTTTTAGCATCTGTTTGTCAGAAGAGGCTAAAATTCGATTCGTACAGAATATTTATGTATTTATGTTTATTTTCAGGGGATTGTACATAACCATTCATGATCTTGGTCACGTGTATGATATTCTATGTAACTGGTATATTGATGATATCCGGGTAAGTATATGGGTATTAAATAGAGTCCATTTTTATACATTGAATACTACTTGATTCATTCAAAGACGTTGGCTAGAACAATCTTGCTATCTTCTACCAATGCCGGACTACTAAACATAATGACTGTTGCCGCACCAATGTTGCTATTTTCTAGACGAATTATACTATGGCTATTTGAAGTTCAATGTGGTTGTATGATAGTGCTCAGAATTATGGGGAATTCGTTAACATTTAGGCTTGATTCTATTTGATTGATGTAGGGTATGATATTACCATGTGCTTGTGAACTATTTGCATGGATTTATTCTTTTGTCAAATACTCATGATTGTCATTATAATGTGTATTACTCATATCATATAAATATTTTATACTCTCCTTAATGTAGGATTGAATAAAATATACAGTCAATATCCTTTATGAAAAAAGCAACTTCATACAAAAAACATAAACCAATATGCTTCTTGTAATTCGTCTACCTAACGTTTTGTTATAGTTTTTCTTGTTACCAATGCCTTGCTTATTTTTCCCTCGATATTTACATGTAGGACACATTGTTTGGTAGAAAGAAATATCGACCCCCCCCCCTTTTATTCAATTATGTGCTGATCGTATATCAGTCTGTATATTTCGTTACGTTATTATTCTGAATCATCGTTAATGATCGCAAATGACTTGCATAATTGGACGAACCTCGCGTGACCTTGCGGCCTTGAGTGCTGACTTTACTGATAGTGACAATGTCCTTGTCGTATAAAGGATATCTATTTAAAATGTAGTTTGTACGACGACGTCCTTATTTCGGTACAGTCGAGTTTAAATTATTGTTTACATAGAACATGTCCTGTATGTGTACCACTGACAATTTTATGTGAATGTCGAAAATCAAGTTATAAACATTCAGGGGACGCACCAAGTCACACAGATGCATGTACTGAAACTATTGTAGTGAATTCAGAACACACCAATTATAATAACGTCACCTTGGTTATAATCTTGACTGTATGCTATAAAGAACATTGGCTAAATCGTTATCAATAACATGAATGTAATGTCGATTTTTGCTGGTAATTTTCTATATTATTATTATTAACACGTTACCATTGACATCTTTAGATGTTCGTTATTGCTAGAATGATTCGTTTTCAACTCTTACACCAACACACACAAATGTACAAACTATTAGAGTCAATATACTAGACTGGGTTAGAGATGATGCGGTCGGTTGGAGAGTCTAAAGCTAGTTAAATAATTGTTACCGTAAGCCAATCTCAGCCAGACACCCTGTACAAAAAGAAATGATTCGGGAGGTACTGTGCGTAAAAAAAGGTGTCTCATAAGCCAACTTTGCTGACCCTTTAGATAGGGGTGACTCTATAAGAAACAAAACCTTTACCTTTATGTACTACATTAATTATTGTAGACTATCGTTGTAACTGACGGGGAGAGAATTCTTGGCTTGGGTGATCTTGGAGCTTATGGTATGGGTATACCAATAGGTAAACTGTCCCTGTATACAGCACTTGCTGGGATGCAGCCACATCAATGTTTACCTATTGTTATTGATGTAGGAACAGACAATGAGGTACGCATGTAAAAATGTATTTTTTTTATTACAAATTACACGCTTACAGTCTTTTATTTGAAATAACAGGATACAGTTAATCGTTTTGTACCAAATATCATAAGAAACGCCATTACATTTTACTTGACAATTGAAGCTTGTATACGGGTTGTCATGGAGATTACCCTTAGTAATGCAGTGTTTACAAACGAAGAGCGCAACAAGCTCGGAAGCAAGCTGTCATTTAGTTCATTTGTAAATGTCCTTCACATGAAAGTATACAAATTTTGTCTAAATCTTGGTCAAACCTTATTTGTTAATATTAACTATTGCTCGAGAGAAGCTGTTTAAGTATTGTATGAATTGCTTGCAATATTTACAGACCTTGATGAAAGATCCACTCTACATTGGTCTGAAACAAAAACGTGAACGTGGACCTAAATATGACGAACTTATTGATGAATTCATGAATGCCGTAGTGACCAAGTTAGTACATACAATGTATTTCTTACTTTCCATTTTTAATTTATCGTGAGATTAAAGAATCAGAGTATATGCACCTGCTATTCTGACTTGGATTATAGACATTTAGACAGTTAGTTAAACGAGTAATCAGAATTATAGCTCTCTTAACACTTCGTCAATTTTACAAAAGCAGCCAAATTAAGCTTATTTATTAACTTAGAGTTAGAGCTTATTTAGAAGATTCTTCTGAATCAAGCAACCTTAGTGGGCGGAGCATGGCAAGGGCAAAGTGGTTACCGAATACATTTCTAAATACAATCTAACCGACTTAGTGTTGGACTGACCACCGCGTCAATCACACTTGCATGATAGTCGATGTGTAAAATGGCGCATGATGTAATCATAAAGAAGTTCTTCATAGATAAATAACATTCTTCGTAGATTAGAAACGAGACAATTTGATAATGTAGGATAAACACTAAAACGGGTTTAATGTTGAATGTGACCAGGTCGACATCATTCCAAGGCTTTAAGAATATAACTTCATGTCACTGACCTTTGGTCATGCATCTATTATATTCCATATGAAAATACATGTACATGTATATATATTATTCATGGGAGGCAACCTACAGTGTACACATACATTTATCTTGTATCTTGAATCTTTTACAGATATGGGGGTAACTGTTTGGTTCAGTTTGAAGATTTCGGCAATCATAATGCATTCAGATTGTTAGACAAATACAGAAATTCTTACTGTACATTTAATGATGACATCCAAGGTAGGCCTCTATATTTGTGTGATTACAATCACGCAAATAATAACTTTTGTATTTCATTATCCTAATAATAACTTATCTGCTAATTCACGAGCATATCCGTGATCGACTTGGTTATTTCACTGCTTAGAATAAAATTAATGGAAAAGGTTAAAATTGGGTTTCTCCGTTGATGGCCGATTTGATATTTTTGTAGATGCATTTTTCAACAGTTATGAGTCATTTATTAAGGCATTGTTTAGGATTTTTATTATGGAAGATGACGCCTTGGTCTTGATAATGTAACGTCTCTTTCAGGCACAGCAGCTGTGGCTGTGGCGGGACTTCTTACAAGTCTTAAAATTACTGGAAAATCTCTGCTAGAAAATAAATTCGTATTCCAAGGCGCTGGAGAGGTATAACACAATTTTCATTTTCAGATTGTTACGTTAAATTATGCTTAATTAAAAGCTGCGTTCAATGAATGAAGGAGCTTATTAAATATTGGTGACGTGTTACGTAGTCCGACTCATTATGAAGAAAATCTCATTTCGATAAATATCAGAAAGTATTATTGAATTAAGTATAGAAATTATGTACATGAAATGGATGAACGAAGCGATGTTCCTTCCAGCATGAAATATTCTTTACCTTTCTGTGTAAGTTGCGCATTCCTGTACAACTAGAAACCATTGCCTGATCCATACTATGATCATGACCCTATATAGAACGAGCAGGTTTTAAACTACGGACAGTATCTGTTGCAATGGACCAAAGCATTAATCTCTAATTATTTATTATTAAAGGCTTCCATTGGAATTGCAAAGTTACTAATCATGGCATTGGTAGAATTAGGGGCTTCTGAAGCAGAAGCATACAGCAGGATATGGATGGTAGATTCTAGGGGTCTCATTGTGAAGGATCGACCAGCAGGTGGGGTCACTGGTCAGAAAGTACCATTTGCACAGAAACATCAACCAATTGACAAACTAGAAGATGTAATAAAACAGATCAAGCCTACTGCAATAATTGGTAAGTTTACTATTAGTTTCAGACTAACTATGATCCTCAGGGCTCCAACGGGTGTCTGAAATATCCGAATAACTCTAATCCATATTTCGCGGGTACGGATCCATTTGTATTCCAGTGGATCGATTCCGAAGAAATTTGGGTTCGTTGAGGCTAATGTTCCGTATTCCATAACAAATATCGTTGCTTGTGAAAGAAAATAATTTTATTGCATTTCTAACAGTACAGATTAGTGGATGAACAAACACTATGGGTACCTTATTATCGGTATGTTTTGTTTCAGGCGCAGCAGCGGTTCCTGGAGCGTTTACTGAAACAATACTACGTGACATGGCACAATTCAATGATCATCCAATTATATTTGCTCTCAGTAATCCAACTAGTAAAGCCGAGTGCACAGCTGAACAAGCTTATCAAGCAACAAAGGTACCACACTATTGAAATGAATTATGTATTGTGGAAGAGTGCGTTATTTGACTTATTGCTTTCTCCAATATATGTACATAATGCCATTGTGATTAAAATTCTATTATGACATCCGTACCATAGTCTGGTAAACCAACTAAAAATTATACATTTTGTATGATGTAAGATTAGTTTTCCAACATCACTTAAAAGTTAGGTAATTATGGCCTAGTTAAATTGAAATAACACTGATAAACGCAATAAACATGTACATTGTATACTTGTGGCACTAAATATCAAAATAATTGTTCGGAAAGTTGCAGGCATAAATACAATAGCAAACATGAACCGGAAGTACATTCTCTTGTAAACCATTCCCTTAATGCACCCTTAAAACAACCGTTCGTTGACAAGGGAATTGACAATTGTTTCCAAGACAGAATTTGAATTCTACCTTCCCTCTTTTGTATCGTACAAACTATTTCGTTTCAGGGAAAATGTGTGTTTGCTAGCGGTAGTCCATTTAAACCGGTGACTGTTGATGGTAAAACTTTCCACCCAGGGCAAGGTAACAACGCCTATGTATTCCCAGCTGTAGGCCTAGCAACAGTTGCCTGTGATATCAGAACTATTCCTGAATCTATATTTTTGGAATCTGCCAAGGTATAAAAATCTACAATTTTGAATATGGATTTAATAAAAAAACTGTAGTCAGTTTTTGTTAATTTTGAATACTGACCCTGATTAAGTAAATCACATTTCTTTTAATGCTCTTCTTGGGATATAAAATACACTTGTAATGCAAGTATGTTCTGTTGTAGTTTATAATAGGTATTATTAGTGTTGTAGTACGCAAGATGAATGATTTCTCAGATTTTATTGTAAGTGAATTGGCATGGTAATTAGTCGAATGTTTTCAATGTTCCTGATTTGACACACATAAATAAAAAAGGACGGTTTCACCGGAAATGACGTATGAAAAAAGTTAATATTATGTCAAACTAAGAATCGGGAGAACATTACATGTACACTGAATGCCATATGTCCGATATGAAAGTCTATTATTCAGATCTAAAAGGTGCTTGCGTTGCCATTGAAGAACGCCTTATTTATTTTCTATGCTTGTTTCATTGAATTCCAGGCTTTGGCTAACATGGTAACAAAGGAACATTTAGACCAAGGACGTGTGTACCCACCATTAGCTGATATCAGACAGGTCTCCACTGATCTAGCAGTCTATCTGTCAGAATATGCTTACAAACAAAACCTGGCTTTCCACTACCCTGAACCTAACGATAAGAGAAAGTTCATAGAATCTCATCAGTATCAGATAGACTATGAAGAATATGTTCCTCCACTCTATGACTGGCCTGGTCACTCAACTAAATTGTAACTGATTCTACACAGTTTACACCTGGATTTGTTGACATTTTATCGACTAGACTTTCCCATTTTATTTGCAACAACACACCCATTATTTTTTTTGATATTTTACTTGATAGTTATAACATATATATATACATTATATACTTACAATAACTTTATAAAATACGGTGATTCTTCAGTTTATTCTTATTTTTAGATTCTATATTTACTAGATGATCTTTTCATATACATTTGTGTAATATTTACGTATGTGATTGTTTATTTATGTATGATTATGACTGGATCTTAAATAAATTATATATTAAAGTTACGTATTTTGTATGTTTCATATATTCTGGTAAAGTAATAATTATATTGCTGATGGCAGACTCCGTCTACAAGGCCAGGTAAATGAACATTAAACCTGACACCGCCATTAAGACATGCGTTACGTTGAATGACTTTGTGCATCGCTTTTAACAGTGTGTTTCCATAGTATGTTCTACACTTATACATTGATGATCATAATGAATAGCTAAGATACGAGACCTGATTAGCTTGAATCAGAGTAACTTTTGTTACAACTTTATACTCTGCATGTATACACGTAAGTAAGAGGCGAAAAAGCAAATTAATTTTATTAACATGTGTCGCTTTTTGTTCTATTGAGTACAAACTGCGAAAAGTAGAAAGACATCTGATATTTCTAGACAAACATGAAGTTATGTTACTCATGTAGATCATGGTTAAAAGAAGGGTATACGTATAGATTAGCATTTCGGTAACCCGGATAGCTGGGTTACAACTCCGCCGTACTGACCACTGAAACACGGCCTCGGCCAATATTATTATCTAAACTGTTGAATAATTTACAAGTGTTACCTTATTGCATCTATGTCTTTTCTGATTAGAATGATTCCTCCTCTTCATTATGTCCATACATTTTAAACAGCCATACTTTAACAAAGGTAAAACAATCTTCTTCCTGCATTTTTGCCCCCATTTGAAGGCTTTCTTCTTATACCTTCCTGTAGAACTCCTCATTGTAAACTATACAGAAAACTTCACATACAACACTGTGCATCGCGACTTAGTGATAAATTCATTAGTCTAACAAAGAGGATGTCCATGGTTCGAATCTAGTTTAGAAAAGCTTTGGTTTGACGGTTTGGTGAAATTCAGGCTGTTGTATTCGATTACAGTATCTTACTGTATGCAATGAAATGAAACGTAACTCCTAAGTCTAACTGACAGGTACTTTGTAAGGTTTTGTGTGTCCTAAATAAACATAGCTTCTGCTGTAACAGCCGATACTAAGTCTGTTTTAGTTAGTGAGAATCAAGTTTTTCGGAATATATTCCATTTTTTTCTAGACGTAATTCATGTACCGTCAGCACTGGTATATCATTTTTGTTTTGTATGATTGAACCAAGATATTTACTTGATTAAGCACTTGTACTGAAAATGTGTGAATTTTATTCAAACCTTTCCAAGTTATTCCATTGTAGATATGATTTTGACCCAAATCAAATACAGTGTAATATATACAAACATGTTATTCATTTGCTTAACACTTCTTTTTGTAACATTCAAAAAGGTAAGTCAACTTGGATTTTTCATCGAAACATTTTTTTCTAATACTCATACGATGTTAAAATCCTGTCATAAGTCTTATCAAATTTAAATCCAACAAATGTACGCTAGAAATCATTAAACAATACAACATGTAACGCCCCAGACTGGCTTAATGACATACGTTCAACCGTAACAAACATCACCATTCCTTCTCAATACTTATACTCCACAATGGTTCGATACAATCTGACAACATGAAAGCCTTGTTGAGTTATTCACAATCACCTTCTCATCAATTGTTCAATATAAAACATCGTATCCAGTCAGTAACATCTTAGTTCCAGGATGATAAATGTGATTTTGTAATTGTTAGTGTCACGTGTCAGCTTGTTTAATGAGCTGGGTAAGTGGAATCTTACATATTTTATTGACTGAAGCACGTTATTATTGAACGATACCCTACAAACATAATATATAATATATTTCCATTTTATTCCTTCTTAAGCATTGCTATATTTCTACTTATTATGAAAACATTGAATTATGTACTAAATGATTAGCCAGCACACGTTTCCTTAATCCTTCAATAGGTATAATGTGTAATTTTAGATCATTTAAAAGGTTCATTACTTTTCACATTTTTCACCGGGAATTTGAAAACGTTTTAAGTTACCGGGAGGGGTACAATTAAAATTTGAAATTACCCCCTCCATTTTCAAATGCCCTACCCGGTAATCTGGAAACGTTTTCAGGTTACCCCGGGGGGCGCTTTGTAAACGTTTTCAGATTACCCCTGGGGCGCTTTGAAGACGTTTTCAGAATACCCCCGGGTAATTTTGGGAAAATTCATAGTAAGAGAGAGAGAGAGAGAGCTTGCGCACTGCACACGGATAGGGAGATTACAATTTCAAACACATAAATGCATACATGTACTACAGATATATGAGACTATACACGCGGTCCTTATGATAAATTATACGACGAAATCAAATGAGGTCATATACTGACAAGTCCATTACTTCTTTGTGGAATCCTACGAGCGTTATTGTGCAAATACCAATGCAATCTTGAATCATTTTGTCAAAAAAGATATACAAAAAAATAAATAATTTGTATTGACTAATGTTGGTTTTCTGAACACAAGTAAGTGTGGAATTACACAGGTCATGTCTTGCATTCTTGTTAATTACTCTCCATGACCCTAATAGGATTCCATAGCTTCATATAATTATTGCGTATATTTAGTTTAGAAATACGGGAGTATACTCGTACATGTCAACAAACCAATGTTGACTGTGAATCATTTATGATGAATAATTATTATAATCTAAAATATAAACGTTTTCTCCACGATGAATCAACATTAGGGAGGGGGGATTATTTTGAAAACGTTTTAATGTTACCGGGGCCGGTACTTTGAAAACGTTTTTAAGTTACCGGGGGGTAACCTGAAAAAGGGGGAGCTTGAAAACGTTACACTGGTATTACAGTTCATAACATTTTGAATCATAATGACAAAAGAACCGTGCATACCAAAAAGCGAACTATATAAGGTATAGGCACATGTCGGGAAGGTCGTGTGAGTGATCGTCTTGTTATTAAAAAGCTTGCTTTTTATGTAAATTTTCCTGTTTTAGAAACCTTGTCAGTTTCTACAGTCAGCTACATTCCATGCTGTGTAATTGTGTGTACCTTAATTTAACAGATATATTTCTTAAGGAATGCTATTTCAGTAGTGGACAGTGTTTAGGTGATCCATACCAAAATTTGTACAGTGTTGAAGTTCGTTTTTCGTCATGTGCAGACATATTTCCGTTGTTCGCGTGTACCCGCTTTTACAAGTTATACAGTATTTATTTTTAAGAGTGTGATAGAAATAAAAGAAGTAAATTATGGGTTTTACTCTAAATACATAGTTATATTTGCTTTGTTGTGCATTTACATTACACAATGCGACCGAGGCGAGGTGTGAAACACTTTCACAAAGGACCTCAGGATTTGTTTAGAGTGTGTACATAACGCCCCGGGGGTGCACGTACTGACTATACGGAGAGGTAAAACAAGACCTAATGTTTCAACTATTCATTGATATCAATTTACCTGACGTGTCAAATATTATCAAATTTCACCAACATAAATTATTATATATTAGAATGCGGAGCGTCCATGAAAATTGGAATCCATTTGGTACGGTGTTACAAGGCAATTACTAAACATATAAATTTATACGCTCGAAGCCTACTATTATTATGTAGACAATTTACTTTAATTATTTTTTCATCGACGCATTGCGTCTTCTTCTCTTTTGTCCCTCGACAAAAACCGTATGGTGCGTGTATGAGGTCGCATGGTCATGCAAAGCTCCCCTGTCTCTCTTTCTGCAAAGCATTTCATTAATATTATTGTCTGTTTTCACCTTTGAATTATCGCCCACTTCTGTCTGCATTGTGAATTTATTTTCATACCTTATTGACCGATGATTCACATTTAATTTCCCTGGGTAATGTTTCTTGTTTTGTTGTTTTTTAAGATGTCATATTTAGCTGTTACATCTAATAAATAATAGCAGTTATATTTTAGTATACACGTACATGCCCTAAACATATCAGCAGGTAGCTGTAGAAGGAGGGGGTGGCAAATTTGAATGTTGAATTGTTGTAAGGGTCTGGGATGTTGTCCCGGGATATCTTGCGGATATGCTCCTTGTTTGGAAAGCACCCTGGTGGGAAGGTGTTATGGGGTTTGGCACCCTTGTTGGAAGGCACCCTAGGGGAGATCACCATGGAAGGAGGGTCCCTTGGAGGAGGGCACCCATATGGAAGGGAACCCGCGGGGAACGGGCACCCATGAGAGTGGCGAGCAATTATGTCCTTAGTCTATGTACATATTATTACTTAGTGTGTCTGATTGATTCAATGTGAGATACGTGTCAAAAATCAGTGTCAATTACTTTAAGGAACATGTGAACTTCCAGCAATAAGAATGTACAGTTTTTAGTGTCATTTCTTGTGTAACTATATTAGTGATAACTATGGCCAGACAATTAAAAATCGGAAAATGCGATAGAGCTAGTCAGGAAACAGATAATGTAGAACAAAAATAAAACTATGTTTCTGGATTTTCTACGAAGTTCATCCGAATATGACCACGTCAAATGTAGAAATGTCAAAATGGAGAATTTTAAGTGATCCTAATGTGTCGTTGTCATGAAAACGCATCCTGACTAATCTCCAGGATGTCCGTGCAACGACACAAGACAAATGACCAAGAATGTATGAACTGCACATAACTGATAGATTTTCTTCAGTTTTACATCCACGAGCGGTAAAGGACTGTACGGTTCTAAGCTTATAATGAAACGTCCAAGTCACTTCTTTTCGATTCCTTTTTGTCTTTGAGGAGGATCGATATCTATTATCTACAAACAAGTTCCGGATGTCTTGCTCTGTCTCATTCATTTTACTTCACAAACGTCGACTGCTTTTCTCAAATGTCTAAAAATAGTTGAACAAATAAAACAGTTCGGTATTTGGTATTGTCATTCGGCCTTGAATGTTCACTTTGGTCGCATGTTACTATAAATAAGAATGACATTGTCAATACGGCCTCGTGGAGGTGGTTAATGATTTGTTTGCTGTTTGAACAGATATCTATCTATACTAAACACACTGTACAGTATAACACGTTCAAATACACACCACTCACGTACAGTGTGTTTCAGCTTTATCGTGATTTTATATTTTTTGCAGTGTTTATATAAACAAGACAAATTTTGTGCACGCTATGGATGAGTGGACGAATAAACACGGACTTTAATCAGAGTTTTTGAAGGCCAGTGCATATCATAGATTATTGTTTATTTATACGCAGATATTTGGATGTTGATCATGTTTCGAATTATTGCACGTGTAGATAAAGTTTACAGCAGGATCTGTTCTCTGGGAAGTAATTCCAGTCATTTACGTGGATACTGCGCTGAAAATAACTATGGGTATTTTTTATATTTTCGTTTTGTTTTTTTATTTGGTAACCATGGTTATAATATTTATGTATACTAATTTTATAGTCTAATCGATGTGTAATAGGCATAACACATAATATAATACCAGTGACATGTGTGCATGACTAATCATGTTACAGTTATGAATTTAACTTACAATTAATTAACTCATGGAAATACAATAATTGAAAGTAAAATACATGTAATTGCTTCACACAAACATTATAAACGTATGATATGTAACTGTGATAAATAGATAGTTTTTCTGGACGATTTGAGATTAGGAAAATCATACAACGGCATTTATTAATATACAGACAAACCAGTGAAAAAGGCCACCCTTTGAAAGAAAAGGCTGTCTTTATTGATAGCTGGTCCTTTTTTAGAGGTAATTCATTTTGATAAATAATCATGGCGGTTTCTAAAAGAAGAGCCTTTATTCACAGGATGGTCTTTATTCGGAGGTGGCCGCTTACACAGGTTTCACTGTAGTTAATATCATCATATGAGCTACAATCGAATACTTATCGTTTCGTTTTACACTGAGATTGTGTTGGAAATGAATATAATAATATGCAATGTTCAATGTTGCTTACACGTTTGTGGCTTGGTGCAAACTAATTACATTTTTGATATATTATACATTTTGACATTGTTTTGCTCATTAAATCTTAATTTTAATGTGAATTCGCTGTAGCTACTGCATGACAACGGAAATCCAAAAACGTATGTTATATTTACGTCTAGATCTTGTCGGTTTTAAGAACATCCAAATAAAATCAATCTTATTCAAAAGAAATTCGAGATATGACAAAGTCTTTCTATACTAACATTTATATTACGTAGTATAAGTTAGGCCATGGCGAAGCCCTCGATACACTTCCGCGCGTGCGTAACATCAGTTTAATAATGTAAATAGGGCTATAAATGGCATCTAAATCGAAAGCTAGGGGGTTAGACCTTAATAAGATATAATCAGCGTCAATCATGGTTATCACCCCTACATCCCCTTTGTGTGTAACATTCATTCACAGCTGACTACGTCCCTACAGAAAAACTCAACATGTTGAGACATATTGTAGGAAGTCTTCTCATCTAATATTACATGTATCTTGATAATACATTCATGATATGATTGCATGGTTATCTGTAAAGTGGGTGACGGTATTTGTATAAACGTGTGATACGATGATCTCTGTTTAAATAGATGCACGAGTATGCTATAGTACACTCTAACCTCTACAAACTGTCACTTTGGGCCAGAGACCATATTGCATTTTATGACTTGAAATTTGATTGAATAAAATTTTATTATTTGTTGTTTCTTCCTCCGAACTATAACTACCTGATTTTCTTTCACTCTTCAAAATGTGTTGAATGAAGAGAAGTTTCGATGTACATGCAATATGTTCATTAGATGTATTCATGCAGTTGATGTTAAAATGTGTCGTCAAAATAGTCCAGGTCATGAGAAGTCGTCGGGTTTAAAAAAGAATTGTATGCTCCAATAATCAGTCAGTTTCTGATTAAAAATATCTTTTATGGAACTGTTATCATATGTGTATGGAGATTTTACATAAAGGTCTTCCGGTTCCGATTCGACAAACAGCGAATGTTACCTTTTCGTAAAATGATAACATAGGAACGTGATAAATCGCATTCCAAAAACTATTACAATAAATTATTTTAAGACAACTCTAGAAATCAATGATGGCGTGTTTAAAATGTACTTTATCCATATATTATATAAAAGGCTACGCCTGAAAGAGAAATAGCATTTGTTAATCAACGAACAATTATTTAAATCATTGACTTATCTTTAAGTTCCTCAGAATCAGTTTTTGATCGGGACGAGATGGTGGATGTCAGGATGGGACGTCCTAAGGTTAAAGCGATGTCTCTGTTGGGAGACCCTCATTTAAACAAGGTAAGTAACATTAATCTTGGTCGTGGCAGGTCATTCTATGAAAATATAACAAAACATGTCAATTGTCATCCATATGTGGTGAAGTTACCTGCTCCTTGTGGAGGGTAAGTGAGAACTGATTAGAATTCGATTCAGGGAAACTGGCTAGGTGAACCGGCCGCCGTATGTAGCTAGAATATTCCTGAAGAAAGGCGTCAAAACACTGAAAAGGTCGTATTATTTATTTTGTAAAGGTTTTAGGTCTAGTTGTTACCTTTGAATATTTAAATAACGTCAAGACATTTCATCGTTTGACTTAAGCCATAAGCCGTACTCTCTATTCTGTTTTTTAAAAAAAGTTTTCAGTACATGCTTGCGTTCGCAATTATGTTATTGTGAACATGTAAACACGAAACAATTACACAAACATAAAACAAGGAAAGTTTATTCTTGATTACAGACTTATATATACGTAGGTATCAGATTTATACGGTGGCATAAAGGGGACATAGAAAATATTTTATTTACCACGTGCGCACGTAGTAGCTACGGCGTGCGCACGTGATAGCTACTGCGTGCGTACGTGATAGCTACTGCTAGCGCACGTGATAGATACTGCGTGCGTACGTGATAGCTACTGCGTTCGCACTTGATAGCTACTGCGTGCGCACGTGATAGGCACTGCGTGCGCACGTGATAGCTACTACGTGCGCACGCGATAGCTGACCAATAAGAATAAGTGTCAGTTCTGCCATTTTGATAATGGGTAGGGAATCGCTAATTTGTAGTAGCTATTACGTGCGCACACAGTAGCTATCACGTGCGCACGCAGTAGCTATCACGTGCGCACGCGATAGCTGACCAATACGAATAAGTGTCAGTTCTGCCATTTTGATAATATGTAGGGAATCGCTAATTTGTAGTAGCTATTACGTGCGCACACAGTAGCTATCACGTGCGCACGCAGTAGCTATCACGTGCGCACGCAGTAGCTTTCACGTACGCACGCAGAACATATCACGTACGCACGTGGTAATTATCACGTGCGCACGCAGTAGCTTTCACGTACGCACGCAGTAGCTATCACATGCGCACGCAGTAGCTTTCACGTACGCACGCAGAACATATCACGTACGCACGTGGTAATTATCACGTGCGCACGCAGTAGCTTTCACGTACGCACGCAGTAGCTATCACATGCGCACGCAGTAGCTATCACGTGCGCACGCAGTAGCTATCACGTGCGCACGCAGTAGATATCACGTGCGCACGCCGTAGCATACTTCGTGCGCACGCGGTAAATAAAATATTTCCTATGTCCCCTTTATGCCACCGTAGATTTAAGTATAAAACGAGGTAAAACTGAGATATTAAATGAATCTCGTGTACAAATATTAAACATATTTCAAGTAAGGCGGGTTTAATAAGATACATTTTTTATAAACAGTGTACTTGTATATAGCTTATTTCATGTGTTCACTGCTGGTTATTCGCAAGTCTTAAACCTACCACAATAACACCCAGTAATAATATTTTTCAAACTGAACGTACAATATCAATTTTAACACACTGATCTAATGAAGAACTTTTTGATCTGCAGGTCTCTAAAACTATCACAGATTTTCACTTCTGAATCAATAAATTTAGCTTTTCTCGGTTTGAATAATTCTTCAGGTGAACTAAAGAAAGTATTCGTACGTGCATTTTTAAATTTCACGAATAAGTAAAAAAGAACTATGACAGCATTTAGTTTGATGTCAAAAGTAGAATGTACAGTCATGCTAAAGGCATAAGCTAAGTCGGCCGCACGTAACTTCGGATCGGCGCCAAAAACTTGGGTCGGTGGCTAAATGTAAACACGACTACAATCAAACCTGTGCCAACTGCCATCCCCGAATAAAAAATACATTGTTAACATATGACATTCTTTTAAAAACCGTCATTGATTATTTAGAACAAAATGACCTTCGAATAAAGGTCATCTGTCAATAAAGGCCACATTTTATCTTTCCAAAGGATGGGCATTGTTCACACGTGTTCTATATTTAGTCAAATGTTATTGAAGATCGTGGTGGTGATGATGTTTCGGACAATTTTTTATTTTTAGGGTATGTGTTATACTCTGAGGGAGAGACAGTTGCTAGGTTTACACGGGCTTCTACCACCCAACATTATAACACCAGAGGAACAAGTCTTCTTTGCCATGAAGAAATTCTATCGTTGGGATAATGACCTAGACCGATATATTTACTTGATGTCATTACAGGTAGAGTTTGACCTTGATTCCTGATGATTATTACGGCATATCTGTCATGGACGGACACAATACTATTCTACTAGTATGAAAGGCAGATATGTGGTGTAAACGAATCCAAGTTATTGTTATTGCATTGATCATAATGTTTTGTAGTCTTAATTGATACTTGTTGATTCTTGAAGTATTATATTCCCTGTCTATTCGGATATATGCTGTTCCCACTATAGTGGTTGTGTGAATACAGGCGAGTTTCAACAACATTGCCATTGGCTTAACTCATAAGTGTCGTTGTTGATTGTCCGCCTACAGTGCATGTTGTGATGGGTTTAATCTCCAGTTAGGGTCATGAGTTTCTCTCTCCCAAATTCTTTAATATGCATTACAAGCGACTCTTTCCAAGGCATAGATTGGTCCGAGTACATAAGCAAGTCAGGTGACACACTAATTGATAAAATGACCATTATTGAGTGTTTGACCACTTTCGACAATTTTCTGACGCTTTTTTCCACCTTTAGCTAGCATTAAATTTATATATACGCCTAATAATTTGTGTCTTTTAGGATCGTAATGAACGGTTGTTTTATAGAATTATCATGGAGAACGTTGAGAAGATGATGCCAATTATTTACACACCAACTGTAGGACAAGCGTGTAGGAAGTTCGGTCTGACTTACAGAAAACCACGGTAATCTTATCTTATTGGAATAAATTTTTATTTACTAATTGTAGGGTTTACGGTTAAAAATATTCCAGTTGAAGGAAGACACTAAATCTCTAATATCAGAACAGTTCAGTTCTGTTCTGCTCTAATGATGTCGAATGTGAACACTAGTCTTTGAGTAGTCGGTGTTATTCATGTTGACTGTTGCGGTCCATATCTTGACCCTTTCCATCAATAACGTGTCTAACAAAACCAGAATGAGCCCAAGCCTGTTTCGAGTTGCAAAAATTGTCCTATTAATGGTATTCAAAACTGAGAGCCTAACAAGATAGATCGTTACCTCTACGCTGAATGAGGGTCTATCATGTAACTATTATTTGACAGGGCCAAAAATGAAGGTCAACGAGCAAGTTACGATTCATTGATTCAAAAGCGTCTACTGACTGCATCCCGGTTATATTTACCTGTAATTCTGTTGATATAATACGCAACATTTATAATCAGTTGTAAAGGTATTCATACTATTTTGTGCAGTAATCATGCATACCAGTTCTGTGTTTATGTTACACTTCATGGAATCGGTTTTGTTTATTTTGAATGAAAGAAATAATAAATACGATTGGTTATCATGAATTCCAAAAGATATATAAACTTTATAACCGAGATTTAGATTAAAACTTTGACGTTAAAGTTAATACATGTATTTACAAATTACCATTTCGGAAATATTTTCATAAGATTCATGTCCGCTCGTCTGTATGTATGGATGATACAGTTAATTTTCTTGTCCATTCGTCTCTCTGTATGTATATCTGATACAGTTACTTTGCGTGTCCGTCCGTCCGTCCGTCCGTCTCTCTGTATTTATGTTTGATGCAGTACTTTGTGTGTCCGTCCGTCCGTCTCTCTGTATGTTTGTGTGATACAGCTACTTTGCGTGTCTGTCCGTCCGTACGTCCGTTTCTCTGTATTTATGTCTGATACAGTACTTTAATTGCGTATTAAGCAGCAACTATTTTATTGGAATGTTTTCATTTTCAGGGGATTGTACGTTACCATTCATGATAAAGGACACGTGTATGATATTCTATCTAACTGGCATGTCACTGATATCAAGGTATATTCACGTACAGTGTATTACAAAGTGTATCATGTTCGAACAGTTTAAAAATGTTTTCTAATTTGGATCCATTTCTTCCATGAATTTAATAAAAGTGTATGAATTAAATGAATAATGCTTTTATTTTCAATTTCAAGTCCTCTTATAATACGCAAGATATTGGTAAGGCGCACCAATATGTTCTGTTTCAACAATTAAATGACATCATTGACATTTAGTGTTTGTAAATTGGAATAATTGGACTGTAGTATGAAGGTTATTATATTGTTATTTCCAGGCTATAGTATGTACTGATGGAGAACGTATTTTAGGCCTCGGAGATCTTGGAGCCTTTGGTATGGGTATACCTATAGGTAAACTATCTCTGTATACGGCCCTGGCTGGTGTACAACCTCATCAATGCCTACCTGTGATGATAGATGTAGGGACTGATAATGAGGTGTGTGTTTATGATACATATACAGTGCAACCTCTCTGAAGCAACACCCTTTGGGAGAAACAAGATTATGTTGTTGTTGTTGAAAGGTTGTTGCTCTTATATAGAGGTAAAATTAATAGTCAAATCGTGCAGTCGGAAAAAATCATGTTGTTGTTGAAGGGAGTATGTTGCTCAATAGAGGGTCGCTCTGGAGAGGTTGTACAGTATACGGTAAAACTTCATTATGTCTTCTATTTTCAAACTTTATGATGAGATCACCTTTAAATTAAAGAGAATTGTCTTTTGTCTCAAATTGGCCTTTTTACTGTATATGTATTTTTTCAGCAGAAATTCACTTCCTTTGAAAACAAACGACTGATAGTATGCTAATTAAGTTCAGAAAAATCTTGACCCTCACTTTTACTAACATTACATTTCTTCAACTTCCTATCTCATTTACTATCATGTTCCAGACTCTCCCTAAAGAAGAGGTCCGGTATAGAATGGTTCCGAACTGAATCAATATCGCTTTTGTAAGATTGTTCATTCCTGTACCAAGCAGACCATGAGTAATGGGGCCGAGTTAGTGTTCTCCAACAAAAACTAGTCCAATCCGAGCAGTATGGTTTCCCAACGGACTTGAAATTATTTAAAAATACAAACGCTGCTTTCATCCTTTTATCATCATGTTTGAGTTTATCAAAAAATGTATAAAAGAAGAACAGAACCTGATTTTATGTTTATGTTGTATCTTTATAGTCTGTTAGGAACGATCCTTTGTATATCGGACTGAAACAAGAACGTGTACGTGGACCTGAGTATGATGCATTAATTGATGAATTCGTACATGCTGTCACTAAGAGGTTAGTGCCCTTCTCTAATTGTTTAAGTCACGTGTTCCAATTGATGACTGTCAACTGGTCGTCTTAGTAGTGGTCGATTTTCGTTATCAGTGTGACTTGTGCCGTACGCAACATATTTTTATGTACATTTCCAATGTAACATAATCAATGTTTGATTGGTCATATAATTATTGAAAAAGGTTTTATGATAATACATGCATTGATATGAGAAATACAATCTCTTGTAAGCGACAAATAGATACAATGTATCATCGTTGATGTTTGGTTTCGTCTATACGCGGGAGGGTTTGAGGTCGGTTCCAAATTTCCAGTCAATCAACCTTGGTTCTATGTCTAATACACCTAGAATAAGAAATACACACATACGCCTATATCTCTAAAGTACAATGATGACTGTATGCCATATTTGCAAATATAATATATTCAATGAATAAATTGTTGTCGTATTTTATTTAAGATATGGTGGAAACTGTCTGCTACAGTTTGAGGACTTTGGAAACCATAATGCATTCAGATTCTTAGAGAAATACAGACATACATTTTGTACATTTAACGATGATATCCAAGGTAAGGAAAATGATAAAACATATTTTACTTCAATACACGTAAATGTTGAATTAGAAATAAGTGGTTATCACATTTTATGGATTTGCGAATTTATTGGTAAGCCCAATGTTCGTGTATTTACGTTCTGACATTTTTATCACCAGGGACAGCCGCTGTAACGGTTGCTGGATTGTTGGCGAGTTTGAAAATTACCAAGAAATCATTGCGTGACAATGTGTTCTTGTTTTACGGCGCCGGAGAAGTAAGTACTAACATGAATATGGCTGTCTTTAATCTTAACTGAAATGGACTTGCGCTGCTAATTTACCAGTTTAACATTTGCATGACTGATGTAGAAAACGTAGTACTTTGGTCCGTATCGAAATTCATGCGCTCCGACCCTAACGATAACCCCAAAATGACCCATGCGTGATTTACCTTTACTAAAAACAGTTTACTACAGGTATTCAAACCGGGTCGATGGTCAGGTGAAAGTAGAAAGCTAACTGCATTTTGACTCAAGATATGATATCAGTTGTCAGTGATTTGAAGAAAATATAATTTAAACTGGTTGTTACGGAAGGTAATCATGAAACAGTGGTTGTGCCATTATCGGACACAAGTAACCCCCCTTTACTAAATAACGTTAAAATTCAAGTAATCAGCTGATAACTCAAGTTTATCTCAGTTTGATTTGTTATTACAAGAACATTTCGACATAAAATGATTATTATAACTACAAATTCATCGTTTTTAGGCCTCTATCGGTATAGCCAAACTTCTGATAATGGCTATGATGGAACAAGGAGCTACAGAGATGGAAGCATATAAACATGTATGGCTTGTTGATTCAAAGGGTCTAATTGTTAAGGATAGACCAGCTGGTGGTGTAACTGGACAGAAAATACCATTCGCTCATAATCATCCACCTATTGATGACCTAGAAGATATTGTAGCTCAAATAAAACCAACTGCCATAATTGGTAAGAATATGTTTCAAGTTAAAAGTAGTAGTTGCCAACATGCAAGATCTCAATATTGCTCACAAATTTACTGCTAACTGGCATCCTGCGTGACGTCAACTCAAAAATAGCAGGTTTGTTTCAGGAAAAGTTTTATTCGCAAAGCCATGCACCTGAATGTAAACAAAAAATAGAACGTAATATTCTCATTTCTATGGTATGGATAGATCCATTGTTATATTATCGTTTAAGGAGCTGCCGCCCAACCAGGAACATTCACGGAATCTGTATTACGGACAATGGCGGAAAATAACGAACGGCCTATAATATTTGCCCTCAGCAACCCAACAAGTAAAGCTGAGTGTACGGCAGAGGAAGCTTACACAGTTACACAGGTATTACACAGTTACACTGGTATTACACAGTAATACAGGTTGTTAAGAGTTACACAAAGTTATACACATTTTCAAGAACACGTGTATGAAGCAGCAAATATTGACCATAAAAATGTTTGTAACCTTACACTTGATACTTGATACAAGAATATCTAAATATGTAACTATGGTGTTGAATTAGGCGTAATGATGAATTGGAATATGTAGATAACACGTACATAATGTATTTAAAATTGGATACCATGTGGCAAGTTCTCCAGTATACTTTTGCTCATGCTATTGGGAAACAACAGACTCAGGCCATTTAATATTTCTGAATCACTCACAGAACATGACTAATAAAACAATTGTAATGTTATTTAATATTTTGGTGTTGTTTACTAGTGATGCGGAACATACATAGTTACTGTACATCTTATTTCATTCGGTTTTCAGGGTAGATGTGTGTTCGCCAGCGGTAGCCCGTTTGATCCAGTCACAATAAATGGTTCCACATTTCATCCAGGTCAGGGTAACAATGCTTACATCTTTCCAGCGGTGGCTTTATCAACTATAGCTTGTGATATAAGAACTATACCAGAATCGATATTCTTAGAGTCAGCCAAGGTTAGTATAGACCACCCCAGACACAAAATAAAACTGTCTTCTGATTAATACAGGGAAAGTATTGGAAGTCGGAATAATTGATTGTGATAGGTAGGTGGCCATACTATTCAAGTGGTAGCTAGGTGTGATTAATTCTATTTGTACTAATACCCTTGTGTTAATAATCAACTAATTGAAATCGATAAAAAAACTTTTTTAATTGACAAAATTGTAAGAAAGGAACGGACGTTTTTATAGTTTTGAGACATTTCTCGAGAATGAATTCTTCCAACTGGACACTTATAAGTCCATCTTTAATTAGTTATATATTTGAGTTTGAGATTAGTAGACAATTATCATTTTTTATAATTAAAGGCATTGGCTACCATGGTAACAGACGAACATTACAAACAAGGTCGAGTGTACCCACCACTTCAGGACATCCGACGAGTATCAACGGATATTGCCATCCATTTGGCAGAATTTGCCTACAGGGAAGGCTTGACTCATCACTTCCCGGAGCCGGTAGATAAAAGGAAATTTATAGAATCTCATCAATACTCAGTGGAATATGATGAATATATTCCTAATTTATACGACTGGCCGGGTCACAGTACGCAGTTGTGAGAAACATTACCTTGCAGTTAAATGCTGAAACGGGAACCAACTGTGGAAAACATTACTTTAGGCAATCGTAACTACTTCGGGCATTTCCGTAACTGAGAAATAGGCCTCGTACGTAAACGTAGGGTTACAAATTTTGGTTATGCGGTTTCCGGTTACTACCTTTCAACACTAGGTACTCGTTATCAAAAATCGTTATCATTAAAACGTGTTTATCGTTCGCAATTGATAAAATGGGCATCAAGTTCCTATCGAACGAGAAGCGGGTAAAATGTTTCCATTGTTGGATTCCCAGAGTCAGCCATGATGGAATGTAGTCCATGAACAACAGCAACAACAACAAAATGGCTGCCTGCCTATCATGTCCGAGGTAAACGCCCGAGGAGTTCCAATTATACTTAGGGTTTAATATTGAAACGGAAACCATTTATTAGTACAATCATGTTGAAACCGGAAACAACTGTGGGAAACATTACTAAGAGTTAAAGGTTAGAAGGAAAATCAATTGTAAGAATTGTTACTTTGGATTAAATATTAAAACGGGAACCAATTTCGATACACGTATGTATACATATATATGTACGAGACCGGTCGGCTATTGAATTATATAATAATACCTATGGAATGTTAGTTATTTTTCATTATTAATTTGCTTGACTCGGATATTTTTATATTATATATATATATTTCTATTTGTATACGGAGGATATCTCAGAAGTTTGTTGACTTTGAACAGCTATATATTTGACATTGAATAAAACAACAAGTCAAAACTCTATTTGGAATTATCTGCAACCTTTCCATGTTTAAGTTAGCCCAAATTCTTATTCTACATAAAAGTAAGATTCTGACGATAGACAGGGGCAAGTAATTTGTGCGTGTGTGCGTGCGCATTGATTTATATCCTAGGATACCAGCAGTTTAAACGTATTTTAAACTACATGTCTTATTTTGTCGTTCGTGTATATTATCAACACACCGACATCTATACTTTGTTATTCACACAAAAGTTGATGTTGTATTATAAAAAATATATATAAATAACTATATGTATTATATGAAATCAACATAAAAACAAACACTGTACTTATATGCTAAGACTTTATTGTAAGAAAAAGATAAAGTTATATTCAGAGATAGACATGACAGGGAGACAAAGAGTTACGAAGGCATCAAGATAGTTGTACATGAACTTCCAGAAATAGTTTTTTTCAGTTTAAAAGGTTCATCCAAGTTTAGAAACATTTTTCACTGTCAATTTTTATTGTTCGATATGGTCCGTCGGTAGATTAGTGTTCCTCTGGTTACGGTTAAAACTGAATAGGCAGTCCAGGGCGATCTCCGCAAGCTGATTGGTTGGTGTTCAGTGTGGCTGTGCTGTAAGCAAAAGCAATATACACGTAATTAATTGTTAATTACATTGTTTTTCTTTTTTTTTTGATTGATAAACTAGTATTAGATATAAACGCATCTTAAGTTTTAGTTTTCTGATCATTGTTATATACAAACATTCAGCTGAAGGTTCATGAAATCCACCTAAAGTGGTGCTTTGAAAAAATGATTACTTTGATTGGAACCAAACAAGTTCTGCAGGATGAAAATGGTATTCATAAATTACATTTAGTTCTACTATGTGAAAATACTGTAATAGATACTGTGAAATAACGAAATTAAGGTAGACATAAGATGATTATAAAACCAGTACTTACGTGCAGTTAAGGAGGCACTCGTTGTTGTACCATATGTCGTCGCTGCCACACACGGGCGAGAAGCTTTTCTCGCAAGAACAAGAGGTATACACTACAAAATAAACGTGAAAATAAAAGTGAAATACGTAGGTTTCTTCTGTAACTGGCTGCGCTTGTTCACCTTCATATATGAATATCTTTTATTAAATATTATACATATAAAAATGTTCAGTTCTTTCAAATACTTGACAATAGCTATGTGATTCAATAATTTGCTAATTATATCTAATTATTTGACAGACATATTAAATCATCACAAAATCACATAATATACAAATGATACCATAAATATTTCCGTACCACGTGAACCGGATGTCTGATAATTTGAAAACTCACACACTAACACACACAATGATTATTAAGCACATGGACGTTTTATAAGGTAACGTTATGTTGTAAAACTTTGATAAAATAAAAACGGTCAGATAGATTTTCCTTCAAATTTATGAGAACAACAGATGACGCATCAAACTTTAATCCAGATAAAAATAAAGAAAACACCTCTGGGAGTTTAAAAAAATAAGTTTGGAAGTCACTTTAAACTCCGGAGAAGAAAACCACTTAAGTGACTTTAACTGTACATTCAAAATTGTGTTAATTGCACACGTAATTAAGTTATGAACATAAAATTTAGACCAGCTCGTAGACAATTTCATCCTCCGTTATGATTTTTTGTTTAATAAAATATCTATATAAATTAATAGAGCGATAGGCATTTTCATAGGGGCACTATCAACGACATCATTTCAATCGATTGGTTCCATCTTAAATAATTAGTAGTATGTCTGGCGTATATCATTCAAAATGAATTTAATGCTTGGACTAAATACAACAAACAATTCAAGAATTTAATAAATTTTAAACAAACCACTTCTTCGAATAGGGATATTGCATACAGCTATAAACTTAGTTTAATTTATATGTAAACGCAATTTCATGATTTTATAGTATAATGTAGCAAACTTTATCACATCTTTCATGATGAACACATTATGTAGGCTACAATCAAGAAATGACAATTTTCAATCAAAACTTATGTTGTTAAAATCTATTTGTATCATTAAACATAGCCAATAAAGTGAGTCAGATAAGAATGAGAGACAAAAAATAATATAATTAATTGTTCTGTGATATTTAATTATTTTCACACAGTTTCAAAAAAACAAAGATTGTACAAAAGATCCTATACCCCTAAATGACGTTTTTAAATATAGTTTTAAAAATTCATTGTCATTGTTACCTGACGTCAATCTGGAGTTGTGTCCAAATAAAGTTAAATAAAAAATTAGCAAACTTAGAAACATGATGAAGCTAATTTATGATGGAAACAAAGATAAAATAGAAGAATACAACTTACCTGTAGCTACCACAGCTCCGATCGCAAAAAGCATCAACAAAACTTTGGCGTTCATGACTACTTCGGATTGTTTCGTGGAAGATGACAAGTTCAAAACAAGCTGTTGGAATGGCGAAAACCCCAACAGCCGTCACTTATATAAGAGAAAGTGATCCAGATCTTTGAAAATTTATTATATTTTTATGATGTTGAAATAAACAATATTTATGACTTTAAAGTTGTACTAGGTACTTCATATAACATTAACACGAGGAGTGGAGCATACCAACACTTATGGTTACATCTTGACCAATAAATAATGTGTTTTATTTATGAATATCTAATTAGATAGATACGAAGGGGGGGGGGGGGGTACCGTAATACTTGAGAACATTGTAACAAAGAATGTACATTATGACTGTAGCGCCTCTTTTATTCAAGATGTTCCTTTATAAAACGAATGTCTTCTTCTTTGTTCGGAAATCGTCACACGAGCCTTTAATATGACAACAAATCTGAAATCTTCTAAAATAATGTATCCTTTTGTTACGTAGACAATATGAGAACTTACATACATTCCTCTTTGTGAGCGGTCCAAATAAATAAGAAAGGCTTGTATTATCAAACTAAAGAATTTCGTACGCAGGTGTGTTGTATGCACGTGTCCGGGTCAATTTTCGAAATAAGCTTAGTTCGACCATGTTTTTTGAGCCGTGACGGAAGACTACACTAAATCAACTGGTTATACATTGTACTTAAGCATGTTATATTCATCTTATCAAAATCTTTTTTGTTAGATTTGTTTCGACTATCCATATCCCCTATTTGACTTAGTGGATTATTCTGAATAATTTCGTTCCGGTGTAACGTTTTCAAGCTCCCCCCGTTTCAAGTTACCCCCGGTAACTTTAAAACATTTCAGAGTACCCCCGGGAATTTGAAAACGTTTTTAAGTTACCGGGAGGGGTACAATCAAAACGTTTTGAAATTACCCCCTCCATTTGTAAATGTCCTACCCGTTAATCTGAAAACGATGGAGGGGGTGCTTTGAAAACGTTTTCAGAATACCCCCTGGTAATAATTCGAAAATTCATAATAAGAGAGAGAGAGAGAGCTTGCACACGAATAAGGAGATTACAATTTCAAACATATACATGCACACATGTACTACAGTTATATGAGACTATGGTATACACGCGGACCTTATGATGAAATCATACGACGAAATCAAATGACGTCATATACTGACACGTTCATTCCTTAATTATGGAATCCCATGAGCGTTATTGCTCAAATACCAATGCAATGATAAAAAAATATATAAAAACAATATTTTTTATTAACTATTGTTCGTTTTCTGAACACAAGTAAGTGTGGAATTGCAATGTCTTGCATTTTTGCTTCATATAATTATTGCGTATATTCAGTTTAGAAATACAAGAATTACATGTCAATAAACCATGTTGACTGTCAATCATTTAGTATGAATTATAACCTGAAATATAAACGTTTTCGCCATGAAGAATCAACATAGGAAGGGGGGGGGGGGTGTATCAAAACGGGGGAGGGAGTTTGAAAACGTTTTAATGTTACCGGGGGGTAACCTGAAAAAGGGGGAGCTTGAAAACGTTACACCGGCTCAAAAACATGGTCAAGCTATAGTCCTCTTCAGGTGGACAAACCGTATATGCATAATTATGAAGCATCGAATCTACCTGCTCATCATGTCGGGTGTTGTCATGTTGTCCCCGTACATGCCTGTCCGAATCACAATCGGGCACGTTCAGGTCTTTCCTACGCAGGTCGATATCCTTTACATTAATGTTGTAAAATCGTGACGATTCAGATGCATGCAAATTGCTAAAGAATAAGGGACGTATTTAAAAAGGTGCTACTATAGACATCAATATTTGGAAGAGTCCGTCAACATGTTTTCACAAGGAGAGTAAAATAACGGGTCTGTAAAAAACAAGTTGTACAGACAGGTACGGAATCCATTAAAATCTCCTTTCTGATAAGTTTAGTAATTTTACACAAGGTTCACGAAGCTATAACTGGGAATATGTGCGTTTTGTGGTTTATGAAGTGTTCAATAATTGCCTTCAAAGGAGTTTCATTTTAACGACGCATTTCTGGAGATATCGCGTGGATAGCGAAAACAATCTTTTTTTTAGTTTTGTAATTCTTTACCCACTGAGCGACTGAATTGGTATATACATTTGTAAATCAAATTTTATTACAGACTTTCAGACAAACTTTGAATTTTGCTGCAATATGCAAAAGTCGCATTATGGCAAGATGCTGAATTCAGACTTCAAGACTTTGTATATTAATTTAATTATCTACAAACGATATAAATGATTTAAAATGAATCAAAACATTTAACGATACATAAAGTCGAATTCATACAGATTACTCAAAACCTTGCATGACGTGATTGTTATGTAAAAAGATTGCTTGGTCTTACGTATGTTCGACTGCACACGTTATTTGCTTCACCACTCGAGCGTTATTACAATACAATTACAAATACCACTGATAGGTATCTTGGTTCTATTTGCTGAGATATATAACAACAAAAAGCATAATTATATTCTTGGGGGGGGGGGGGGGGGGGCAAAATGTGTCAGTTAGACACATTTTGCTGTGGCGCTTTATATCCCCACCTTTGCTGTTATATATTTAGTTGTTATACATTGTATAACATTAATTATAGATTAATAGATTGAACCGTCATTTTAATAAAATATTTTTCGTGGTCCCGTGTACGTATCTTTGAAATGTTTTAGAGTTACAAGAAATGAAGGTTTATTACTTTGAAAAATTGAATAAATAAATTAGGTTGCAAACGAAAGTTCTGCATTCGTTACTTTTTAACAACAGACATCATCACCCTGCAAGTTGTATGAAAGAACATGCTTAAACACGTTTGAATGAAATGAAACTATGATGTACAGTATTGTAGTTTGAATAGGTACAAGCGGAAAATTATTGATTTTTATTTGATAACAGCTACAATGTATATACCGCACGATATTCGATCTTCCAATGGAAGAAGTAAGCCAATGTTTCACAATGTCACAGCAAGTTTTATTTTTTATTAAGCATTTATAGCAAGTATCGTTACAGCAGCACGATGGTACGAAATGCTTAATATCGTAAGTTGTTACATGTGAATGGTACTTCTATTTTTTTATTGACATCGTCAAGTGGGCACAGATTCAGTTGTCGATATGTTGAAAAGTACCCCAAAACTATATAAATACGACCAAAATATTCGTTTGTCATTCATTGCAATTGTTCCTCTGCAATTCAAAGCTTTCAGCACTTTGTTCCTTGTTATCAACCAAGTCAGCAATCTTCAAAATGAACGGCGTATTCTTCCTCTGTATTGTTGCTGGATGTCTTGTGGCAGGTAAGACAAGTTATTTTCTTTAGTTGTACAGCCAGTCAGAACACTAATAAAGTAATAAATAATTAGTTCTATATTCTTACCATTTTCTCATGTCTGTGTCAATTTCATGTTTACTTGGCTCATTCTTGTTGTGATCAACATTGACTGTTTCTATTGAATTTGCTTGCATGTTACTTACGTGTACATTCACCTGGCTGTATCACAGTGGTTTCCTTTTTATCTAATTTTATATTTAGGTTTAATGGAATAATGCACACAGCTGCAAAATTATTGATCAATGATTACCGTTTTACCGTATTTTTCGTTCTTATTTCAATTTCAATGATTTTGATATATTTCGTTGTCGCGTCTTTCTCTGCTATTCTTTCCGCAATAAACTAAAAGAAGCAAGTTTGTTAATTATATTTAATTTTCCAAAGGACTATTTCAAGAAATGATCACTATAAATTGACAAGACATTCAGTTTCTATTACAATCAGCTTTCATTAAGGAACAATGCTGTAATATTATTTCCAGAAAGTTGACTTTAGATATTTATAAGACATATAAATACATTGTTTGATTAAGATCGTTGCAGTAACAAGTTACGTGTATATGATTTAAAATGCAAAGTTTATATAATATAATTCGCCAGGTCAATTATCACAAAACTGCGCAAAAGTATAGTTCAGTTAAGTTTATTCACAAAATCGGAAAAGGTACAGCAAAGAAAACATAATCTGATTAATTAAGACATTCCTATTACGCTTTGAACTGTATGTTCATGAGGTTATCATTAAAAAGGTGTTTGTTTGCTGTAATCCGACCCAGAAAATTTTCAGTGGGTAGGTAGGCATAATTTTTTACCATTTATTGTTTTAATTTAACCCAAAATACATATCTGAATGCTATTTTAATGAAAAAAATACAAATAAACCCGAGAGCCTTCCAAAAACTCGGTAGGGATCTTTTTGGTTGGTAGGTAATGTTACGACAAACAATTTTTTAAGGATGGCCTGATTCAAGGTTGTTTATAATGATCTCAGTGTTAAATTAAAATAACACTGATAATGCTTTCATTTATTTGTGCTTAATTTCAACTTATGAATAGTTTGTGCCGTAGTACTGTATAATGAATTATAATGCATGAAAACTGGCACGGGGCTCGGGGTCGTGGTCCAGCGGTTAGTGTACTGGATATGTTACCGACGATCTGGGTTCCATTTCCGGTCGCGACAAGTATACATACCCTTCTATGAAAACTTGACTCGATTTTCCTTCACACGTGGAGAAGTTGTGGATTTTTGATGGCAGGGTAAGTTAGTACTGAGTAGAATACAGTCCATCATTCTATAACGTTATTATGTGTCTATCTAATTACAGCCTCGGTGTCACAAGAGGAGACAACGTCTGATCCGTGTATTTGTCCTTCCAATAGTGATCCCGTGTGTGGTGCAAACGGAAAAACTTACGAGAACCAGTGTTTGCTCAACTGCGCGTAAGTATTCTAAACCAATTCCATTTGGTTATGAAACCTCAGTCAATCATTTGGTAAATCTTTTATTGACATTTGCTAGTTAGCGAAATGGGTTAACTATGTTTGTGAAGTTTTGGCCTAGTGGCCTAGGGGCCTTGCGGCGTAACTATGATGAAGTGAAATTTTGCGACTTTGTCCTTCCAAAATAGTTTCAAATGCATATAGAACGTGATTCTGATACATTTATTGGTCGTTGGGTATTTATATCCTAGGCCGCTGGGCCGCCAGACCACCAACTTCAGGCCGCCTGACCGCTAGACCGCAAACTTCACAAACATAGTTAAACTGACGTTTCAAGATTAAATGGGCGGAGACCATTCAACTTAAGTGTAAAAATTACTTAAAAAAGAACATTTTGTTACATTGGGCATATTTATAATGTAACTACATACGTAGGTTACTTTAGATATACAAGTCATCTAATTACACTATCAAATAGTTAGAGGAAACTAAAAAAATGTTAACATTTACATACAAGAAATTCACAGTAAACATGTTTATCTAACTGATCAAGAACTCTATTTCTTGGTGAAAAGTATTTTCAGTATGAGGTTACGAAGTCCAACATCTTAATTGGAAACACAACGCTTAAGTTCAACATAATGGTGAACAATTATGGCAAAATGCCTTGACATTAATTGAAAAGCAAAAGCATGCATTTAAGTTTCGTATGGAACCTAATGTAGACTCGGTTACGTGTTTTGAACTACATTTCAAAGGTTGACATAGTTGTCTGTAAAGGATAACGAACGAGAATTCTGTACATAGACTGGAACTCTAATAATTATCTCAATAGATGTATAATGATTATTTGTTATTTCTTTATTTTCAGAAAGGTAGCAATGACAAAGACAGGTTCTTGTGACACTGCTACTGATGGACAATTTCTTCAACAATAACATATGGAATTAAGACAGACTGACCCAACCGATCTACGACGCAGTTTTTTTGTTGACTTCGCTTCTTAAACTTTCATGTAGCTGACAATCTAATTTGTGAATGTTTCTTGTATGTATGACTTCAACGTGACAAGTTCCTATCTCTAGTACACTTCATGAAGCTTATATAATCTCATTTAAATAAAAATCTCTATCTGTATGTTATCCGAGTTATTATTATTATTATTTAAATTTTACATTTCTTAATAGAAACGGTTCCGTTGTCTTCAAATGGTTCATTAAATACATTTGTAGTTAATTCCTATTTAGTGAAAACCAGAAAAAGACATTTAAATGGTGATATGTTTTCACTGTTATACCAGAGGAGAACAGTTCTGGCACATAATAGTTGGTGTCGGATAAATGTTATTATGAGTTACATAATACTTACACAAACATCTGAAGTTTACCACCATTGTATTAGATGCTGTAGTCAACACGTACATTCGAACGCAATATATCTGAGAAGATGCCGGGAAAACAAACAAAAGCAAACAGACGAACCAAGTGGTGATTCGTATGAATAATAAAAATGACAAACTCCTTAACTCAGTAACTACATGAAATTAAACTGAAATAGCGTTGAAAATGACGTCGTAGAACAAAGGAACTAATACACTTAGTGGTCTACTTTTCTCAATGTTGAAGTTGATTATTTATTTAAAGTTCTCAAGTCTTATTTGAATGTTTCACAGAAGACTTGATTTATTCATGATTATGAATTTCGGCTTATAACACCAAATCACTAATGTCAGTTAACAATATTCTATTTAGACAAGTACCATCGTACACCACCACATTCTCCTTACTGGAAGGAATGTTGAAAATATTGACTTACAGTAACTAATTAGGAACAATTAGATACCATTTCTAGCAAAATCTATAGAATGCTTCATAAACAGCTTTTATCAACCGTCGTCGATAATTTTGCTAAGATTATCCTGTACATGAATATAACAACAGCGGCTAAACTGGTTCCCGTTCCATGCTGCAGTGCACCAAAGACTTTTAAAGAAAAATTCAACGGGAACCTGTTTAAACTGCGTCGAGAGGTTGGATCATTTGTAAGTGTATTTTCATAACAATCATTTTCCGAATGGTGTTAGTGTACGTTATTGGACAATAGTCTGCGTTATTATTCAGCTCGTCTGTTTTTATGTGTTTTTGCATATTATTTCATTGAAGTAAGTTTAACCCACAGGTGGCAGTATCAGTGTTTTGGTCCACAAATGATGCAAACAAAAATTCCCGTCACTGATCTTATATATACTATATATACTATCAAGGTAAAAAGCCTACTATATGCCAAACAATGTGGAACATCGCATCTCGTTGTTTCAGCGTTTAACCTACTTATTATAGCAATGCCATATAATTCCTGTACATATTTAAATGATATGAATATTTGTCCAACAGGAAATGATTTTATGTGACATTCGTGATTTGAGGAATAAATTAGTTCTAAACCAACCAGACTGTACACATTATGCAATAATGAATCCGTTGTTTCCATGCTTTAAAGTAAATACATTATATAAAATTGCAATATACATTTATCATCTCATGCTTAAAATTTGTGAGTATATATAACATGACACAACTCTATATCCATTCATATATCTATGTGCTATTGTCATGTATTTTGGGCCGAAGGTCTTTTTCTACATAAATAAAATAGTTATGTTCTGTTCTGTTCAACCCTTGAGTAGATCAATGTTTTGTACGGTGACCTGCTTTTAGCAAAACACGGACCTATGGATCCACCATCTGTCCTGTTAACTTTCTTATCAAGTCATGTGACTGCTTGTGAGTTTAACGCCTTGTTTAAACAGAACACGTATGAGAGTAGCATATTTCAGGCAATCACAACACAGAACTTTGTCCAACCCCAGGTAAATCCTTCGCCGATAGGGCCTCGTACTCGCTCGATATCCTTCAAATCGTGAATATTCAGATGCATGCAGATTACTAAAAGACATTGGAACGTATTGAAAAAGGTTGAAATCCATAATCATCCACCTATTGATGACCTAGAAGATATTGTAGCTCAAATAAAACCAACTGCCATAATTGGTAAGAATATGTTTCAAGTTAAAAGTAGTAGTTGCCAACATGCAAGATCTCAATCTTGCTCACAAATTTATTTACTGCTAACTGGCATCCTGCGTGACGTCAACACAAAAATAGCAGGTTTGTTTCAGGAAAAGTTTTATTCGCAAAGCCATGCACCTGAATGCAAACAAATAATAGAACGTAATATTCTCATTTCTATGGTATGGATAGATCCATTGTTATATTATCGTTTAAGGAGCTGCCGCCCAACCAGGAACATTCACGGAATCTGTATTACGGACAATGGCGGAAAATAACGAACGGCCTATAATATTTGCCCTCAGCAACCCAACGAGTAAAGCTGAGTGTACGGCAGAAGAAGCTTACACAGTTACACAGGTATTACACAGTTACACTGGTATTACACAGTAATACAGGAAATACACGGTTACACAGGTTGTTAAGAGTTATACAAAATTATACACAGTTGTTTCAAGAACACGTGTATGAAGCAGCAAATATTGAACATAAAAATGTTTGTAACCTTACACTTGATACTTGATACAGGAATATCTAAATATGTAACTATGGTGTTGAATTAGGCGTAATGATGAATTGGAATATGTAGATAACACGTACATAATGTATTTAAAATTGGATACCATGTGGCAAGTTCTCCAGTATACTTTTTCCCATGCTATTGGGAAACAACAGACTCAGGCCATTTAATATTTCTGAATCACTCACAGAGCATGACTAATAAAACAATTGTAATGTTATTTAATATTTTGGTGTGGTTTACTGGTGATGCGGAACATACATAGTTACTGTACATCTTATTTCATGCCGTTTTCAGGGTAGATGTGTGTTCGCCAGCGGTAGCCCGTTTGATCCAGTCACAACAAATGGTTCCACATTTCATCCAGGTCAGGGTAACAATGCTTACATCTTTCCAGCGGTGGCTTTATCAACTATAGCTTGTGATATAAGAACTATACCAGAGTCGATATTCTTAGAGTCAGCCAAGGTTAGTATAGACCACCCCAGACACAAAATAAAACTGTCTTCTGATTAATACAGGGAAAGTATTGGAAGTCGGAATAATTGGTCGTGATAGGTAGGTGGCCATACTATTTAAGTGGTAGCTAGGTGTGATTCATTTTATTTGTACTAATACCCTTGTGAAATCGATAAAAAACCTTTTTTAATTGACAAAATTGTAAGAAAGGAACGGACGTTTTTATAGTTTTGAGACATTTCTCGAGAATGAATTCTTCCAACTGGACACTTATAAGTCCATCTTTAATTAGTTATATATTTGAGTTTGAGATTAGTAGACAATTATCATTTTTTATAATTAAAGGCATTGGCTACCATGGTAACAGACGAACATTACAAACAAGGTCGAGTGTACCCGCCACTTCAGGACATCCGACGAGTATCAACGAATATTGCCATCCATTTGGCAGAATTTGCCTACAGGGAAGGCTTGACTCATCACTTCCCGGAGCCGGTAGATAAAAGGAAATTTATAGAATCTCATCAATACTCAGTGGAATATGATGAATATATTCCTAATTTATACGACTGGCCGGGTCACAGTACGCAGTTGTGAGAAACATTACCTTGCAGTTAAATGCTGAAACGGGAACCAACTGTGGAAAATATTAGGCAATCGTAATTACTTCGGGCATTTCCGTAACTGAGAAATAGGCCTCGTACGTAAACGTAGGGTTACAAATGTTGGTTATGCGGTTTCCGGTTACTACCTTTCAACACTAGGTACTCGTTATCAAGAATCGTTATCATTAAAACGTGTTTATCGTTCGCAATTGATAAAATGGGCATCAAGTTCCTATCGAACGAGAAGCGGGTAAAAATGTTTCCATTGTTGGATTCCTAGAGTCAGCCATGATGGAATGTAGTCCATGAACAACAGCAACAACAACAAAATGGCTGCCTGCCTATCATGTCCGAGGTAAACGCCGAGGAGTTCCAATTATACTTAGGGTTTAATATTGAAACGGATCCCATTTATTAGTACAATCATGTTGAAACCGGAAACAACTGTGGGAAACATTACTAAGAGTTAAAGGTTAGAAGGAAAATCAATTGTAAGAATTGTTACTTTGGAATTAATATTAAAACGGGAACCAATTTTAATACACGTATGTATACATATATATGTACGAAACCGGTCGGCTATTGAATTATATAATAATACCTATGGAATGTTAGTAATTTTTCATTATTATTTTGCTTGACTCGGATATTTTTATATTATATATATATATTTCTATTTGTATACGGAGGATATCTCAGAAGTTTGTTGACTTCAGCTATATAGTCAAAACTCTATTTGGAATTATCTGCAACCTTTCCATGTTTAAGTTAGGCCAAATTTTTATTCAGGCTACATAAAAGTAAGATTCTGACGATAGACATGAGACAAATAGCTTGGCAAGTTAAATTTGTGCGTGTGTGCGTGCGTATTGATTTATATTCTAGGATACCAGCAGTTTAAACGTATTTTAAACTACATGTATTATTTCGTCGTTCGTGTATATTATCAACACATCGACATCTATACTTTGTTATTCACACAAAAGTTGATGTTGTATTATAAAAAATATATAAATAACTATATGTATTATATGAAATCAACATAAAAACAAACACTGTACTTATATGCTAAGACTTTATTGTAAGAAAAAGAAAGTTATATTCAGAGATAGACATGACAGGGAGACAAAGAGTTACGAAGGCATCAAGATAGTTGTACATGAACTTCCAGAAATAGTTTTTTTTCAATGTAAAAGGTTCATCCAAGTTCTTCTTTTTCAAAGTTTAGAAACATTTTACACTGACAATTTTTATTGTTTGATATGGTCCGTCGGTAGATTGGTGTTCCTGTGGTTACAGTGAAAAAATAGCCTGTCCAGGGTGATCTCCGCAAGCTGATTGGTTGGTGTTCAGTGTGGCTGTGCTGTAAGCAAAAGCAATATAATTGATTGTTAATTGCATTGTTTTTCTTTTTTTTGGATTGATAAACTAGTATTAGATATAAACGCATCTTAAGTTTTAGTTTTCTGTTCATTGTTATATACAAACATTCAGCTGAAGGTTCATGAAATCCACCTAAAATGATGCTGAAAAAAGAATTACTTTGATTGGAACCAAACAAGTTCTGCAGGATGAAAATGGTATTCATAAATTACATTTAGTTCTACTCTGTGAAAATACTGTAATAGATACTGTGAAATAACGAAATTAAGGTAGACATAAGACGATTATAAAACCAGTACTTACGTGCAGTTAAGGAGGCACTCGTTGTTGTACCATACGTCGTCGCTGCCACACACGGGCGAGAAGCTTTTGTCGCAAGTACAGGTATACACTACAAAATAAACGTGAAAATTAAAGTGAGACACGGACAGTTTTTTCCGTGACAGTCTCAACGGGCTGTTTGCTCTTGTTCATTTACAAATATTAATATAATTTTTTCAACAACTCGCCTTCAACAACAGCATGAGTTTTCATACTCACTGCACAATATTCCTGTTTACTTGACACCTTTAGAGCAACAAGCTTTCAACAGCAGCATAATTTTATTTTGTTACTCCAAAAGTGTATTGCTTAGGAGAGGTTGCACTCTATGTTTTATTGGATTGCTGTACTACACAAATGCATGAATATATAATCCAATACTGTTAAAATGTTCAGTTATTTCAAATACTTGATCTGCACAATTACTGAAATAAAAGCTGAGTGCTTCAATGATTTGTTGAATCTTATTATTTGTTATTAGATACATGTATGATAAATCATTACAGAAACACATATACATATGAAACCATTATGTTTCCGTGCTGGCTTATGTATATCTCAGCATTATAATATGGTAATACATGCTATGTTAATTGATTGACTTTCGACTAAAATAATTATACTAATATTCGTATAAAATCTGTGAAAGTCAATAAAAACTCATAAAACATACAAGTACCATCACGAATATGCATAAATATATACCATCAACCGGATGTCTGATAATTTAAAAACTGACGCACAAACACAGATTTTTTTATTAACTACATACCATTTAATAGGAAATATGGTTACTCATGAGAATGAATGATTCAAACTCTGTGCTGTTTATTTAAATAGTATGTATAGTGCATATCATTCAAAATGAATTTAATACAGCAAGCAATCTAAGAATTTAATAAATAAAACAAAAACTTTTCCTTCGAATGAGGATATTGAATACAGCTATAAACTTTGTTTAATGTATATGTTAATATAATTTCATGATTTTATACTAGTATCATTTAGTAAACTTCATCATATTTCTCACGATGAACATTTTGTATGTATTTATGAAATGACAATTTTCAATCAAAACATAGGCTGTTAAAATCTATTTGGATCATTAAACATAGTCCAGCAAGTGAGTTAGATAATTGAGAGACAGAAATAATATAATTTAATATACTGTGATATTTAGTTATTTTCACACAGTATCAAATAAACTTATATTTTACAAAATATTCTTAAACGTAGTTTTGAAAATTCATTGCCATGGTTATCGGACGTCAATCTGGAGTTGTGTCCAAATAAAATTATAATAAAATTGAGCAAAATTAGACATACATTAGCATTATGGCGCTAATTTGAGATGGAAACAAATATAAAATAGAAGAATACAACTTACCTGTAGCTACCACAGCTCCGATCGCAAAAAGCATCAACAAAACTTTGGCGTTCATGACTACTTCGGATTGTTTCGTGGAAGACGACAAGTTCAAAACAAGCTGTTGGAATGGCGAAAACCCCAACAGCCGTCACTTATATAAGAGAAAGTGATCCAGATCTTTGAAAATTTATTATATTTTTATGATGTTGAAATAAACAATGTTTATGACTTTAAAGTTGTACCAGGTACTTCATATAACATTAACACGAGGAGTGGAGCATACCAACACTTATGGTTACATCTTGACCAATAAATAATGTATTTTGTTTATGAATATCTAATTAGATAGATACGAAGGGGGTACCGTAATACTTGAGAACATTGTAACAAAGAATGTACATTATGACTGTAGCGCCTCTTTTATTCAAGATATTCTTTTATAAAACGAATGTCTTCTTCTTTGTTCGGGAATCGTCACACAGGCCCTTAAAATGACAAATTTGAAATCTTCTAAATTAATTTATCCTTTTGTTACGTAGACAATATGAGAACTTACATACGTTCCTCTTTGTGAGCTGTCCAAATAAATAAGAAAGGTTTGTATTATCAAACAAAAGAATTTCGTACGAAGGTCTGTTATATGCACGTGACCGGGTCGATTATCGAAATGAGCTTAGTTCGACCATGCCTTTTGAGCCTTGACAGAAGACTACACTAAATCAACTAGATATACATAGTACTCGAGCATGTTATATTCATCTTATCAAAATCTGTTCTGTCAGATTTGTTCCGATTATCCATATCCCCTATTTGACTTAGTGGATTATTCTGAATAATTTCGTTCCGGCTTAAATAACATGGTCAAGCTATATTTCTGTTCAGGTGGACAAAACATATATGCATAATTATGAAGCATCGAATCTACCTGCTCATCGTGTCGGGTGTTGCCATGTTGTCCCCGTACATGCCTGTCCGAATCATAGGCACTCGATTCCGTGATTTTTATACGTTTACAGTCGTTATTTTTCAACTTCACCCATGACACAACGCAAACCTGTCGAAAGAAAAATCTTCATTTTTCCCCTTATTGGGTGTATAAAATACTCCAAGGTAGTGAACTCGCCATCTTTTCGATTGACGGTAGTGACGAAAATAAGCGTGGGTCACGGCTTTTCTTGTAAAACGTTTAAAGTTGGGGAACACTACAACGGAAGCAAGGTTCCCGGAAAGCACGTGCAGATTAGAAGGAATGCCGGGACCCACGCTTATTTTCGTCACTACCGTCAATCGAAAAGATGGCGAGTTCACTACCTTGGAGTATTTTATACACTCAATAAGGGAAAAATGAAAAGTTTTCCTTCGACAGGTTTGCGTTGTTTGATGGGTGAAATTGAAAAATAACGTCTGTAAACGTATAAAAATCACGAAATCGAATGCCTATGGTCCGAATCACAATCGGGCACGTTCATGTCTGTCCTACGCAGGTCGATATCCTTTACATTAACGTTGTAAAATCGTGACGATTCAGATGCATGCAAATTGCTAAAAGAATAAGGGACGTATTTAAAAAGGTTCTACTATAGACAGTAATATTTGGAAGAGTCCGTCAACATGTTTTCACAAGGAGAGTAAAATAACGGGTCTGTAAAAAACAAGTTGTACAGACTGGTACGGAATCCATTAAAATCTCCTTTCTGATAAGTTTAGTAATTTTACACAAGGTTCACGAAGCTATAACTGGGAAATATGTGCGTTTTGTGGTTTATGAAGTGTTCAATAATTGCATTCAAAGGAGTTTCATTTTAACGACGCATTTCTGGAGATATCGCGTGGATAGCGAAAATAATAAATGTTTTAGTTTTGTAACTCTTTACCCACTGAGCGACTGAATTGGTATATACATTTGTAAATCAAATTTTATTACAGACTTTCAGACAAACTTTGAATTTTGCTGCAATATGCAAAAGTCGCATCATGGCAAGATGCTGAATTCAGACTTCAAGACTTTGTATATTAATTTAATTATCTACAAACGATATAAATGATTTAAAATGAATCAAAACATTTAACGATACATAAAGTCGAATTCATACAGATTACTCAAAACCTTGCATGACGTGATTGTTATGTAAAAAGATTGCTTGGTCTTACGTATGTTCGACTGCACACGTTATTTGCTTCACCACTCGAGCGTTATTACAATACAATTACTAATACCACTGATAGGTATCTTGGTTCTATTTGCTGAGATATATAACAACAAAAAGCATATATTCTTGGGGGGGGGGGGGGGGCAAAATTTGTCAGTTAGACACATTTTGCTGTGGCGCTTTATATCCCCACCTTTGCTGTTATATATTTAGTTGTTATACATTGTATAACATTAATTATAGATTAATAGATTAAACCGTCATTTTAATAAAATATTTTTCGTGGTCCCTTGTACGTATCTTTGAAATGTTTTAGAGTTACAAGAAATGAAGGTTCATTACTTTGAAAAATTGAGTAAATAAATTAGGTTGCAAACGAAAGTTCTGCATTCGTTACTTTTTAACAACAGACATCATCACCCTGCAAGTTGTATGAAAGAACATGCTTAAACACGTTTGAATGAAATGAAACTATGATGTACAGTATTGTAGTTTGAATAGGTACAAGCGGAAAATTATTGATTTTTATTTGATAACAGCTACAATGTATATACCGCACGATATTCGATCTTCCAATGGAAGAAGTAAGCCAATGTTTCACAATGTCACAGCAAGTTTTATTTTTTATTAAGCATTTATAGCAAGTATCGTTACAGCAGCACGATGGTACGAAATGCTTAATATCGTAAGTTGTTACATGTGAATGGTACTTCTATTTTTTTATTGACATCGTCAAGTGGGCACTGATTCAGTTGTCGATATGTTGAAAAGTACCCCAAAACTATATAAATACGACCAAACTATTAGCTTGTCATTCATTGTAATTGTTCCTCTGCAATTCAAAGCTTTCAGCACTTTGTTCCTTGTTATCAACCAAGTCAGCAATCTTCAAAATGAACGGCGTTTTCTTCCTCTGTCTTGTTGCTGGATGTCTTGTGGCAGGTAAGACAAGTTATTTTCTTTAGTTGTACAGCCAGTCAGAACACTAATAAAGTAATAAATAATTAGTTCTATATTCTTACCATTTTCTCATGTCTGTGTCAATTTCATGTTTACTTGGCTCATTCTTGTTGTGATCAACATTGACTGTTTCTATTGAATTTGCTTGCATGTTACTTACGTGTACATTCACCTGGCTGTATCACAGTGGTTTCCTTTTTATCTAATTTTATATTTAGGTTTAATGGAATAATGCACACAGCTGCAAAATTATTGATCAATGATTACCGTTTTACCGTATTTTTCGTTCTTATTTCAATGATTTTGATATATTTCGTTGTCGCGTCTTTCTCTGCTATTCTTTCCGCAATAAACTAAAAGAAGCAAGTTTGTTAATTATATTTAATTTTCCAAAGGACTATTTCAAGAAATGATCACTATAAATTGACAAGACATTCAGTTTCTATTACAATCAGCTTTCATTAAGGAAAAATGCTGTAATATTATTTCCAGAAAGTTGACTTTAGATATTTATAAGACATATAAATACATTGTTTGATTAAGATCGTTGCAGTAACAAGTTACGTGTATATGATTTAAAATGCAAAGTTTATATAATATAATTCGCCAGGTCAATTATCACAAAACTGCGCAAAAGTATAGTTAAGTTTATTCACAAAATCGGAAACGGTACAGCAAAGAAAACATAATCTGATTAATTAAGACATTCCTATTACGCTTTGAACTGTATGTTCCTGAGGTTATCATTAAAAAGGTGTTTGTTTGCTGTAATCCGACCCAGAAAATTTTCAGTGGGTAGGTAGGCATACATTTTTACCATTTATTGTTTTAATTTAATCCAAAATACATATCTGAATGCTATTTTAATGAAAAAAATACAAATAATCCCGAGAGCCTTCCAAAAACTCGGTAGGGATCTTTTTGGTTGGTAGGTAATGTTACGACAAACAATTATTTAAGGATGGCCTGATTCAAGGTTGTTAATAATGATCTCAGTGTTAGACCAAAATAACACTGATAATGCTTTCATTTATTTGTGCTTAATTTCAACTTATGAATAGTTTGTGCCGTAGTACTGTATAATGAATTATAATGCATGAACACTGGCTCGGGGCTCGGGTCGTGGTCCAGCAGTTAGTGTACTGGATATGTTACCGACGATCTGGGTTCCATTTCCGGTCGCGACAAGTATACATACCCTTCTATGAAAATTTGACAAAAAGTCGATTTTCCTTCACACGTGGAGAAGTTGTGAATTTTTTATGGAAGGGTAAGTTAGTACTGGTTAGAATACCGTCCACCCTTCTATAACGTTACTATGTGTCTATCTAATTACAGCCTCGGTGTCACAAGAGGAGACAACGACTGATCCGTGTATTTGTCCTTCCAATAGTGATCCCGTGTGTGGTGCAAACGGAAAAACTTACGATAACCAGTGTTTGCTCAACTGCGCGTAAGTATTCTAAACCAATTCCATTTGGTAATGAAACCTCAGTCAATCATTTGGTAAATCTTTTATTGACATTTGCTAGTTAGCGAAATGGGTTAACTATGTTTGTGAAGTTGTGGCCTAGTGGCCTAGGGGCCTTGCGGCGTAACTATGATGAAGTGATATTTTGCGACTTTGTCCTTCAAAAATAGTTTCAAATGCATATAGAACGTGATTCTGATACATTTATTGGTCGTTGGGTATTTATATCCTAGGCCGCTGGGCCGCCAGACCACCAACTTCAGGCCGCCTGACCGCTAGACCGCAAACTTCACAAACATAGTTAAACTGACGTTTCAAGATTAAATGGGCGGAGACCATTCAACTTAAGTGTAAAAATTACTTAAAAAAGAACATTTTGTTACATTGGGCATATTTTATAATGTAACTACATACGTATGTTACTTTAGATATACAAGTCATCTAATTACACTATCAAATAGTTAGAGGAAACTCAAAAATTGTTAACATTTACATACAAGAAATTCACAGTAAACATGTTTATCTAACTGATCAAGAACTCTATTTCTTGGTGAAAAGTATTTTCAGTATGAGGTTACGAAGTCCAACATCTTAATTGGAAACACAACGCTTAAGTTCAACATAATGGTGAACAATTATGGCAAAATGCCTTGACATTAATTGAAAAGCAAAAGCATGCATTTAAGTTTCATATGGAACCTAATGTAGACTCGGTTACGTGTTTTGAACTACATTTCAAAGGTTGACATAGTTGTCTGTAAAGGATAACGAACGAGAATTCTGTACATAGACTGGAACTCTAATAATTATCTCAATAGATGTATAATGATTATTTGTTATTTCTTTATTTTCAGAAAGGTAGCAATGACAAAGAAAGGTTCTTGTGACACTGCTACTGATGGACAATTTCTTCAACAATAACATATGGAATTAAGACAGACTGACCCAACCGATCTACGACGCAGTTTTTTTGTTGACTTCGCTTCTTAAACTTTCATGTAGCTGACAATCTAATTTGTGAATGTTGCTTGTATGTATGACTTCAACGTGACAAGTTCCTATCTCTAGTACACTTCATGAAGCTTATATAATCTCATTTAAATAAAAATCTCTATCTGTATGTTATCCGAGTTATTATTATTATTATTTAAATTTTACATTTCTTAATAGAAACGGTTCCGTTGTCTTCAAATGGTTCATTAAATACATTTGTAGTTAATTCCTATTTAGTGAAAACCAGAAAAAGACATTTAAATGGTGATATGTTTTCACTGTTATACCAGAGTAGAACAGTTCTGGCACATAATAGTTGGTGTCGGATAAATGTTATTATGAGTTACATAATACTTACACAAACATCTGAAGTTTACCACCATGGTATTAGATGCTGTAGTCAACACGTACATTCGAACGCAATATATCTGAGAAGATGCCGGGAAAACAAACAAAAGCAAACAGACGAACCAAGTGGTGATTCGTATGAATAATAAAAATGACAAACTCCTTAACTCAGTAACTACATGAAATTAAACTGAAATAGCGTTGAAAATGACGTCGTAGAACAAAGGAACTAATACACTTAGTGGTCTACTTTTCTCAATGTTGAAGTTGATTATTTATTTAAAGTTCTCAAGTCTTATTTGAATGTTTCACAGAACACTTGATTTATTCATGGTTATGAATTTCGGCTTATAACACCAAATTTGTAGAATACTTTAAAAAGAATGGCGTGTACTTGCTGTGTGTTGGTTTCTGATGTGTACATTAATATTCTAACAATTAGTCTTCCTTTATCTCCGATATCTACAAAACTCTCAGTTCTAGTTGACTAAATTTCTGCTCCCATGTGATAGTGAATACTATAAATAATGAATTCCAATCAATGATGTAACTTTGATTGATTTTGATGTTTACAAATAGTCTGACATATAGTATAAGATATTTGTACACCAAGGCTTTACTACATTCCGTAATTCTCACAATTTGAACCCATTCCTGCTTGGTTAGTTATGTATAACATTCTGATTGTTATTTTAACTTAAATTAGCTCACAGTTATACATGTACACTAAGTGGTCCAAGGAGAGAACCGAATATTAAATGTGTGAACAATGTTGTGTATGGTGACTTATTGTATATATATATACATATATAAGAAACTAGTTGATGTGTTCCTGTGTGAATGAACAATGTGTTATATATATCGTCACACTTGTTATAGTGTACCTGTTACATGTTTGTTTTAAATTCATCATAATGTTAAACTCCTGTAGAAAAACTGAAGGTCAAATAAAATCCCTGAATAAAACTCATTGTTTTTGTTTATATATAAAGTATGACTTTGGTGCATTCTATTGTAATAGCTCCTCCTTTCTTTTTATTATTATTCTAAATAACACTACCAGTATCCTAATTCATGATCCTAACATGATAGTAAGTGAAGCTCTGGGCTGCTCAACTAGAAGAGACACTATTTCAATTAATTCAGAACATGATTTGACTTGACTGAGGGCATGATTTTACATGACTGGGGACATAATTTGAGATGAATCTGATTTGTCATGACCATAAACATGACAAGTTCATGGTTTCACATGAATAGTGTCGATTTGGCACAACCCAGTGCCTGATTTCACATGGCTGAGAGCAGGATTTTACATGACTCAGTATATGATTTCACACGACTGTAAGGTTTTACATGACTCAGTGTATGATTTCACATGACTGTAAGGTTTTACATGACTCAGTGTATGATTTCACATGACTGTAAGGTTTTACATGACTCAGTGTATGATTTCACATGACTGTAAGGTTTTACATGACTCAGTGTATGATTTCACATGACTGGGGACATGACTCAGCACAGTACATTGGGCATATTTTATAATGTAACTACATACGTATGTTACTTTAGATATACAAGTCATCTAATTACACTATCAAATAGTTAGAGGAAACTCAAAAATTGTTAACCTTTACATACAAGAAATTCACAGTAAACATGTTTATCTAACTGATCAAGAACTCTATTTCTTGGTGAAAAGTATTTTCAGTATGAGGTTACGAAGTCCAACATCTTAATTGGAAACACAACGCTTAAGTTCAACATAATGGTGAACAATTATGGCAAAATGCCTTGACATTAATTGAAAAGCAAAAGCATGCATTTAAGTTTCATATGGAACCTAATGTAGACTCGGTTACGTGTTTTGAACTACATTTCAAAGGTTGACATAGTTGTCTGTAAAGGATAACGAACGAGAATTCTGTACATGGACTGGAACTCTAATAATTATCTCAATAGATGTATAATGATTATTTGTTATTTCTTTATTTTCAGAAAGGTAGCAATGACAAAGAAAGGTTCTTGTGACACTGCTACTGATGGACAATTTCTTCAACAATAACATATGGAATTAAGACAGACTGACCCAACCGATCTACGACGCAGTTTTTTTTGTTGACTTCGCTTCTTAAACTTTCATGTAGCTGACAATCTAATTTGTGAATGTTTCTTGTATGTATGACTTCAACGTGACAAGTTCCTATCTCTAGTACACTTCATGAAGCTTATATAATCTCATTTAAATAAAAATCTCTATCTGTATGTTATCCGAGTTATTATCATTATTATTTAAATTTTACATTTCTTAATAGAAACGGTTCCGTTGTCTTCAAATGGTTCATTAAATACATTTGTAGTTAATTCCTATTTAGTGAAAACCAGAAAAAGACATTTAAATGGTGATATGTTTTCACTGTTATACCAGAGGAGAACAGTTCTGGCACATAATAGTTGGTGTCGGATAAATGTTATTATGAGTTACATAATACTTACACAAACATCTGAAGTTTACCACCATGGTATTAGATGCTGTAGTCAACACGTACATTCGAACGCAATATATCTGAGAAGATGCTGGGAAAACAAACAAAAGCAAACAGACGAACCAAGTGGTGATTCGTATGAATAATAAAAATGACAAACTCCTTAACTCAGTAACTACATGAAATTAAACTGAAATAGCGTTGAAAATGACGTCGTAGAACAAAGGAACTAATACACTTAGTGGTCTACTTTTCTCAATGTTGAAGTTGATTATTTATTTAAAGTTCTCAAGTCTTATTTGAATGTTTCACAGAACACTTGATTTATTCATGATTATGAATTTCGGCTTATAACACCAAATCACTAATGTCAGTTAACAATATTCTATTTAGACAAGTACCATCGTACACCACCACATTCTCCTTACTGGAAGGAATGTTGCAAATATTGACTTACAGTAACTAATTAGGAACAATTAGATACCATTTCTAGCAAAATCTATAGAATGCTTCATAAACAGCTTTTATCAACCGTCGTCGAAAATGTTGCTAAGATTATCCTGTACATGAACATTACAACAGCGGCTAAACTGGTTCCCGTTCCATGCTGCAGTGCACCAAAGACTTTTAAAGAAAAAAGAAAAATTCAACGGGAACCTGTTTAAACTGCGTCGAGATGTTGGATCATTTGTAAGGGTATTTTCATAACAATCATTTTCCGAATGGTGTTAGTGTACGTTATTGGACAATAGTCTGCGTTATTATTCAGCTCGTCTGTTTTTATGTGTTTTTGCATATTATTTCATTGAAGTAAGTTTAACCCACAGGTGGCAGTATCAGTGTTTTGGTCCACAAATGATGCAAACAAAAATTCTCGTCACTGATCTTATATATACTATCAAGGTAAAAAGCCTACTATATGTCTATATGCCAAACAATGTGGAACATCGCATCTCGTTGTTTCAGCGTTTAACCTACTTATTAAAGCAATGCCATATAATTCCTGTACATATTTAAATGATATGAATATTTGTCCAACAGGAAATGATTTTATATGACATTCGTGATTTGAGGAATAAATTAGTTCTAATTCATTCTTGGTGTGTTAATATAAACCAACCAGACTGTACACATTATGCAATAATGAATCCGTTGTTTCCATGCTTTAAAGTAAATACATTATATAAAATTGCAATATACATTTATCATCTCATGCTTAAAATTTGTGAGTATATATAACATGACACAACTCTATATCCATTCATATATCTATGTGCTATTGTCATGTATTTTGGGACGAAGGTCTTTTTCTACATAAATAAAATAGTTAATATGTTCTGTTCTGTTCAACCCTTGAGTAGATCAATGTTTTGTACGGTGACCTGCTTTTAGCAAAACACGGACCTATGGATCCACCATCTGTCCTGTTAACTTTCTTATCAAGTCATGTGACTGCTTGTGAGTTTAACGCCTTGTTTAAACAGAACACGTATGAGAGTAGCATATTTCAGGCAATCACAACACAGAACTTTGTCCAACCCCAGGTAAATCCTTCGCCGATAGGGCCTCGTACTCGCTCGATATCCTTCAAATCGTGAATATTCAGATGCATGCAGATTACTAAAAGACATTGGAACGTATTGAAAAAGGTTCTACTATAGACAGCATTATTGAGTCCGTCAACATGTTTTCACAAGGAGAGTAAAATAACGGGTCTGTAAAAAACAAGTTGTACAGACAGGTACGGAATCCATTAAAATCTCCTTTCTGATAAGTTTAGTAATTTTACACAAGGTTCACGAAGCTATAACTGGAAATATGTGCGTTTTGTGGTTTATAAAGTGTTCAATAATTGCATTCAAAGGAGTTTCATTTTAACGACGCATTTCTGGAGATATCGCGTGGATAGCGAAAACAATCTTTTTCTTTAGTTTTGTAATTCTTTACCCACTGAGCGACTGAATTGGTATATAAATCATATTTTATTACAAGCTTTCAGACAAACTTTGAATTTTTAATTTTGCTGCACTATGCAAAAAAAACGCATTATAGCAAGAAATGGAATTCATAATACATCGAATGACTCAAAACCTTGCATGACGTTGTGATTGTTATCTAAAAAGATTACTTGGTCTTACGTATGTTCGCCCGCCAGCCAGAACAAGCATTAACAACACGATATTTTCTTGGCTCCGTGTGCGTATCTATGCAGTGTTTTGGAGTTACAAAAATTGAGGGTTTATTACTTTGAACACTTGTATAAATGAATTAGGTTGCAAACTCTGCATCTGTTACTCTTCCAATACAAGCATCGTCACCATGCAAGTTGTATGAATGAACATGTTTAAACATATTTAAAAGAAACGAAACTATGATTTACAGTATTGTAGTTTGCTTGGTACAAGCTGAAAATTATTGATTTAAACTTGATTTGAAAAAAAAGACTTTTAAGAATTTGACAGCTATATACCGCACAATATTCGATCTTCCAACGGAAGAAGTAAGCCAACGTTTCACAATGACACATCAAGTTTTATTAAGCATTTTTAGCAAGTATCGTTACAGCTGCACAATGTTACGAAATGCAAATTACGTAAGTTGTTACATGTGAATGGTACTTCTAACCTTTTATTGCTATCGTTAAGCAGGCACTAATTCGGTTGTTGATAGCTTAAGAAGTATCCCAAAACTATATAAATACGACCAAAATATTAGCTTGTCATTCATTGCAATTGTTCCTCTGCAATTCAAAGCTTTCCGCACTTTGTTCCTTGTTATCAACCAAGTCAGCAATCTTCAAAATGAACGGCGTATTCTTCCTCTGTCTTGTTGTTGGATGTCTTGTGGCAGGTAAGACAAGTTATTTTCTTTAGTTGTAGAGTCATAATTGAACACTATATAGTAAAACAATTAGTTCTTTCTATTCATGCTATATTGGTGTAATCTTATCAGTTTCTGATGTCTGTGTTAGTTTCATGTTTACTTAGCTCATTCTTGTTGTTATCAACATTTATTGTTGTCATTGAATTTGCATGCATTTTACTCACGTGTACATTCACCTGGCTGTATCACAGTGGTTTCCTTTTTTATCTAATTTTATATTTAGGTTTGATGGAATAATGTACTTACACGCATAAGTTAATATATATATATTGATCATGCAATAATTACTTTTTTATCGTTAATTTCGTTGTCATTTTAATTTCTATGAGTTTTATAAATTTTGTTGTCGCGTCATTCAGTGTTATTCTTTCCACAGTAAACTTGTTGATTCAATCAAATATTCCAAAGGTCCATTTTCAAGCAATTATATAATTACGATCAAATGGATGCATACTAGTATCCGAACAAAGTTTTTTGAACTTCAAGTTAATAGACATTCAGTCCTATGCAAGCATACAAAACGCATTTACTAGACACTGTGTTTCAATTTTTTATTTGAAAAAGATGTTGTAACATTATTTCTAGAAATTTGACTTTAATAAAAGAATAAATAAAATGTTTGATTTATATCGTTGCATGAACAAGTTACGCGTCGATCTTCTAAAGATGCAAACTACATGTAATCTGTAATTCGTAATGTCAGTTATCACAAAAATGCTCCAAAAGTACAACAATGGAAATATGATTAATTAAGACATTCCTATTACGCATTGAACGCATTATTGTTGTTATTAATGACCACAGTGTTAAATTAAAATAACACTGATAATGCTTTCATTTATTTGTGCTTAATTTCAACTTATGAATAGTTTGTGCCGTAGTACTGTATAATGAATTATAATGCATGAAAACTGGCTCGGGGCTCGGGGTCGTGGTCCAGCAGTTAGTGTACTGGATATGTTACCTGATGATCTGGGTTCCATTTCCGGTCGCGACAAGTATACATACCCTTCTATAAAAATTTGACAAAAAGTCGATTTTCCTCCACACGTGGAGAAGTTGTGGATTTTTGATGGAAGGGTAAGTTAGTACTGGTTAGAGTACAGTCCATCCTTCTATAACGTTATTATGTGTCTATCTAATTTACAGCTTTGGTGTCACAAGAGACGACTACTCCGTGTCCTTGTCCATTGAATAATGATCCCGTATGTGGTTCAGACGGAGAAACCTACGGCAACCTGTGTTCGCTCAACTGCGCGTGAGTGTTCTTAAACCAATTCCGTTTTGTCATTTGGTAAAATTCTTATTGACATCTACTAGTTAGAGAAATGGGTTGTTAAATTGGCGGTAGTGGGCGGTGACAATTCAACTTAAAAAAAGAACGTTTTGTTACATAGGGCATACTTTATGAACGATCTTACCTATGAATTGGTTGGAGGGACACATACAAATTGTTAAGATTTACAAGAAATTCACAGTAAACATACGCTGTACACTACTACCCAATACACCTCAGTCAACATGTGCGACTGAGCTACTTTAGTGGGAATGATTGTTTTAGTCCTGTGTATGTTTAACATGTTGGTGTTTTATAACTGCTAGCTTAATTTCAGTTAAACCTTGGCATTTTATCCATGTTTTAATATCGAATAACAATATCAATTCATTTTGCAAAGAAAATGTATTTATTATAAAGTTATGTAAGAATATGGAATAAGACAATATAAACGTTACATTTGTATGTTATCTATTAATTTACCAACAATGTTTTTGATTGTTTTTCATAATATACAACATTTCAATTCTTATGTAAGTCTTGACAACACTTAACTTTAAAGTTATAAAGTTTCTGTCACTTTTCTAAGCATGGATAAGGGCAGACAGGCCTATCACATTGTTTATAAATGTACCGAGTTTGATCACTAATGATTACAGTCTGAACAGACTACACTGTCTGGTTTAGATCTTGTATCACTTGATAGTTTGCTATTATTCAATTAAATGAGTCATTTTGTATGAATGGTTGACTATCAACAAGTCTCCGTTTCCAGACCTTTCATTCCGATTTTTACTAAATCTAACTGAATTTACCGGTCTTCATAACGTGTCAGCATGCCAAGATTCCCGAAATCGTTATCTCGCGACGAATCATGAGAATAAAAAATTAAAAATGTCATTATTCAACTTCGAGTCCGATAAATCTAATCTACTTTCACTTTCGTAGGAACTTTCAGTGTCCAAAAAGTCCAAAGAATCACTTTAAAAACAATATCAGTGAAGATTTCTATGAGCGTTCGACTGCTTTTATCGTCCGCCGCCATGTTTCATACGCAATTACGATTCAGTCGACGTTAGTGGTAACTGATAAATATTTTGTGGCGACGGTAGTCGCCGTTAGAGTGCTAAAGGCTAAATTATCAAGCACTCTATTTCTTGGCGAAAAGTGTTTCTTTATTTTCAGTATGAGGTTACGAAGTCCAACATCTTAACTGGAAACAAAACGCAGAAGTTCAAAATAATGGTGAACAATTATGGCACAAAAAACCTTGACATTAATTGAAAAGCAAAAGCATGCATTTAAGTTTCCCAACCCACCGTACTTTAAAGTGGTGTTGTCTACTTGCAAAAACGTGGGAAAAACTTGGCGATCCGTACGTGGTTAGTACCGCCTCCGTACGGATTTGGAAGCACGCAGAAAACGCTGCAGCACTTTTAGTGCATGAAGCGGTGGTCCCAACCCGCCGTACATGCAAGTGCGTGCTGTCTACTTGCAAAAACGTGGACAAAACTTGGCGAACTGTACGTAGTGAGTTCCGCCAACCTACGGATTTGGATGCACACAGACACGCCGTAGAACTTTTAGTGCATGAGGAACTTTCGCTGCGTTCAGCCTGCGGCCGGGCTACGGACTTACCATAGTAATCACGTTCATCGTACTTGCATGCACTTTCAACGTACGAGTGAAAAAGGACACGGTTCGCAAACAGCACATGCAAGTACGGCCTTCGTACGATAACATGGCGATCGCACGACGATAGTACGTTGTAAGCACGTGTAACTCACCACGGGTGCAACGAACGATGCACGAAACTGCCGATGGCCAGCCGTGTTGTGCGGGTCATGTACGTACATCTTACGCAACCGTGTGAGTGACGTGCATATACGTACTTCTTCCCTGCTATTGCCACCTCCCATGTTTTCAGAAAAATGTGGCGGCCGTGGCCTCCCCCAAAAACGTACGGACTTAAAACATGCACGGTGGGTTGTGACCGAGCCTTAAGGGATAACGAACGACAACTCTGTACATAGATTGGGCGTTTAGTAATAATATCATTCGATTCATAATGATTATTTTTTATTTCTTTTCTTTTTCAGAGATGGTGTAACATTTGCATCTTGCGGTTCTTGTGATGGCACTAATGGTGGCCAACAAATTACGCCGGATCCGGAACAATAACGTATGGAAATAACACAGACTGACCGAACCGATCTACGACACCGAGTTTTTGTTTTATAGACTTAGCTTCTTACTCTTTCATGCAGCTGACAATTATACGATCATCAATCTAAATAGTGAATGTTTTCACGTATATATGACTTCAACTTGAGAAGTTCCTATCTCTAGCACATTTCGTGAAGCTTGTATAATGTTTCTGTCTTTCTCTTTCATTTGAATAAAAATCCCTATCTGTATGTTATCCGAGTTATTATTATTTAAATTTTACATTTTCTTAATAGAAACTGTCCCCGTTGTCTTAAAATGGTTCATTGAATATATTTGTAGTTAATTGCTATTTAGTGAAAACCAGAAAAAGACATTTAAATGGTGTTTTTCTTCATTGTATTACTAGACTGGTAAAGTTTGTTCTTTAAGAACAGTTCTGGCACATAATAATTGTTGTCGAATAAATGTTATTTTGTGTAATATAATAACTTAACACATCAGAGGTTTGCGATCATAGTATCACATACTGTAGTCAACACATAAATTCAAACGCAATATAATTATATGAAATAACGTTCGTAAAACAAGCAAGCAAGCAAGCAAGCAAGCAAGCAAGCAGACAAACAAACAAACAAACAAACAAACAAACAAACAAACAAAGTAAAGTGCATGCGTTCATGAATAACTATAAATAGCGTTGTTAAAAAATGACTACACTAAATTAGTGGTCTACTTTTCTCAATGCTGAAGTTGGTTATTTATTTAATGTTCTCTTATTTGAATATTTCATAGAACACTTGATTTATTCATAACTATGAATCTCCACCATATGATATAACACTACAATTACTAATGCCAGTTAACAATATTCTATTAGACGTGCTAACTGTCGAACAGCACCACATTCACCATATACTGGAAGGAATGTTGAACATATTGACTTACAGTTAATAACTAGGAACAATTAGATACCATTTCTAGCAACATTTATATAATGCTTCATATACAGCTGTTATCAACCGTCGTCGATAATTAAGGTTTTTTTTTGTGCTAAGATTATTCTAATATCCTTTGTGTGAGGGTATTTTCATATTAACACTAACTTTCTGAATGTTGTTAGCGTATGATCTCATAGTCCATTTATTAGACAATAAACTGCATTATTATTCAGCTGGTACGTTTTTATGTATTATTGCATGTTATTTCATTGAAACCTACATTATGAAAGCCAAACTACATAAATCCCGTACATATCTAAATGATGGGAATAATTTGGTTTTATATGACATTTCTTGATTTGAGAAATAAATAAGTTCTAATGCATTCTTGGTGTATTACTATAAACCAACCAGACGATTAAAACGAAGGTCAGTATTTGGGTATCAAACATTTAAGACGTTTCTTGGTAGTCTCCGGCTGTAAATAAGTTTTGTAAATGGCTTTAAGGTCTGGTTTGAACGGTCATAGTGTACACATATTGCAATTCTTATGAATCCGTTCTTTCTTAAAGTAAATACATTATATAAAATTTCAATATACATATATCATCTCATGCTTAAAATTCGTGAGTAAAAATTTGTAAATCTATTTTCCATTATGTATTCATGCATAAATCTATGTGCTATTGCTCATGTATTTTGGGCCCGATGCCTTTATCTACAGATAAATAATTCTGTTCTGTTCTGTTCAACTAATGAGTAGATTCATGTTTTGTACAGTGACCTGTTTTTAGCAAAACACAGGCCTAGGGATCCACAGTTTATTTTGTTAACTTTCTTGACAAATCATATGACTGCTAATGAGTTATCAACCAACAGTTTAACGCCAACCGGTATGAGAAAAACATATTTCAGGTAATCATAACACAGAACTTTGTTCAACTCCAATAGGCCATCACTCGCTAGCGCATGAATTTTTATGCTGACCTGAGTACTACCATTCCTTTATGTAGATGCGCCGCGCAAATGTTTCCATTTTGAAATATGTACTTTTGAGGACATAAACAGAAAACTCATGCATTAAGTTCAACGCGCATGAGCACTTTTAGATCTTTGTTACATAAAACGGCACATACTCGTATTTCGCGATCGGAAGTCGATCTCATATGATATTGGATGTGAATAGCCTAAACCATTCCTCTGAAATATAAACTCTTTACATCAGATGCATCCAACGTATATCGAATTATTTGATTGACCTTGCAAGTATATTTTCTTGAATAAATAGTTTATGGTAATGTAAACCTACATAATTATTTACAATGTACGTGGTACGCACGTTCATTCACGCACGCCTTAATTACGTACTTGCGATGTATGTGTCAATTATCTGTTGACTAGATACGCTAAATTGATCCAAGTATAATGTAGACAAATACACGTTTTATTTATTATGATAGCAAAGTGTTCTACATGAGGGCTTTGTTAAAATGATTTTCTTTGTTGGAATACTGAGTTTTCTCGAGTGGATATACATCATACAAGGACTGGACGTGTGTAAGTATAAATTTGCCGGTTTAAAAAAATCTTGGATTCGAGGGACATCATTATTTTGTGTATTCAAACGGTTCGAATCTGTTTTGTAAACTTAAGGATGAAGGAACCTATAACAAACTTTTAATAACTATGAAACAAAATGTAAGTGGTACTTGATCCATATCAATTGTTACATTCAATAATTGATTAAATATACAACATATTGAGATGTTGGACACGGGTCAGTTATATTTGACTTGATATCGTAAAGGGAGGTAATATTATTAACTAGTACTCTCCCTTTTCTATGATTATATAGAAATTACAAATTCCAAAATTATGCAATTAAGAAAAAGATCGTGGTGAATGATTTATAAATTATTCATTCTACATATTCCACGAAAAAACACTCACAAGAGAATGCATGCTTGTATAAGGGACTGTAATACTTTAGACATTTTCTGTTATAGGACTATAGTACATACATTATGTATTAAGTTCCATATAAAACAGCACATTTAAACATGTACTAAATACCTCATTCAGCTATTTTCCGCGTGACATTTATAAATATCAGTAGTAGTTAGAGTTTATTCATATACCAGTATAGTGCAACCTCTCTAAAGTAAAACACTTTGGGAAGCAAAATTATGTTCTTGTTGGGAGGTTGTTGCTCTAGAGAGGTTAAATTAACAGTTGAAGCTTGCAGTGTGAAAAAGCATGCTGTTGTTCAAGGGAGGTTGTTGCTCAAGAGTAGGCCGCTCTGGAGAGGTTGTACTGTAGTTGAAGTTTACATTGATAAGGAAACATTGTTATTTTATTACAGCACTAGTCTTGTTCGAAGTCGACACAAACATATACGTGTGTAAATTCCATAGACATGACTGTTTATATTGATAGAAATTAGTTTAATATCTTGTTTTACTTTTAGATCCAGGCTCCACAGCATGTAATAGGACACTTTATTTGGACTCAAAACTCCATGCTGGTTTCTTGATTTTCAATAACAAATTTAAACTGGGTAAATCGTTTACAAACAGCTCAACTATCACATGTAACATACTGTTTCTTTCAAAGACAGGCTACTCTGTTGGTGTTAATTTTTTCCCGCATCATTCAAACACGACGGGGACCAGTCATGGCGGATATAGCAGCCATATTATGACAGTTACTTCCGAAAACGCCAACATATCGGTACACAATGACTTTCCAGTTCATGAAATTATTAGTCGGGCATATCTAAACATAAATTATGAAATTCGAAAATTATCTAACGCCACTGGTGGTTTCGCCAACCAAGAGTTTGAGATTTTATTTTATACATTTCATTTTTATATCAATCAGAAGAAGGAATGTTTTGAAAATGACACAGTTTGTGTAAACTCATCACGATGTTTACCGGTATCACTGACGTGTACCGATACATACGATTTCTGCGCAAACGGTTTCAAAAACTGTCACACTGTTACTTTGTTGCCTCGTGAAACAACACAAAGAATCTACAGTGTTTCTTATAATGGTGTTTTTATATTTATTGGTTGTTCGATTGTTCTTCTGTGTATTATGTGTTTCTGTCAAAGTATTTTTGAATATTGTAAATATAGACGTAAAAGTTCGTCCAACACATCCGGATTACACACTCCCATCGTAGAACGACCACATGATCGTCCGGAACCGGAAGCATCTACCAACAATGGTGGCATGATGACCAACCAAGTTGAAGCTAACCCAGACGATAATCCAGACAATGACTCACACGAGACTGAAACTGTACAGTTTGGGTTACCACCGAGTTATTCTTATCTAGAACAAAATATGGCTCTAGAAGAGCAAATGGAACCATGTCTATCTGACAGAACCTCAACAACAACAAGTTTACCACCATCTTACTCCACAGTGTTACACCACGAGCAAGACTTTCATGTACATGTTTATTAAATGACACAACGTCGGGTCATCTTAATTGATCTGTTAGTATGTAATTGATATTGATCATTATAGTCGTTATGTCGCGTGTTCAGTTAACAATCCTTTGTATTAATTGTTAAGGACTTATAAACACACATGTACATGTATGTATATAAGTCCGTGGTATTACAAATGAAGAAAACGACTAATTTCAGTATTTGTGTTAGACGGATTTATGTAATACAACTGTTGTACTAATTGAAAGCAAAATTATTGAAGAAATTATATCTGTGTGAATACACATATACTAGGATATGATTGTACTATTAGTATGTTTATATACGAATAATAGATCTATTGAAAATAGTAATTAGGTACGGTGTAATAGATGTTATGATATTATATTATGATGTGTTTATCTGTTCGATCATACTTGAGATTTTACGAATTGAAGAAATACAGTACAACCTCTCCACATGTATGTATTGTAAGCATACTTCATCAAGCCATTATGACAGCTGTAATTGATTAACTAACTACCTAGTAACACACGTTAGTAGCCTTAAAATACATGTACATATGTAGTAACAAAACATGGGGAGGAACAACTTTTTATCGTTTTTCTGTATTTTACAGTCCCGTAGGATGTAAATTCAGACGGGGGGGGGGGGGGTAAATTTAGATTTGTCAGACAACCTAGGGAAATAGAGCCCCTTTTGATTACAGCCGAAAGCATTGGGGCCTAAGCCCTTCGCCCCAGGCCTACGTCCCTGTTTAGTGAAGTATTTTATCAATATACATGTAGATGTAAGTAGATCTCCCATATTTCATTGATTTATCGTTGACATTGATTGATGAGGACATGAAGTGATGGATTATTTATTGTTGGTGATGTATTCTTATCATGTTGTTTCTTAAAAATAAATGTGTGGACAATGCCATAATTGTGTTATTGATAGCAGTACAAAAGGACACACATGACAGTACTGAATTAACGAGGCCAATTTGGTTTGGTGGCAATACTAGCCTAGCATAATAACTTTGTACATAAGCATAATTCAGCGACAAAGATAAAAAAGAAAGCATTACTGGTAGGCTAAGCGCATATAAATAATATAAATAACAATAAAAGCATATGACCAGCATCAATTGAGTAGATGATTAACATCACCTGGTTACAAACATGGAGCAAAAGCTGACAGGTAAAAACATACTAAGAGAGGTATAGCAGGTCATTATTTTATTCTACAGTCACCAAAGACAATAATTATTGCAAGGACGAGAACATAAATTATATTTTACACCGTAGAAATTTAGAATTCAATAACAAGTTTCTATCTAAAATTGTTCACATTTTCTATATTTATGCGAATATATATATGTAATATGTATTAATTTTCAACTGCTATCTCATAATAGATATTTGTAAATCTCACTTTTTAATACTTTCTATACTTAAAGAAGAAGAATTATTATAAGTCTACTTTATATTCTGATCTTCTCCATAATATTGTTAAATGTAATAATATATTTGTATAATTCATTGCATCACACTGTTTGTATTGTGCTGTGTATATCCTTGTGGGCTTTAAAGCCTTTTGGAATTAAATAAAATATCTATCTATCTATCTTATATCTCGCATATATCAAGTTACCGTAGTTGAGAGGTGGTTGTTGCTGGGAGGTAGTTGAGGTTAACAAGTTACTGAAATTGAGAATTGGTTGTTGTTGGGTGGTATTTAGAGGAGTTAACAAGTTACTGTAGTTGAGAGGTACTTGAGGTTAACTATATACGCAACACTTAATGGTACATTATTGTAGTTATTTTCATACATTGTCAGTATAATTCATGTAAAAATGAACAGAAACAAATATGATGAATAATATTTTCTAACTTCTTAAAAGATACACATGCACACAGATTCAGATAATTTAACATTAATAGAACAAAAAGTCAAGCATATTTAAAAGCAACATATCTGAGGTTTCATCATTCATTTACGAACCAATCCAAAAATATTATTTATAAAAAAAATATTTATTTTAATTAATTTTATTGTGACAAATGTTTATGTTACATTAATTGTAATACATGTATCGAATTTAATTTCCATAGCCGACACTCACTCAGCGTGCATGCATTTTTAAGGGGACCTAGAAGTATTGTATTAATTTACAGCCGTCAAGCAATTGTTAAACTAGTTCCCGTTTCATGTTCCAGTGCAAGTCTATATAAGTCTCCATGAGTACTTTCAGTAATTTGATTACACATCTGTGTCGGAGAACCATTAAATTACTAGTTTATAAATGCTTTTAGACAATAGCTTATTTGTTAAATAGTCAAGCTGAAAAACAACTTTTAACTGATTAGCTAAATTAACTGAATTCCTCACCATTTGATGTGTTTGGTCATTGGAGGATGAGGAGCGTTGTAGGTACAGAGCGTTGGACTCATAATCCGGTGGTTGCGGGTTCGAATCCCGTCAGTGGCGGAATATGACCGGAACCTTCACAAACCCTTCTTTCGGCGCGAGTACTAGTACTGGTCAGAATCCAGGAAGCAGTCATCTAGAGTAGTATATATACATGTAAGTTGTTGGAACTTGATCTACAATCGAAATAAAATAAATAAGTTCCGGCATTGCATAGAATGTGCCAAGCACTGGAAACAGGGCTCCTTTGTATACAGATTCAACAATTTTCTTTCTAGGTAGTGTAATAGTGAGAAGCACCTCCGCTAAAATTCTTTGTTTTTTTCAAAATTTCTTGAACTATTTTCTCCCATGAAAATTTCATCAAATGTTGAAAGTTCATTAAGTAAGAACAGTCCTTGGCCTTAATGAGAGTCATGTTCTTTGTTCTTCTCCTGCGGATAATATCTCCATTATACGCCTGGCTATCTGCGTTGGTTGTCTGAAGATAGGTTTACTCAATGTTAGCAATATTATAGACAAAATCAAGAGCACCGTGATAGCCCAACAATCACTCATCAGGAAAAAGGCTGTGGCAACTTTCATATTAATCTTTCAGTTGTGGAGTACAACACTTCCAAACCAAATAAGTATATTTTAAAACCAAGATTATGGTAGACAATTCAACAACACATTGCTTTTTTGACGTGGCGTCACGAACAGGTAACTCCAGATTAGGTCGGGCGTTGCGTACTTATAAAAGTAAAATGGGCGGGAAATCCCGACGTACCGTGAACGTTTATTGACGTCACCGGAGAACAACACTATCGACATTCAGTTTCCGACGCAAAAACATGTCAGCCATGATGTAAGTGTCACTTTTTCATTTGTATTTTCCTAATTTTAAGACTAGTATTATTTTCATTGTATCCCAATCGTCAAATATTATATTTATATTTGGTAGATATTGTGTATGAACTAGTTTAGAATGTGAAAATATGCAATGTTCATTTAGTTACATTTTGTATACATTTGTGTCCCAACAGTTTACAAACGAAAACCAACCCATCGTCCGTTAATGGCTAATTCATTTCGCTTGTAACGAAACAAAATCAGCTTCGTTGCAAACCTCACCAATTAATCCTCTAATCACTGTGGATATGGTATGCGTTATTTGCCTCGACAGCGTATCCTGGCCTCTATCATAGCTGCTAATGCTTCATATTTAGTATGGAAGTTGGGACTGGAGTCCGAAGTAAACATAAGATAATCCATTAAAAAGAAGATTTATGTCATCACTTAAAATAACATAAGGGTGTTAAAATATTTTTAAAAAATATTCTTGATCTACCAATTATAAGCAAAGGGGTAAATATATATAAATGTCTCTAACATATATCCACAATGGAAACAAGGGGTTACTCCCTTTTTGTTATCCTTGGTACCACAGAAACCTGAAATTTTATCCATACTTATATTATATAACAACAACAGGCATAATAAACGTAATCCGAGCCTCGTTCATTGACCGTTATATATATACCCGTACACACGGCGGTCTATGAACGAGGATCGGGTTATGTTTTGGGGGCCTATTGTTGTTATATGGATAAAATTTCAGTTCCTGTATTGGTGCTGAGTTGCATGACATGATTGTTTACAAAATGTGCTTATGTTTGTATTTAATGTAAAATGTTACTTACGCAATGTGTTTGTAACTATTGTATGCACCGTGATATCGAAATAATTATATCTAATAAAAAAATCTTTAAATTTAGACAAGAAAACACGCTGGATCGTGTACATGTATATAGAGAACAGAATGTTTCAAATAATGGACAACTGGCTTACACTCCTTGCCAACAACCGAAAGCAGTATGTCATGATGACATTTTCTTCGATAATATGGGTTTTGTTTTAAACCCGGGACAGCATTTAAAACAAAAAAGTCAGTCACAGCAAAACCAGAAATGCTCGCTTAACGACAAACATGAAATTGTTGAACAACTCGTGGATATTGACCATGACAAGGATGACACAATAAATCATTTAGAAATTGTAATGTATCAGGACAAAGCTTCAGGTGAACTTATTGTAGACATAGTGGACAAGAATGAATTTACTCTTAAAACCAATGATGATGACAAACAATTTCTGGCTGCTTCGTTTCATGTAAAGGGAAAACATGAAATACCGAACGATACATTTCCATCCGTTGATGAGCTTGTTTCAGCTTCTAATACGTTAGTCAAAGAATCCAAATATCCTAAAGAGGCGGCTGACATAGAGAACCCGGTAGTAGCCAATAAACACGTTCATTTTGATCAGCTTGGTGAGACACCAAAGAAACATATCAGCTTGAAATCTCACCGGATGGTAAAAGAAGTGAATTATCACGACAAATGTGAAGAAAATGTAACAAGGTCTGCATATGAACGAGGAAAGTTAAGCACAAACACTACACACACTAAGTCCACAACGAGATCAACGCATACAAGTTCATCAGACAGCAATATCAATAAGTCTCCAGCGAAGAATTTGGCCAAATCTAACAGTCAGTCAGTCAAAAATTCTAATCGAGGAGTCATTAAAATTTTAAGAAGAGGTTGTGAAGACATTGCAAGCATGGAACATACAAAGGGTGATGAACAAGACGGTAAAATCAAAGACATTGACTACAGGCCGGTACATAAGCAAGAACATTTTAGCGTTAAGAGGAATGATTTCTACAACAGCATAGATAAACATTCCAAACGAACAGTCCGAATTAGAGGTCCAAGTAGTTTTACAGATTCTGAAAGAAATATGGAAGATTTCCCGTCTAATGACGATGGCTATGGTCCTGATAGAAAAATTGAAGTCAACAAAGAAAGAGAAAAACAGAAGAAACAAATACGAAAGAAGAAACGACAGAACAGAGTAAAAGGAAAAACGCAAAAGTCGACTATAGAAGTATACCAGCGACAATTAGAGACTGGACAGATGAAATCCATGATAAGTTATTACAAGACAGAGAGTTTAAGGAATATTAGAATAATAGAACAACTCCATAAAGGCATATATAGGACCATGTTCAAGGTAACGTACTTAAGTAATGAGGCTGTTGCATGTTTTGATAAATACATTTCACTTTCGTATACGTATCTGTTAATATTAATGTACTGTGGATCCAAAAGTTGTTTTTAAGAACTTTCATACTTTTTATAACATACAAAACAGAATATTTTCACGTAAAATGCTCTTTTCTTTAGGAGGGATTATCTTCAAATGTTGAAATACCACAAACAATTAATGTTGTACATTTCAGAATAATAACAATCTTTAAAAACAAAATGAAAACTTGGTTTTATACAAATTTTACGCATGAAACATTTCTTCGTTATATCATTGAGATGTTACATTTGCCTGTGGTCTAAATCGTTCAGTAAAAGCGAAACTTTACATGTTTTGTTATATTGTTGTGTCACATATTTGGCTTATTTCAGGCTAATTACCAAAATAAGAAGGTTGTTCTAGCAGTGTTTGATGAAGAATATACGAACGACGTGAAATTGTTAGATATGGCACACATGGCAAATTCATACTTTGTGTTGGGGTATGTATTGAATAATCAGTCAATGCTGTTTTACAACTTATCGTTCAAAATATTGTTTATGCATCATATTTAAAAATAGATGTATCTATCTTCTCTGTCATTCATTATAAACAACTTGGGGGAAATGTATTATGTCACCAATATCATTCAGAAAATAAAGGTTCGTAATGCACACCGATCCACCTTCCTCCAAATTGGATTAGATACGGTAGGCCCCTTTAATAGTAGTTTGTTTGCTTAGTGTTGTTTTATGGCACGTATACAACAAATGGTCATATACCTCGCTTTTAAATAACATTCCATTAACCTGTATCGTTCAACCTAAACATTGAAATTGCTACCATATAAGTCATTTTGTTACCAGATTAAACGACTATATAGTTGGCCCTAGCAGACGACTATGGTCAATGAGCATATACCATCCTCTTGGTGATCTGCAAATGCTACTGTCTCGTGACTCCAATCGACATGTGATCGGCGAGGCGCATGCGCAGTTCATCATTGCCGGAGTGTTGCTTGGTGTTGACTTTCTGCATAAAAATGGTATCGTTCATGGTAATCTAAAGCCGTCAAAAGTATTGATTAACAATCTTGGTTACCCAGTTGTGGTAAGTAACTATCAAAATTTAGACGAAGAATGTGCAGAACTGTTTCAACGCACCTCATATATAATTGAGCTTTGAATATTTTTATATACACCTTTATAATTGTTCGTAAAAGAAAAAAATCACTCCTCTAGTCTATCAATTTACTCACATATTCTGTAAACAAACACATTCAAGACCATCAATTCAACTAAAAATTCTTTTTGCATTGCGAGGATCCTTGAATTCAAACTTGGCACGCAGATTCGATAACTTGTACAACCCGACGTTCATATACATGTATTATAAAATCAAAATTGCTGAAATTTTGTGATACAGACTGGTTTTGTAAAGACAAGCCCAGAATCAACTCGTGAAGACATGAACCCGTTCACACCATTTTATGCAGCACCTGAGCGTAGGAACAGTCGAGAATCACCCATTGACATATTCAGTGTCGGTATAATGGCTTATGAAATGATTACAACTAGGTTGGTTAAGAGAAAACTTCTACTTATAGATAATTTTTAATGGATCGTATATCCTTATGTTTGACTCTAGTGCCTCCAAATATTGTTATCTTCATTTTTATACAATATACAATGAGATGACACAACAGTTATACCTGTCAGAATCGAAAATCTGTCTTCAATATGGTTCATTATAATACATGTATATTCTGATGGATAAAATATTGATTCATTTAAATATTCTGATATTTAGTCGGCGTTGCTGTCCTGTGTCTAATGGTTAAATCAGGGATCCCTGGTTAAATGCAAGGACTCCTATTATTCAAAATATTAAGTTTCCAGACTTACAAATGTAGACACACAATGCAGTGTCTTTCAAATAAATTATACTTGAGCAACCATGTATGAATAGACAATGTTTTGAACGGAGCAATTAAACGCCCAAGTTTGTCATTCTATGTTTCTAGCATACCAAAAAGTGAAAAGCAAGCTTTAGATGAACTCGTGTACAATCCCGAACTGTTTTCTTATGCTGGTGAACTATTTGTACATCATTGTTTACAGTAAGTTCATATATGCATGTGTCCTTCCTTCTATTCGTAGATCTTTACATATACATGTAGTTTTAGTGCGAAATAAGAACAAGATTCACAAAAACTTTCCAATATATTTATGTGAAATCCATACATTTTTAACGAATAGGGGTTTATTAAGGAATATGAACGTAGTTTTTGCTTTAGAATTGTCTTTTTTTAAAAGAAATGTTCCATGAATTTAATACTTTCATAAAAAATGTCATACCTGAGTGTGCCATATTCACTTTTAATTATATATCGCCATGCTGGAATAGATAGTGAGATACAGATAGTTTTGTTGAATATCATATGCTTGTGTACATGTATTACCATCGTTGATTGTATTTTCAGGTACGGTGTGAATGATAGGTTTATCATAGGTGAAGATCGCAAGTACCTCCTGTCTGAAGAGTAAGATTTTGTCTGTCAAATTATCATTTTCACTTAAATTGATAGCAAACTTGGTTGTACCCGTCATGTTTCGTTTAACATTGAATAAATAAGCAACATCATTCTTTTACTAGTCATTTATGACTTCATCTGTCTGTGATCTTTTTTCCACATTTGACAAAAATGCAGCATCTTATTCTACTTACTGTTGACAATATTTAAAGATAAGACTAATGTTTTTGTGTACATGCACTCATCTGAGTCTTCCATTAAGCATGTATAAATGGATAGTTGTAAATGATGGACTTTTTCTACCTAGTTATTTATTTATGTCACAGATGGTTCAGTACATTAGACTGGAGATATATAAGGAGGCAGACAATGAAATCTCCAATACTAAATGCAGTAAGTTAGTGTAAATCTTTTTTATCATCTTCTAATAAAGGATAGTCCAAATAAATTCACCAATACTAAATACAAACTAAAACCTTCATGTTCACAATGTTTTAAAGAAACGACAGATCAAGCATCAATTATACAGGTAATTGTTAACTGTTTATCCATATCTATCATAGCAGTTATTTACTAATTTATACAAGTCATAAATTCCTGATTTCAAAGACATATATTTATTACAGATGCAATTAATAGACAACAAAGCCACTTTAACATGGGAGGAGAAATCAGTTCAGTATGATTGGGGTACAGTGATGGATTCTCTATGTCCAACTACACCAACACTTGATGAATGTGATCTGGATTAACTCATAAAATTCAATTCAAAGTTGAAATAACTGAGTTATCATTCCGGCAAAACGCCTTTATTTACATACTTTTATAATCTAGGTCTTACTCATTTTATATAAAGTTTTTATATACATATTTCCTATAGGAATTTAATGCTATCAAAATAGATCCTTTTAGAAGATTGTTACACATTTTGCTACAAGACTTTATATTTATATCTACTTCATGATTAACTAAAAAGTTAATGTTTTACTTTCATATAGATAATATACATATAAATAATATACAAGAAATGTTCTGAAATTGTTGTACATATAAAGTTCTATGAAATAAAAATGATGATGTTACTTGAATATTATGTTTATAATTTCTTATTATGTGACTGTATGCTTTGTGACTCACATAATCTGCTATATAATAATAGTTATTGTACACATGGTACTGGGTACAATATAATATTACAAAAAAAAAGAAAAAAAGAATGGAATCTCCATTTAGATTTGGCATCAAGAAAATTAATGCTATTAAGATTCATCAGTAAAAACATCACAGATATGACCTCTGAAGTAATGACACAAATGTAATAGGTAACACAATTTATTAAAACAAATCAACACAATGCATAACAAAATTATCACAGAAATAGGATCACAGAATTATTTATGATTTGTAAACAACACAATGATATATAATATTATACATACATTGTATATGGAAGCAGCAAATTACAACAAAATGAACTTATTCTCTGGGACAATAACACATAATCATAGAATATTTTCCCAGACATTTTGTTCAAATAAATCATACATATGAAAAATAATATAATGATCAATGTAGTCAAACCCGTACAGACAGAAATCAGATTGAAATCACAGAGGTTATCTGACAGATTACTTATTACATGTATATTTTATTGGCATACAGTCACAACAGGAGTTTTCAATCTTCGACATTAAATCCAAACACATCATCATTTTCAAACCAGGACAAATTGTCTTCTTTCTCCAGAGCTTTTGCATTTTTCCTCTTCAGACTGTTCTTGAAAAACTTTCCATAACTTTGTGCAGGCTTTTCTTTCATTGACTAAAACAAAATGAAAAAATAAACAGTTGTTTACTCATTAGTATATTTATATGAAGTCATCAATTGATATTTTCCATCTGTTTTTTATTGAAGATGGAATTCAGATGCTGTATATTACTTTTCTTATTTCATGAAATAATGTGTTAGTGAAGGTTCTTATTCATAACAAAGCATGGTTAAGCTGTTAAAAGGACTAAAACTCATCAATACATACCTTGACCTTTTCTTTCTTTTTCCCAAATAACTTGAAATCTTTACCAGCTGTAGTTACTTCTACATCCTTAAATGTTCAGAAATAAATATGATAACAAAAAACCAAAGCAATTTAGTACTAGAAGCCCAAGGGCAACATGTCGAGCCCCTGTTTAGCCAGCTTGTGATCTTGACCTTTGAACTACAAGTATGGGTGATATTCATGACACATCATTTCATTGAAGTAAACTTTTATTTAAAAATCCTTGAATGCAAACAGAAGTTACAGCCCAGACAAGGAAAATATATTTGACCGAATGTGTAATCTTGACCTTTGACCTATAAAAATCTGGGTGTTGCCCAAGACACATGGTCGCATTGTATTATGGCAAGTCATTTTTAAATAAGTCAATGCATAAGGGAGGTACAGCCCTGACAAGGTGCATAATGATTATTTTTTGTTTGACCTTATCTAAGTGTGACCTTGACCTTTGAGCTAGAGACCTTGATCTTACGCACTGCACATCGCCTCATGGTGTTTTACAATTATGCCAAGTTATCTTACATAAGGGAGATACAGCCTGAACAAGGTGTATAATGCTCATTTTTGACGTTTGACTTCTAAGTGTGACCTTGACCTTTGAGCTAGAGACCTGGATTTTGCGCACTGCACACCGTCTGATGGTGTTTAACAATAATACCAAGTTATCTTAAAAAGTTTCTCAAAATAAGGGAGATACAGACCAGACAAGGTGTATAATGCTCATTTTTGACGTTTGACCTCTATGTGTGACCTTGACCTTTGAGCTAGAGACCTGGATTTTGCGCACTGCACACCGCCTCATGGTTTTTAACAATTATGCCAAGTTATTTTAAAAAGTGTCGATGCATAAGGGAGATACAGCCCGGACAAGGATCCGGACGGACACACTAACTAACTAACTAACGTACAGACACGCAACCGCCATTATGGCGACTATGTCGAGCTCACCGCAGGCGGGCTCGACAATAATGACAATTTATACAACATTCATAATCATGAGACCAAACAGCATTGTCCGTATATCTAGAAAATAATATTTATGAAACATGGTATGTGTTCAGCTACCCATTAATTTGTGGAATTAGAAATTTATTTCAAAACATAATTGATAACAAAACGTTTTTCCAAACAGATCTATTTTATATTATAAAATTAAATATCTTTTTTTCTTGCATCAAAACTGACTTATAGAAACTCACCTTAGACTTAAACAAATCAAACTGATCATTAGAAGATCTTATTGGTGGTACAGCAACATTCATTTTCTTCCCATATCTTACTGTTTTATCAGTGGGAGTTCTTGGGGAGTGTTTTACAAGGACAGGTGTTACACATGATTTACCAACCTTAGTACCCTGTAAAATGCATAAATTACAGTTAGTGCTGAGATCATATTAACTACTATGTTAGGTTTATGCTCCTAGTCCCTCTTAAAGCAAAAACAGTCAACTAAACGCATACATTAAAAGAGAAAACATGCTTTTTCAACTTTTCTATGAATAAGTTGCAAAAGTGCCAACTTGTGTAATATATCAGTTCTGTAAACAACTCAGAAGGCATTTAATTCAGGTCTGAGTGTATATAAACTATTAATAACAAACTAAACAATATAGGTAATCAATGAGTAAGATAAGTAATGCAGATATGATGAGCTACCTCTTGTAAATCCAATTCAAAAGCAGAAGATTCGCCTGAGTCAGATTCATCATGTTCTTCATTAGCTGCAAATACAACACGACGCTTTTTCATCGCTGAACTTTCAGCAGGTTTTAGGATTGATCTCTGTGGTGTTTTTAAGTTGGAAGGTGTTCTCAAGATCTGAGGTGTTTTTGTTGAATCTTTAGCTGGTGGTACCTAAACAAATACAAGTGATGATGTGTACATCATTTTAAGTTCTTTCACTGGATTATTACAAAATCTATTGACACATCAGGTATGTCATCTAATATTGAAAACATAATATCAATAAACACTAAGACATACATATTTTCAGCACTGAGCTCAGGATAAAACATAGGAAAAGAGAACTATTATAGTATAAAAACATAAACACATCTAGCAAATATGTTTAAAACATAATTTTATATTAATGATCAATAGACACTAAGATATATACATTTTCAGCACTGAGCTTCAGGATAAAACATATCAAAAGATGAACTATTATGGTATAAAAAGGTTAACAATTTTACATTAACAAAATCAAGAATGAAGCAAATCAGGAATACGTAAAAACAATCAGTCAAATAGTGACCTGTAAATCATTGAAAATAAGAAACAATTAAGTACCTGAACCTGTGGAGTTCTTGGTGTTTTTGGAGTAGGCTTATTAGCATGCGGACTATCTGAAGTTGTATTTTTTTTAATAAACATTTTCTCTACTTTTTCCTGCAGGGACTTCAATTCTTCATCCTATGAAAACATACAAAATATATACAGTAAAAACTCGTTATATCAAAGTTTGTGGGACTTGCCAAAATACTTCGATATAAATGAACTTCGATATAGGAATTTCGATACCCGTGTTTACATTTTAGAGCTAAAGTCAGCGTGTCGTAATAATAACATAATCGTGTTATTTAGTGTACGGAATTGTAACGGGTTATAAGAATACGGCATTTATACCGGTACTTTCGATATATTTATTATGCTATATACATTTCAAATATGCATAAGATAGTTTTAAATGAGCGTATAGGAGCATTAATAATAATTTGTATCATCAACGAAAAGTTTGTATCAGTTTTATAATCGTGAGAATGGACACTTACATGTTTATACAGCTGTCAATAATCAAATATCAATTTTAAATTGTGTGTGTTTGCGGAAAAGGTGCAAATATTTCTTTTTGTAAGTTGGCGACATAATTGGTTCGACATAGATGGTCACTTTATAGTTGACAATATTTGGTTCGGAGTGAAAATCTACTTCGATATATAAAAATATAGAGAACCACAAATTTGATATACGTGCGTTTTTTTAATATGTAATAAGAAGGATAAAAATCGGGACTTTATCTTTACTTCGATATAAGCGGGATTTCGATATAAGCGATTTCGATATAAAGAGTTTCGACTGTATGTATCATAATATGAAATAATTAGCTTGTATCAGTTAATTGTTTACTTGAAATTAAAAGAATAATAGGACTTCTAACATAACAAGTTAATCAATGAAATACTAATGAAAAAGGCAAAAATAGTTGATGGGAATAATATTTGTTTCTTCAATGAAAAATTCATACATTTGTATTGATCTGGCATTAGCATTGATTTACCTTCTTTGAATTCTCAAACTCCAACTTTTGTAACTTATTTTCTTTCTCGCCAAAGTTTTTCTGCAGATTTTCCTATGGAGTAAAGTTTCAATAATAAATTTATTTAATTGAATCTATACTACTATCATGGCAGCCCAAAGAGTACTAAGTCATTTTAAAGCCATGTATTGTGAACTCAGAATCTCATATGAGCTATTTACATCTAATTATAACAAGAAACATACTGTTGTTATTAATAACTTATTATCCATATAATAACTGCATGAAAACCTTAAACAGTAAAAGGAAAAACTCATTAATTCAGAAATCTAGAAAGATAATGGACTGTCAACAAACATGAACGTTATTTCATATATATACAGATTAATGTACTACTCAAAGGGCTTATACTAACCATTTGATAACCTGACTTAGAAACTGTGCTCCTCAGCAGTTCTATTTCCTTCTGATATCTTGAATCCTTTGCGTCCATCTATAAGTGAGCAACAAATTGATAGACATAACATCTTTCATTCATAACAGTATATGGATAATATTAATCTAAATGTTAATTTAGCAATCATCATTAATCATAATAATAGAATATTTCATTTCAAGATTGAATTTCTTTACTATGGTAACATGAATTGTTTTACTTTACATTTCATAGAGAATTTTGTGCCTATGATAAAATGTTCACAAAGAAAGATATTGTCCAATATTTAAGAATTAGATTTTTTTCTTTTGGCCACAATGCAAACATTATATATTGTCAAAGTTTTGTTGAAATGTAAACAAGTAGTGTATCATCTATATAATACTATATACCTCTTTTTTGTGCATGCTTTCAATAGACTTCATTTTATCTTTTAGCAATTCAAAGTCTTTGTCTTTCTTCTGTAGACTTTTTTCATGATCAGATTTGTAGTTTAACATAATGGCACTCATTTCTGATCTCTGACCTTCACATTGTTTGTGCATATCTTCTTTTTCAGACAAACATCTGTCAGCAATCACTTTACTCTCTTCAGCCTTCAGTACCATTAAATAAGTAACTGATTTTATCTCATGTACACAATCATTAAAAACATCAAGGTAATTTATGTGCAAACTAATGTTGGCATTTGATTTCTTATTTGTCATATTTGTGTTGTCATCTACTTACTACTGAGTTCATACATGTATAACAGTATACACAAAATTCTATTTTTTCTTTAATTATTTTTGAATACTAGATGAAGAAGAAGAACTTAAGTGGTCATTAACTAATGCAAGCTGTGAGATACAAATTGTATTTGGTCACATAAAGGTATCCTTACCTGCTTTTCAGCTTCACTCAGAGCTTGCTTCAGTTTTAACATATTTTCTTCATGCTCAGATATCTGTGATTTTAGTTCAGACTTGGATGTTGCTTCTGCTTCAAGTGCAGTTTCAAGCTTTAACATTTTCATATCCATGCATTCAAGTGACTTGCTGTCTTTAGTCATCTTATTTTTTAAAGTACGCATCTAGAAAATTAGATGGAGAACTTGCAAAATATTCCAATTACTATGGAACAAAAGTACAAGATTATGGTTGAAACATATATTTCATTTTATTATACCTCACGTGATTTATTTACTCTATAGTCTTATGTGACGTCAGAGGGTGACAATCCGTAATGTTACCCTGTGACATTACATTTCAGCCCGCTTGCCATAACGAAACTGCCCTCACGCGCTGACGCGATATTACTGGGTGCCGTGTTTTAGTCAATATGTTCTGTATCATAGATGCTTTTATGGGCGATTAAAAAAACACTCATAATTTGACATCCCGTTTAGCAGAAGATAATTTGGCAGCGAAAATAACTATGCTTCGTTTCAAGCTCTGAAGGAGACTTAGTATTTTGGCTCAACCAGTACGAAAAGAACCATAATATTATAATTGTTAGCATGTTTGTTTCATCCTTATTATTTTTTTGTTTGGTATAATAAACTAAATATCACATCCCACATAGGGTGATAGAACGTAATGGTCACCCTTAACAAAGTAATGTCAACCTCGGCTAACGCCTCGGTCGACATTACTTGTCTCGGGTGAACATCACGTTCTATCACCCTATGTGGGATGTGATATTTATATAGCGTACTAAAATCTAAAAAGGAGTAATATTTCATAATTAAGACTAAAATGTGTCCGGAAGACATGAATGCCCCTGCTGAGATCTAAGTAAAAAAGGGGCCATAACTAGGGCTGAGTATCGATAAAAAATATCGATACGATATTTGTATCGATACAGAATGATCGAAATCCGATATATCATTTGATGTTCCATACATATGAAATAAAACAGAAATGGTAAGAAACATTGGCTATATTGACACAGGTACTTGACACAAAATTAAATATTGGCTGCATAGGATACATATATACCTAATAATAAGGGAAGGCACCTAATGTTAATTCAGCAGGCATGCCAAACACTCGTGCTGAACTGCAAAAAACTATTTTCTTCTTGTGGATGACTGCAGACAGGTTGTATATATGTGTCACAACTTGTTATTTGACGAAAATTCACAAAACGCAGTCCAAAACATGTTTTTAAAATTCATTTTGTTTTGATCGATACTTTAATGTTCGATACGATATATCAACTGAACCATATATACCGGTATTCGATACGATACGTGAACCAGTACTCAGCCCTAGCCATAACCTCTGTGAAAATGTTTGGATTTTAACAGAAATCCAACTTGACCTGTACTTTATTATGATACACCTTTATGAAATATGAAACCAATCCATGAAACATTTCTTGAGTTATCACTCGGAAACCAAAATTTGAACTGATGGACAGGGCTACCCCCTTCTGCCATTTCAAATGGCGGGGGCATAAAAACAGACCAATGTTCATATAATGCATAGAAATTAAAATATCCAGAAGTCTAACCTCTTTCTCTAGTTCTTTTATTTGTTTTGTTTTTGCTGCTAAATCTGACTTCATTGATTTATTCTTTGTCTCTAAATCATTTGCAACTTTTTCTTTAGATTGCAACTTTCCTAGAATGGCATCATCCTTAAAACATATTTCTACATTTTAGAATATGAAGGAGACTCATTTAGAAATAGTCTATGTAAGTTTAATCTGAACACACATATCAATTTAATGGTAATTCTATTAATCCTGTAACAGAAAACTAGTGCCAGACATGAATCTTTGTTATATTTAAATTAAGTATTCTGGACTCATTGCTGCTCAGCTACCTACATCACATTACATCAACTAATTTACACGTCTTGCACACTAAAGATTTCGAACAAAATATTAAGATTGATTTTAATATATCTTTTTACATACAGACTGCTGTCTCTCCTCTTTTAGACTTTCATTTGCATCTTTCAGTGATGCAAGCTCAGACTTCAACTCAGTAATCTCTTCACTGAAATAAGTAATTGTTCAATCTATCATAACTGAATAGAGGAAATGTTTAAACTGTGCACATATTATTTCACACAAATATGGACAGGAGATTACAAGATTAAACTGGATGTACATACATGCTTTGTTTGAAAAGCATTTATCAAAACTTTGTCAAAAAATCTTTAAAACTACTCATATTTGAGGTACTGCAAAAAATATCAAGTGTGACTGAGACTCTCTCATTATATATCCTACATTTGGATGAACTGAATTGTTCTGAAACTGTCCATAAATGACACTACCTCAATTCTTGTTGTGTATTTTTCATTTCTTCCAAACTCTGTACCTTCTCATTGTTAGCAGTGTTCAGTTTCTACAAAGCAATGACTCACATTTTCAATAAACTGACATTTCATCTATGTGTAAGAAACTAAAACTTATTTTAGTCCTTTTAACAGCTTAACCATGCTTTGTTATGAATAAGAACATTCACTAAAAATAGTCACTTTAATGAGAATATAGTTGTAATAATTAGCAGATACAAAAAAGCAATGCAAAAATTACCTCTTCAAAACGTATTTATGACACACAATGAAAGAAAGTTAAATCATATATAAAAAAAAAAAATTATGACATTGCCTCTCTGTTATGTTACAGAGCAAATGGCTATTCAGAAAAATAACTTCTATAAACCTCTAATTCCTTTAACAATCTGTCTATTTCTTTTGTTTTTGCACCAATATCTTTTTCACAAATGGTCAGTTGCTTCTTACATGTTTTCAGTTCTGTCCCTGTTAGTTTATGTTTGTCCCTACAAAAGTGATGCACAACAGTAATTTACCCTGATAAGAAAACACATCTCATTTACTGCTTAATATTTAGAACTAAATTTTGAATAAATGCAACAGAATTTTGTTATATGATCTTATTATATTGAAATAATTTTCTTCACAGTTTCTTACAAAATTATGAATTCGAATTTAAATTTATCTATAATATTTAGTTCTATTTAATGCAGAAGTTACTTCAAATTAGTCTTTTGATGGTACACAAGTAGTAAATCTTACTTTTCAGATCTAAAGACTTCTTGTAGAGATTCAATTTGCTGATTCAAACTTTCAATCTCTTTTGATTTGTCAGTAATTTGTTTTTGTAAATCCATAAGGCCAGACTAAAATCAAGCAAAGAAAATTTTGATCATGAATGCAAAATTTCACATTGTTTGGGATTGGGATAGTGGTAAATTATATATATTTTTAAAAATAAGCAACATTTTTATAACTAAGACATGCCTCACCATACACATTATACATCGCAATCCAGACAGCCTTGAGATCTAAGAAATACACTTTTAACACACAGCATTTTAGTCAATTTTCAATTTATCAAGGGGCATAACTCAAAAGTGCCTTGGGCTATTATGCTGGTTATTCAATGTGACTGAGACCTCATGCCCATAAGCATATTCACCAAATTTGTGAAGATGGGTTGACACTGCATCTTTAGTCAATTTTCAATGTATTAAGGGGCATAACTCAGAAAAGCCTGCGCCGATTGGGCTGGTTTTCAAGCTCATGCCCATATACATTTCCATCAAGTTTGGTGAGGATATGAATAAAACTGTTTGAATTAGAGAGCGGACACCGTTGTTGACTCCGCCCACCCACCATGGGTGTTCCCATAATACGACCCATTTTTCAAACAGGCGTATAAAAATAGTGTACATGCTCAGCAAATAAGAACTGAATGATGTGCACCACTAATCTTTAGCTAAAGAAATGGAAATGCATAAGATTTAAGTTTTTTGAATTACTTGCCATAGAGTAACAAAGAAGAAAATATACTATAAACAATATTGATGAGAATATACAGCTAAAATGATTTACCTGTCTGATATCCACTTCTGATTCAAAATTTTTAATTCTCTCATTCAGTTGTGACTTTTCATTTTCTCTCTGATAAAGTTGTGCTTTTATCTCATTCAGCTCAAACTAATGTATAAGAAAATACTATTACAAATATCAAAACTAATACAATCAAATATTAGAATACAACAAACTTCTATTACTTTATTGCATCAGACTTAAAATCTATAAGCATCAAGTTATGAAAATAACTTTTGGTGGTTTATTAAGTTATTATTGATATGTAAACTAAAAGGGAATACTTTTAAGATGCAATAAATCAAACTGAATGGATGTGAATTGTGTTGCAATCGATATATACCAACACGGCTGCACCATTTTGCTGACTGCTGGCAAGCTGCCCTTGTAAGTCTTGAATAGTTCCAGACATATGATTCAAAGAAACAGAAGTCTCCTCCTGCTGAGTAAGTAATTCTGCCTACAATCAAAAGTTGTAATTTCTTAACACATAATTGCTAATAAAAATCATATGATCATAAAATATGTGCACAGCATTAAATTACTCAGACATATGTATCAATAAGAATACAAATAAACTATGGCTTTCTCTAAAACAGACCTAATTGAACTGTTTTCATTTTATAGAAAATGGCACCTGTGCATCATCGTAATATAAAACACAGCTGTTCATGTATCAATGATTCAAATCTGAATATATCATTGAAGTTAGGAATGAAATAGCTTTCATTTAGACAACTGATACGGTTCTTATAGAAATTTAGTCAAATAAACAAATTACGTCACAGAGTAATTCGACTCACATTTTGCCTTTCTAGATCTTTAAGCCTGTTTTCTAGTTCTGCTTTTTCCATGATCAGCATATCTGGGAAGACAAAAAATGCATAATCACTTGTTTCATTGCATATATATGAATGAGAATATGTGTACTCAGTGATTATGATTTAATTTGTAATAACTACATTTAATTATATTTGGTGTAATTATAATGACTGAAATACTGACTTTCGAGGCTTAAAAACATGTGTCACTGTGACCTATTTGAGAAGCATACCTTTAGAGCCCTTCACTTCTTCCAGTAAAATGTTGGCTTTCTCCATATCAATCTCTAGGCACTGTACTCTACATTAAACCAAACATGAATAATTATATAAGCATATTAAGTAATCAAAACAAACACTACTATATCTGTAATCAGTTTGGTACACAAGTACAAAATGGATTAAAGAAATGCAAATCGAATTCCATTAAGTGATAAAACTAAACTTTGATACGACTTCTCTTTTTGAATTACATAATTCAATTACTCTTCATTTACTATCACTATTAAGTCATCTATGGACAGGTATCTATTATAAATAAAAATGACTATGACTACCTAGATTTCTTTTGATTCAGTTGCTGTGTTTGGTGATCATATTCTGCTCTCAATGTTTGTAGTTGCTGTTCATGCTCTATTTTAACTGTTGCTATATCTGACTTCAAACCTTTGTTTAAATTTGCCATTTGTAATATATTACATCTACAGTCGATCAACTCTTGTTCTAATTGATCTTTTGCTGTCTGAAGGAAAAATAATTTTAAAAGATGAATGCTCTATCAATTGTTTCATAATATTCATTTTTAATGTCATCAAATACTTCATAATCACTTTTCAAAACAACTTTTATGGCCCAATATGGCATCTTATGTTCCAAATAAAATATTAAGATCAAAGCATAAATTTCATGTTGTTTGAATTCTTACAGACTGAATGATAAATAGCGCATTATCAAATTTGTACTACTTGTTTTACCTCTGTAGATTGAAACTTTTTGTATATTTCGTCTTGTTTTGTCTGTGCTTCTATAAGTTGTTCATTTGACTGCTGTAGCTGGGACTTGTAAGAAGCTGATACAAAAAACATCACATGGTATAAAAAAATGACTTTAACACACCTAAAATTATTGACAGCAGCCATAAAAAAAATTGGATCTTATCATTTTAAAAAACTGCTGTAAACACATACAGAATAATTATTATGATACAATAGTAAAAATTGCCAGTCAAACAGAATTCTTTAGTATTTAAAAAAATCAGCACAAAGATTAGTATATATCATTCAGCAATTTTATTATTCACGAATATGAAAATTCCTATTCATACTTATATCTTTTTCCTGCAAGTGTATTTTTTCACTGTTCCTTTGAACTTGAAGTCGAATATCCCGTATTTCAATGTTTTTGTCATCTAGTTGGGAATAAAGAGTTTTCAGCTGTATAAGATGGAAAATAAATTTTAATACTTGGGTGTACAGCAAGTTCTCAGTTCTACAGAGACCTTGGCACTGTAGAAGTCTAGAGAAATAAAACTGATTTTACACATTATGAAACACTGAACTTCAACAGAAAGGAAGGTCAACTCATCTACAATTTTATTTGTCAGGCTATGGCATTATTTGTATTGATATGTGGTACTATAGTAAACTAACATCAACAAGATGTTTTTCTTACCTGCTCATCAGCTTCAAGCGATGTTTGTCTTATTTTTTCATCTAGGTCATTTTTCTCATTCACCACTTTGTTTACTGAAATAGAGTTGCAACTAAGTTTAAACAGCACTTTTGCCTGTGAACAGGTCAAGTAGCAAAATTAAACAGATTTTCAATTATAGATCAGTTATTCAACTAATGTCAAATTTTGTAAAGAAGTCATGCACTTACATTGATCCTTCAATTTCATCTGTTGTTCACTTGAAGCTAGCTCTAATACATTAAACTTTTCAGACAAATCCTGAATAATGAAAACAAAATTTCGTTCTGATACAAGAATACTTCAAGCTATAAATTCAGAGCAAGATTGACAGTCCTTAATAAAGAGATCAGATGGTATTACACAAGTACAAAAAACTCACACACAACCCTTTACAACATGCTTCAAGCATGAATCTATAATGCACAAGACTGTATTTCTTGCTCCTGTTAACATTGTATAATAACATATCATGTAAATTTCAAAGGGACAAGATAAATAGAGGATTATATCCTTATAATTAAACCCATACAAACATATTAGTTACATAATTAAATCACTGAAATCAACTATTGATTTTAAAGAAGAATTAGGCCATTTATAAACTAACATCAAATTGTGCTTTGTGACTTTCTTCCAGTTGTTTTATTGCAGTCTTTTCTTCTTCACCTGAAAAAGGTAATAACAACAGCCTGTCAATATCAAGAATTATCAAGAAAACCTATACAGAAACATTTTGAGATGCTTCATGCAACTGAAGCTTGGTGAGCTTTGAGCATGAAGACAAATTCTTAACTCAATAATCTGCTTAGATATTTTGAGCTCAGTTCTACAATTAACTATTAGCAATACACTCTTCAAAGCAATGTCAAATTTATTGCATCCGGGACCGGAGGTAGAATTTTCTTTCTTGTTCTAAATCATCTGAATCCAGTTAAGACTGAGTTTTGTGATCTCTAAAGGACTAGCACTAACCAGTGTTCTCACTCACGTAAAAAAAATATTACTTAAATCACGCAATTAAATCAGCTATCACGTAAGAAAATTTTATCTGCTGCGAGATCGCACATACGAAAATTTTGGGTACAAACCACTATTGGAATGATGTAGAATTGTAATCAATTGGGATTTTCCGAAAATTAAAGTAAAGTGAAAATGAATGAATTCAATTGTTTCTTTATTGTAGTAAAATGCCATCCATCGCGAAATGCTATAACAAGTAAATAGTGGACTGGTTTGTTTGATTCGCGCGTCGAGTATCATAAGTAAAATGAATAAAGCGACAGTCTTGAGTAACTAATGTCTAATAATAGATACACAATTCCAGCCCTGATCCCGGCATATATAAAACACCACTACTTGTAAATGCTGTTAACTGCGATTATGCTGATTCGTCGTAGTTTGTATTTATTTAAAGAATGGAATTTCCTATTTGCAAAATATTTCGGACACCCGAGCCGACCCAGCTCGCGGATGTCATAGGTCCTTGGTGATATCTGTCAGTCTCGGACCGACAAACTTGAGTAAGTGTCAAACACTGCATGGTTGTGCAAAATAAAGGAAAACCATTATGTGTTGACCTTTGTTTACCCTTTTACTACACACGTTTTATGCATCGTCTGAAATTATGTCACAAATGTAAAACAGGTTCAGTTTGACTTCAATGGAGGCCTCAAGCAGCGAGGCACTTACTGCAATGTAAATATAAAACTGATTTTAAAAAAGTTTACACCCCTAAAATATTTTTCTAACCCCCAGATTTTGGTCCCAGGGGGTAAGTTTACCCTAAATTTTTATGTGAGTGGGAACACTGACTAACTTTACGTAGCTATTGAAAATAAACCATCCACCAGTTAGCCCAAGGAAACAACTTTGCGAAACTTCACTATATATAGCTATAACTTGAAGACTGTCTATAGGTTGTAAATTTAAAGCATTTTTACTGTAAGTATTGCAGCTGTTTAAGATGGGCATTTGACAAAACTAGTGCTCATAGATTCCTTGCAGATGCCAAACAGCCCTCATGGTAGTGAATTAAAAGTAAAGAAAATTGACCTGAGATGTAATCATTTATATTTTAAATCATCATTTAGAAAGAGTGTCTGGTCTAGCTCAGTCTCAGACTTGTGACTTCTCAAACAACCAAGTTAACCAGGCAGACTTAATTTTCTGATATGTCATGCTAAGCTATATAATTATATAAAAATAAAATTATATTAAGATGTGAGGTATGTGAAGTTACATTCAGAAATCTTAGTCTCAGCCTTTGTAAGATGCTTTTTTAGTGCTGTACACAAAGTCCTGGTTGCAGACACCCTGAAATGACAAAATATATATTCCAAGATTTTACATTGAATAACTTACTGTGTAACTATAGCTGGTATCTGACCTACCGGTAACACTTTTGTGCAATAGTACCTACTCAGTACCCATTATATGATATCACTACCAGGCAGTGCACACAACAGGATAGAAAATGAAATGGACATTGATAAAGTTAAATACAATGTCACAATGGGCTCACTTCATTTACTTAATCCTATGTACTAAAATTACAAGGCATACCACTACTGAAATTTTTATATAAATAAAAATTCATCAAGCAAAAAAAGATTCACAATATATTATAGTATTTGGTGATGACTTTGTTGATGATGAAATAATTAATGATGAATTTGTCTTGTATGACATGATTTATATGACATGCATTCATGTGCTCCAATAAATAAAGTTTATACCTTTGTAAAATTTCCTCTCTGTTACTGATCTCATCTTGCAGGGTCATACTTATGTTTTCGTTCTTCAACTTTCAACAACAGACAAGACATACAATAATTTGGTCGATTTTTTTCTAAATTCACTAAGCCTCTTTTAAAATAACTGATAGATATAAGTTTGCAAGATATATATATCAAGGACTACAATGTACCTAATGGTAAAAGATATTTCAATAAATTAAACTAAGCAGAATATGAAAATGAATTATGGACCAATGTATTAATTGTAAGATATTTGATGAACATTGTCATAGACTCATAGATGAGGTCTTTCATTCAAAGACTAAAATACAAAAACAAAAATATCTATTAATTGCATTTACAACACTACTCCATTTAAACATGTACATGTAGTATGCTACCATGATGCTTATATTTTCTTATTCTGTACATGGTAACAGTATCTTTATTAAATGGATGATATGGTATGTATGACATTAAATATTAATAAATTAGGAAATACTGTTTGATTTTAAATAGAAAGAAAAAAGTTTAACCTGAAGATCTAAAATGGATTTCCTCAGACATTCTACAGTCTTTGTAGATTCTTGAATCTTTTTATTCTAAAAATAATTCAAAACAATATCAAAAGTACAATAGACAAAATAATATTATTGTCTATGAAACCAAGAAACTGTAATCAGCATATTGACGAACCATCAAATGGAGAGTGACATGATAGAATGATTATGAGAAAGATATGCATGAAATATGGAAGGTTTTTAAAAAAATTAAGTAACCTAAGCTTGACATAGGGGTTGAACATTTAAACCTTTTTTACATGAATATCATTATGCTGTAACATATTGTATTCTTTGAAATTTCAAAAAGTGATAAATCATACATCAATTAACAAGGTTCGCGTCAAAATGTTTTAAGAATACATCATAAAACAACTTGCTTTTTGTTTCAGTTCCAACTCTGCTTGATTTTTCCATTTCCTGATTTTGTCAGCCTCATGGTGTAATTTAGCATGCAGAGAATTCAACCGTTCACCACCAGCATCCTCTTGGTTTGAAACTACAAATTCATATGACATCAAATATTAGCAATAAACATTTTATTAATAATAAACTGTATACATATAAATTTACCAGTCAGTAATGCTTACTATACATGTACTTACGGTAAGTTATTAACAGTAAACAAACTTGTCCATGCAATTAACTCACCTGTATTTTGTGAATGTTTGCTTCTTATTTGAGTCCTGCTTGGTGACTGAAACAAATAAAGTAAGTTCAGGAACAAAAGTAAAAAATCAATTTAAAGCATACTCAACTCTACAACATAATGAAATAAGATTAATGATATTAATCTTGCTTCAAGTGAAATGCATACTTTACGCTATATACTGAAGTAATACTAATGGATAAGGATTGCATTGAAGCACTCAATGTTCTTGGATTGCTGCAGCATTTATAATACAATGTCACTTAAAATCATAATCTCTAATAAATTTGGATAAAAAAAATTCATATGTATATCTTAGATCTTTATTCTTGCAGTACCAGTACCTGTTTTTCTGATCAGTATTAAAACAAATATAATTATGCCCTGTACAATTTATTATCTATGAATCACTGGTAAAAATCTATGAAAGTAAATAGTAATTGTCAAATTCAATAAATAAAAAGTGGCAACAGAGACTAGCTAAGTGATAATTAAATTACATGAAATAACATCACTATATTGTCATGGAATTGGTATAGTGGTTGAAGCACATAACATTAGCTTTTTATTATACTTATTTTCCTATATACACTTAGAAAATCGCTTTAGCAGCATATGTAAGCATTGACAGGATGGAGCAAAATGCACAGTTACAATTTGCCAGCATGCTAACTTCACTTGAAATCAATTATTCCAGAAATTGCAAAAAACTTTTTAAATAAAAGAATATAAACCTATAAGAATGTGACTCATTTTTTTATCAAGAATCAGTCTTTATGTCTCTATAAAAAAGAAATTAATCAGATGCTAATAGCCAGCCTAAATGGGTTCTTAGAATAATCTTAGAATAATATGAAAGCAAATATATCACTATTCAAAGTATTGAAAATGAGTAAAAATTTGTAAAATTTAATGCAAAAAATGTATTATTTAGTCCAGAAAAAAAGGAATGCAAAAATCAATAAATTTGCAATCCTCACTTTAATTTACCTCTAAGGAAGATTGGTCAGTATTAAAGGGTTTGAAAAATGGTTCCCTTTGTCTCTGCATCATAACTAAGTGAAACCTGAAAAAGAAAACAATGGTACATTTCACAAGAAATTAATTAATACATGAAAACCTGAAGCATAAACTGGTCAGAGGTAAGGATGGCAAATTAATATTTACAAAAGAAACTGAGGTTCTCAGTAAAGGCAATGAACAAAGGTTGGAGGTAGTTGTTGAAAGTTCATTGTATTATTTTCAGTGGGAAGTGCATAACTGTATTTGTCAATATTTTTATCCTGAAAGGTATGCATGAAGGAATTTAAGGAAACAGTGTGGTATCAAGAAATAAATCGGTGAACAACATTAATGATAGCCTGAGGCAATTAAAAAATGCCAAGGGCTAATATACAAATTCCCAGTCGGTGCTCGATCTGTTGGTAACAGGTTTGTTTTTCAGTATTTTGGGAACATGACCCATACCCTAGGGATTGGGAATTTACGCAGTGTTTGGATAAAAATTGGGATATATGTGTGATTCTCATTTTGCAATATTTGAATGAACACACACAATCATTGTCCATAATGGGAACTTTCAATCACATTACATGTCTAAAGTTAGTTTCCCAGTACCGACGCGTTCACCAGTTCCGAAGGATTCCGAGTTATACGAAAGTATTCAACGAGCTCTTCCGATCTAATATTTACAGCATTGTCCCTCACAAACATGAAGTCAGTTGGGAAGAAATCAGCTTCCACGATTGTGTATAAGGCATGAAAATGGCAATTTTAATGCGCTGCTCCTGTGATTTTTTAGCGTGTTGAAATGATGTATTTTCGAGGTACACAAATGTGTGGTTGGCATAATACCAAGGATATAACAAAATAACAGCAGAATTTTTTTTTTTTTTGGTTCACTCTAGAGAGTATTTCCAAGTATAATATTTGATTGATTTCCTCTAAGTGTCCCTAAGTTAATTTTTACAGCGATGTGAATAAAATGTCGGCACCAGTGAAAGTACACCGTAACTGGAAAAAGTGAAAGTGAATAAAAATATGTGCATTTCTAATAATCGAAATGTTTGGAAATGTATATGAAGTTTTGGTCCAGGCATATTTTCCAAAAATCGTTGTACATTTTCCTGAATAATCGTAAATTTTAATAGTACTTATAGAAATGTTCTACCATATCATATTGCATTTAGCATAATGACCAATAGAATAACAAAGACTTGTTAATATTCACGAATGGCCATTCCTTTTATAGGATGTCGTGTACAATTTTCGTATGGCACATTTCGATTTTGGAGTACACCAATCTACTCATGGAAATACTATAAAAATTATAGCCTATAAAAAAAATATGATTTTTCAAATACATACCTACCTACCCCGTCCTATAATTCAAACAGACTTATTTTTATTTTCAGCCTAAATCATTTTAGTTTGGGCTAGTGAAATTGGATTAGGGCTAGTGTAAATTCTAAGCTGGTAGCCCAACTGGATTAGAATGATATATGGCATGATTGTCAATCACAATTGCATTGTAATACAGGATTTTCTCATTTATTGCTACTAAGTTAAGTTATAACTACAATATGATTCCAACAGGTGAAGAAAATAATCAGGACTCGATCAATCTAAGCAAGTGCATACTTCTGACGGTCACGGAGGTAAAAAAGTAAATGTTTCATATTTAACGTGGGAAGCTGAACAAAGTCCCTAACTGGAATGAATCCAACAACTTTCTTTCAGTTTAGTATCCAGTCCATGTTGATACTGTTGGCTACAGAACCCTTCAATGAGAACATTCTCCCAGAACTGAATACCAGTTAGGAAATTAGCCGCTTCCCAGATTTGAACCCATTCATAGGTTACACCTGCTGCTAACCACTGATCCCCCCGGGGTTGTGAAGGCCTAAAGTACAGGTGCTGGTCATACTGCAGAGACACAACATCCCATGGGCATTAAAATTTGAATTTGTATGCAGCAGGTGGCGTAAAAAGTCAAGCAACCATTTCACCAGAGACTATGTCTCTGATTTCACTGACGGTGTTTTTTCTCTCTTCATTAGGAAGAGGCCTTAGCCTATTGATTTTGGGAAGAATTATCTCTAAAATTACCGATTTGGGAAATGAAAAAGCTGGTATAGGTTTGGATTTTTGGGAAAACTGCATGATTTTAAAGAAATTTTCAATTGGGAAGAGGCCTATAATAGGCCTCTGTTATAGAAGCAGTCTTCGAAATTAGCACTCGCCCGATCGCCCTGGCGAGTTAAAAAATGATTGGGCGACCAAAAAAATATTTCTGCTCGCCCCACGGACGAGTAAAATTTCCGATTCTCGATCCATTGCACAGAACAATCAAAATCAGTCGCCCGTATATTGTACGACATCCACAAAAATCGGCAACTTTTCAGTCATATTTAAATTGACCATGTCGATGTATGTTGTTTGTTTGCACCTATCAACACATATTTTAATTGCCCCAAGCTGTGATTCATTATGCAGATGACAATTTAATCCAATTAGTGGGGAAGTTTTCTTTCTGCATCGTGAGTGGAACTGGATAAAGTTTCTATCATACCGTACGGTCCGTGTCGTATTTTCCGAAAATTGTTACACACTTCGCTTGACAATCACATGTTTTAATTGTACTTAGTGTATCTTATGTTATCCAATAAAATGTTTTATTGAGCATCATGACAACAAAGTATCAAAGACTTGTTCATTTTGAAGAACAGTCGTTACACTTATATTCGTAAGTATACGAATTTCGGATAACAATTAATTTCGGATAACAGCGCTATAATGTGTGTTTAATGATAATCATTTCTAATTGTGGTATCTTATCTTTGAAATTTAATCATGTGAGACCCTTGCAGGACGAAATCTCCACAAAGTAAGTCTTATGAAATCTTACTCAGTTTATGTTGGATTAGATCAGGTAGTTGTATTTAGACTACCTGATTAGATCTATTATTCTTTAGGTTAATTTCATAAAAGTATCTCCCATTACATTTTATTGCAACAACATGATAAAAATGAGTAAGAGCCATAGAAAATGAAGTTACAATCTGTAAATTTTCTGATAGAGACAGAATAATGGTTTCAAAAAAAAAATATGCTCGACAAACTATTAATGATTAAAAAATGGCTTAATTTAAAACAATGGGTTTCAGATTAACAAAGGGTTTGCCAAACAAACCGTAATGGTTAGTGATTAGAGAGATATATATGGTTACCTCTAAGCATTAATGGGTTAACAGGGAAAAATATGTCAATATAGGATTTTGTAATTCGGGCTAGTAAATTTGGTTTTGGGCGAGTAACTTTTGTAAAGTTACTGGCCCGAATGGCGAGTAATTTCAAAATGCTAATTTCGAGGACTGTAGAAGGTGAAAAATCACTGACTGACAAAGTCACAAGTACTGGTTGTGTGACAGGACTGAGGAGCCCAACATCATTACTGTCTCAATTCAATGATGTAGCGGTTTTTAAGCGACCACGTTTTGTTTTCAAATTTGACTTCTTAAATTTGTTCATGCTGCCATTGAATATAATAATTATCTGATGTTTGTGTTCACTTTGATATATAAAATACTATGGTGAGAAGGCTGTAGTCATGTCAACTTGTATAGCTTTAATTTGTTATCTTAAATCACAAATTTGTCCTGGTTTCGCTGTGTCCAAAAAAAAGCCTACCCTACCTAACTTTTTTCAGACTGTTACCCTAAACACAGTTAGCACACAATTATTTTTTTGGCCTCATGTTGATAGATTATAGTGTAATTGAATTTCATTGCACTGTACACATGTTTTACAGAAATTTGTGCTTTTAATAGCAAAACAAACGCGACTCAGATTGAGTCATTCATCTATTAGCTTTTAGGTTAAAGGACAAGTGACAGACAATGTACTGCATACATCATTGTCAAATACCTTTGACTAGGCTTTTGGAGGCTTTCAAGAGTCAAACATGCATGCAATTATTATAGTCAGGGCTCGACACTAACACTGGTCCGAGACCAGTGGTTTTTGTGCAGGACCATTAACAATTGGAATTTGAATGGTCCGATGGACCACTGAAAATTCTAGGAGAATACTCAATTTTTACAGTAAATAAACAAATAACATTAATAGGTGAAAGGACCACCTGAAATTCTGTTGGACCAGCAGGTTTCAAAAGCTGGTGGTCCTCTGGGCCACCAGTGAAGATAAGTTAGTGTCTAGCCCTGATAGTACCATGTAGAACCTGTGTAAGGCTGTATGATATACGAAAAAATCACTGGGAAACCCAGGGTACTATTACAAACATGTCATAATAAGGCTATGCATGCTATAAAATAATTACTTCGAGCAATAGCATTGAAATCGACAAAAATACCAGTCCAAACTTTTTACGTCTATATCTATCTAGTTTAGTACTATATATGTTCACAATACGGAATTTGTATAATGATCATGTGCAAAATATTCTGGAAACTTAGCGTAAGATACGACGTTTCGTTGATATCACGAAAACTGGTTACGTTATTCTAGACATAGTTATAATCATTTGAAATCCACAAGAGAATCGTAATTCCACCGAATTTCATTCATTTTATGGTGGTTAGTACATAAATTCAGTGGAGTTTGTGTTTTACATATTTCCCTTCTTTTAAAACGTATTTATACCTCGCTCATAAAATAATGTCGTCTGCGTCGGCGTCTTGAAATTATGATTATTCGTAGAGACTGAGGCAAGGGGCGGAACCACAAGGACTGAGGACCAGGAAATAAGCTCCGCCTTAGTAATTGTATAAACAACGACACCGTCATCTATATACGGAATGTAAGTTGAAGCAAATTTGTATACTATAAGTATTTCAGTAGTCTTAAATATTAATAGAACATTACTGAAATTTAATACAATCTTAATTAATGGTATATATTTATAGTACGATCAGATAAATACGATTTGGAGAATTCATGTTAAATGTTAGTTAGTGTTAAGTAAATCTTCTTATAGGTAGTATTTTATAAATGCGTTTGTATATTTTCCATGTCTAACTTTATATTGTACAGTATTACTATGCACTTGAGTATTCCTCTTTTGAGTATCTAAGACAATAAGCCAGGCGTACTTATCTACGTCGATTTTTGAACTTTTTAACTCAGAAAATCCGTATATTGTATACAATTAAAGTATAATTTACTGGATATGTTTATTACGTTCATTCATGTCGCATCCAAATAAAGATTTAGCTCGCTTATAAATACTGTTTCTCTACTAGGGAGAGGTATATCATTTTTTATCAAATTTATTGCAAAATCAAATGCTCTTAGTGCAACTAAATTGTGAAAATGACAGTGTGTAGGGCCTATCATTTTTATCTCTTTTGACTGTGACACGGTATGTAACGAACATTTTAGTTATTAAATTTTCGGTATAATAAAATAATTAAAACATTAAGCTACACAGGCCTGCATATATATATTGTAAGGACTGAGTAACGGTGCCTGTAAACATAGGAATTAAGATTTATAGGTATATATATATTGTAAGCACTGAGGCAAGGTGGTTGTAAATATATGAATTAAGCTACATAGATCAACTGTATATGTTGTAAGGACTGAGGCAAAGTGCTTGTAAATATATGAATTACGCTAAAATATAGGTCTGTATACATTGTAAGGGATGGGTCAAGGTGTCTGTAAATTCATGAATTACGCTAAAACACGCTACACTTAAAGCCCGACCGGACCTACTCTAATTAGTTTTATTGACATATATAAGATATATGGCTATTGATACAAGTTCACTTGATTTATTATGGTGTCAAACATCTGCCTTAAAATGGCATACAATGTACGTCATACTAGAATTACTCAATGCTTTTTTCTTCTTCATTTATCATTGTTTTTTTTTCAGGGACAAATCGGCGTTATCATTCCCTCTATATACGCTTCTGTAGATTACTTTGAGGTTTTCCAACATACTACATGTATTATTAAAAGTGACAAATTAGATCAAATTGGTTGTTTCTTGTTGTACATCCTAAATATTCAAATCGACCCTAGACTTTTTATTAGGCCGAAGAATGGTACATGTACATACATTTTTCACCTCTTTTATCTTTCCACGCGCTTTCATTTGAATGAGCTTGTAATCAGAAACGAACATTCTCGTGCCTTCGTTATTCTTACGAAGGATGTGCAATGCGTCCAAACAATACTAGTATACAGTGTAACGAATGTTGCAGTGAAATTAAAGTATCACATTTTGCTGGCCTTTTATAACCTATAATGTTAATATTGTATGGTGCTTTTCGCCTTGTTTTAGTTAAGCGAAGTTTGCACAATATGTTTCGTGCTAAGTACAATGCAACCTCTTCAAAGCAATACCTTCTTGGAGTAGCAAAGTTATGTTGGTGTTGAGAGTTTGTTGCTCTAGAGGTTAATATAAATGCAATGGGAAAACTCATGCTGTTGTTGAAGGGAGGTTGTTGCTCAAGAGAGGGTCGCTCTGTAGAGGTTGCACTGTACCATAAGTTGAATAGCACTGACGCCCAACTTTTTCCCTAATATTATATACAAGAACGAACATATATTTTTACTCCGAATTTTATTAATTTTAGGTTCATACGATGACAACAACGAAGCGTCTCAAATATTCATGAAAATATAAAAATGCGATAGATGACAACATTTATGTTACCCTAAGTTATCCTAACTATGCTAAATTCAAACGTTATCTATAATGATAGCACACTAACACATTTTATTTTTTATTATTAATTAAGTCACATACGTTTCGGCTGATAAGCCTTCATCAATGAAACTAAAAATATAACATAACAAGTTGAAGTTTTATACATATGTTTTTATCCAATGAAAATAAATGATTTTTTTAAATTCCGACATTTTGTTCAGTAAAAATGTCCACACAGTAATAGGCCTACGATACATAATAATTAGACTTAAGAAATACAAGCAAGATGTCTCAACGCATAGAATACAACTGTTTAATTTACATAAATTTAAGAACAACTAGAGATCTTAGAATTGACACGAAAGTAAAAAAACATGGATCTTACCTAAAAGACAAAAATGAACCTATGTTTTTCCTCCGAGTTTTATAATTACGTTCATAAGAAGTCAACAATATCGAGTGTATTCTCAGAGGAAATACGGCTTTTTATTAGAATACGTTTTTATACGGATTAATCATTATTACATCACTTGGTAAAAAACTTCTTTGTTTTGTAGAATCCAAGACAACAGAAACAACAGTTGTAGTTTGAACGTCATTATATATGAATCACAATATGATGTGTCCACTTGATTAATTGGCATTTCTTATCAGTCACATTCTTTTGAATTTGGATCATATTTCCAAATGTAAAATCAAGCTGCTACAAGTCCGTTTCCCATGCGACATTCCTCAATTGATTGATCACGTTTGTAGATTTCTACATATCACAACATAATGTAGTAAATATTTAACATGTGATAATAACACTTTCCTATAATCTTTCCCGTTGTTTAATTATGACAGTCCTTTCCTGGAAATAAAACAAAAACAGAATGTTGTGATACCGGTCTCCACATTTGGTTTTCAAAGTACACAAAAATAGCATAATAAATTTGATACTGAGAAACTTGCATTCACATTGTTTAAACGATGAAATGTTCGTTTATTTGAACCTACACTGGACACAAAGTAGTGTCTCATGGTTAACCAGCAGAAGAACCGGCAGAGAAAAAGTTTAATAATACCTTTACAAAGTTTCTTTTACTGATTGATCAAACACATTATATTAGCAAAGCCAAAGTTTTTCAGTATGAAAATATAATTCAAAGTACTTAAAAATAAAAATAAATCATGGAAGGTGCTTATCTACAGGAATCAAAGAACAAGAGGGCCATGATGGCCCTATATCGCTCACCAGAAAAAGTCGCTGAGAGAAAACATGAGCCTATGTAAAATCAAGTGACCTTGGAGCGGGGCCAAGTTTTTTCCCTAGCATGGCGAAATTATATAAGCTTTAAGCTGACAAGACTCTTTTTGTATTTTTTTTATAATTTGCACAAACAAGATAGATGTGCACTCGAAAATGCTACATACACAATATCTAAGCTCTATGCCATGCGTTTTTAGGCTATATAAAATAAGGTTAACCCTCGGATGGAGCCAATTTGACCACAAGGCTATAATTAGACAACGCTGCAAACAAAATATCTAAGGTCTAGACCTAGAGGTTTCGGACAAGGAATATTTTTTAAATTTTCCGTTATAAACCTATATAAATCAAATGACCCCTGGGGTGGGCCAATTTTGACTTGAACAAACTTGATAGAGGTCGAGCAAAGGACTTTTAAAATTAATGAATATGAAGGTCATATGTGTTCAAAATAATTGATATTTTATATGTTCTACTTATTTTATTTTAACTATTTATGTGCGATGGAACAGCACAAATGTATATTGACAAGAAAATAATGTTAAATCAACATGACAGAGAACAGAGTCTATGCAAACATGTAATCAAATTGCATTTTCCCTTGCAAGATTGGGCGATACTGTCGAGTGAAGGAATAAAATGTAAATTTCTACAAATTAAGTTTTCATGTTTTTCAGTCGATATCGTTACTGAACTGAATAATAACAATTTACCAAAGGTTACTTATCGGGTATTTATCCAGTCAAAATTTGGTTCATTGTTGTTAAAGAGAAAAGAAAAAAAACTTAGCAGCGAAGGACTTCTAGTGATCATGGAAACGGACTAGTTATGATCAGTTCCTTTGGATCGGTAAAAAACTGATCATTTGATATCTGAAAGACCCACGTTTGACTTAAAAACACCTTGGCAATGTACTATACATATATTTTAGAGCAATAAACAAGCATGAAGTCTGAAAAATCGGTGTACTTTCTTAGTAATTTCAGGTAAATGTTGATGCACTTTCACTTTCACTTGGGAAACTTCAGACTTTTTCTTGATGTGAAGAATAAATTTAGAAGAAATTGTTGATTATTTTGAATGTATGGAAAGAACAGACATGTAAAAGTTCCTTGGTACAGAAATTGTAAAGTTCTTACGTGTTTTTGCGCCTGAATCAGGATGTTTGTCCATTGTTTTTAAGAAATAAATCAGTAAAAGTCCTTTGCTCGATCAAAAGTAGTCTGATGGGGACGCTGATTTGATCCAAAAAAGTCCGAGCCGGTTAACCACTGTGAATTGATAACTCTACCACTGATTCTTTTTTTATATAATTATGCACAACAAAATATTTTTTTCAGTATGTTGGCAAACTGATGATCCATACAATAACTTCAATTTTCAAACGAACAAGTTAGATTAGAAGTAAAATTAAAATAAAGACCAAAACTATAAAACTATTACAATACTGCTGTCATAATATTGAGTACTTTAGATGTTTGAATAAACATTATCATACCTGACTGGTACGTTATTCCTTCAAATGCCTCCAGAACTCCTTGGTTAGTGACTTGCTCTTGTTTAAGCACCAGTCTGCGTCACTTTACAGATGGAAGGCTTTGACATTGCTGTTTATGCTGGCAACGTTTCTGACATTTCTCTGCATACCACCAGGTGACAGGCCCAATTTCACACTGGTCTGCATAAATCAATTATTACATTCAATTCCTTTTCTTTTTATATACTTAAGATATATATGAAATGAAACCACAAATTTTATTTGTATCATAATTTACTTATTAGTGTGAAAATTAGATGATGATTGAACTGAGGAAAAAAATATCATGTTATAACTTAATCTAGGAATACATTAATGTTCATAACAATCAATTCAATAAACAAAAGGGCCAAGATTTGCCCTATATCACTCACATGACAATCATTGTTCACTCATTTAAATATTGTTTTGAACCTGAGACCTATTTTTTTACCCAAGATGACCTATGTAAGAACTTGTCCTACACATAAATAAGACAAACTTTGTGAGAAGGTTTGGTGAAGATCCAATCAAAACCATGATAACTACAAGATAGACAAGGTTTTCCTAAGATATGACCTCGTGATCAGGTTTTTTAACCCAGATGACAAATGTACAAATTTGTCTTACATAACATTAAGACAAAGATTCCGACAAGGTTTGGTGAAGATCCAATCAAAGTTGTACATCTACAATGTCAATAAAGTTTTCCTAATTTGACCTCGTGACCTAGTTTTTTACCCTAGGTGACCCATATTTGATCTTGTACTTAATATCATTAAGACGAACAATCTGACCAGTTTTGGTGAATATCCAGTTAAAATTGTGACATCTAGAGCTTTAACAAGGTTTTACCAAAGATTAGACCTGGTGACCTGGTTTTTAACCCCAGCTGACCCATGTTCGACCTTGACCCACATATTATTGAGGCAAATATTCTGACAAGGTCTGGTGAAGATCCAATCAAAACTGTGACATCTACAGTGTTAACAATGTTTTCCTAAGATTTGACCTAGTGGCCTAGCTATTAACCCCAGATAACCCATTTTTGTACTTGACTGTTTAATCATTAAAACAAACAATTTGACAAGGTTTGGTGAAGTTATAATTATAACCGTGAAATCTACAGTGTTAACATGGTTTTTCATAAGATTTGACCTATAGCAAACTAGTTTTTGACCCCAGATGAACCATGTTCGATCTCATTCATGATATTATAAAGACAAATATTCTGACAAGGTTTCATAATGATCCAATCAAAACAGTAATTTTTAGAGTGTTCACAAGGTTTTCCAGTAATTTGCCCTAGTAACCTAGTTTTTGACCGCATTATCAAACCTGACCTACATATTATTAAAATAAATATTTTGACAAAGTTACACGAAAATCCAATCAAAACATTGAATTTGAGTGTTCACAAGGTTTTCCCTTATTTGGCCCTGGTGACCTAGTTTTTGGACCAAAATGGCCCATTATCAAACTCCACCGTGATTTTCTTGATATTAAAAATCTGACCTAGTTTTGTGAAAATTGAGCCAAAAATGTGGCCCCTATTGTGTTCACAAGGTAAAAGTTTTTGACGATGCACGACGCACGATGCCGGACAAAGACGGATCACAAAAGTTCACCCTGAGCACAAGTGCTCATGTGAGCAAAAACCATTAGAAATTTAAGCATACCTTCATATATTTATAGAATATCACTCAACTCTTTGACCAATAATCAAATGTAGGACGGAAAACAAGTATCAAGTGGAACTGGAACATATCATCACATAACTAGGACAGCTGTCAATAAGTGTCAGGGTCTCTCTGAAAGTAAATGTTGAACAGAAAACAAAAGTAAGCTAACAGATGAACAAATAACAATAAAACTTAAATTGTAACAAGATGAAACAAATAAATGATAATTTCTTTGTAATCCAATATCCAAGCAGTCGCCTAAATACTACAATGGAAAAGAATACAGTAAAACCTCATCACAAAGAAAATCTATTTTCAGACTGGTCTTCACAATAAATTCTTTGTTTCTTTCAAATTGTATTGAAAACACATTATTACAAAAACATTATTTGTTCTCAGGATGGCCTTAATAATGAGGTTTTAATATATACAACAACTTCAGTAACGGTTCATTTTTGTCCCGTACCTATTCATTGGCTTAAGGAAAATAACTTGTGCAGGATTTATTAAATGGGCAGGTACACACAGGCAGCTTTCATATTTTTTTCTTCTTCAAGCCATAATTTGACGATCGGTACCCACACTTAGAGAATTTTGACATTACACTCGGGCAGGCGGGCAGGGAAGATCGCTGTCTCTAGTATTATTCTGGCCGACCGGCAGCAGCGAACATTAACCCTTCATAACTGTTGTATTTGTGGTCCGAATCGGGCAAACCGGGTATCGTTAAATAGGTCTTGACAAGCCGCCCTTTCCAACGGAGGCACATATCGTCTTTTTTATTCGTGGGAAGATTTGACAAAACTTGGTCTCGTTTGAAAGGGCCTATAGAGAGCTTGCCACAACTGTCGTGATACCCCCTCTACGACTTCTTGTTTTAAATATTTCAAAATTTAATGTGAGCAATTTAAGAATTATTTAATTCATATTAAAATTAATTTTATCAGCCATGTCCCAACTAGAAAAGCTCGACACCCTAGTCTTCATTGAAGACGGCGCAAGTTTTGCAAAGTTTGCAGATTTTGTGGTAGGAATGAATAGCAGCGAATACTGCCTTTAAGGTGATGTTGGCTTTGCCTGAAGATACGTGAGTTACTATAAATGCGTTAAGGGCAGAGGCAATACCTTTCAAGGTGTATTTGTATATCAAAAGTTAAGCCCTGTCTGGCCCTGGAAGTACAAATCGACTTCCTTATCCCTAATAAGGTCGAGTCCCTTTATAAATAAGGCTTTTTCGAGACCTGGTATGGTTGCCCGTTAGCGGGGACACGACTATACAGCCCGGGTAAACTTAGCCCAAGCCCAGATCAGCTAGTAATCTAGCAGTCACCCATGTTAAGCTAGCGGTATATAGCTTCTAGCCGTGCCTACAAGTAGGCGCCTGGATATTAGTCAGGGGATGCCCGATAAGAAAGTTACGGGTGCAGTGCATATACCAAAATTCGACTGGTGCTGAGGGAAATATAGCCTGACCCCAGAGCGGTGATTACTCTTACTAGCGATCGCCCCTGTTAAGCTAGAGGCCAGCAATATGGTATGTTACATGTACGGGTAGCTACTAGCCATGCCTAAAAGTAGGTGTTTGTATATTATATGGGGAGCGACTTGTACAAAAATTACAGTCGAAAGATGCAGGACCGGTACACAAAAATGGCCAATTAAAAGGAGAATTTAGCCTAAGCCAGAAGCCGTGATGACTGTAGCGGCATTATTTCTTAAGCTAGGTGCCTGCAAAATGTAAGAGCGGGTAGCTTTTAGCCGTGCCTACAAGTAGGTGCATTTATATTTGTTTGGGGATGCCCAATAAGAAAATAACAAGGGAAACATGCAGTACATGTACCCAAAGTCGGCTGGTGCTGAGGGGATTATAGCCAGAGCCCAGAGCGGTGATTACTCTAGCGATCGCCCATGTTAAGCTAGTGGCCAGCAAATGATATGTACGGGTAGCTACTAGCCGTGCCTACAAGTAAGTGTATGTATATTGTACGGGAGCGACTAGTTGTGAACCAAGAGGAAAATGTGCGGTACTTTTTTGCAGCTGTTACGTACCTTTTCTCATGGACAGTGTATCTAAAATGAATGATCTAATGATCTTATAGAATGAGTATACATTTGTACTATGAAATCAGAGCATGCTATACTATGCATATTTAACGCAAAATATCAATACATACTTGTAACATAAGAATTTAACATGTGTTGAATAATTAAAATGACATAGCAAAAATATTCATGAGTTTCAAATAAAAGGTAAAGGGTTTGTTCATTATAGAGTTATCCCTATTAGAACCTGTCATGTTGGCTTATGAGACATCTATCTTTTGTTTGCACAGTATCCCCCGAATCGCATGTCTCCTTTCTCCGGGCGCCGAACTGTGACAGGCCTACGGAAACCATTATTTAACTAGCTCACGGCTCACCAACGACCGCATCACTTCTAATCCGGTCTCCACTGGGATTCGAACTTTCAAGCGGATCAACTGCTCCGAAGGCGGACACCCTAATCACTAGGCAATGGTCGAGTATTAGATTAAGATTACATTTATTAGATTCAATTCATTCTAAAAATTTGAAATTACTATCTCCCCCAACTGTCTATACATGTATATTGAACTACACGTGTATTCGTTTGTTGAAAATAACCTGAATATCAAAATCGGCCAAAGTATTAATATAATTGGTTTTCAGTAATCATTTTTCATACGCAATGAGTAAATGTATAGATATCATCCGCGCTACGTTTATTTTACGCAATTTGAATAATTATGTCCTATCTATTTTCATTATACGATGAATATTTGTCATTATACGCTATCTACATTTTAATTATATTAAGTTGCTGTTAAGGGCAATAAATAGAGAATTGCTTGGCCTAAGTTCCTCGGATTTAGTTGCGACGTTGGCCATCACATATAGATGATCCCCATTGATTTTGAAGTCAGTATGTCAAAGGTCAATTTCATAAAATCCAGTTGGCTTCTTGGGATTATCCGTCATCATAATCATGAAACATTGATGTAATAACTTGTTCAATGGATGATGCTTGTTAGAGATAAAGTGAATCAATATTTGTTTTTATAACACGATGCCCCTATTCTATCATTAATGCCCTTGACCTTTAACATGAAATATCACAGGTCCTGCAGAGGTTGCCATGTGGTACCAATATATGAAGTTTGATTATCTCAGGTGTTTGATTAAAGGCAAGGTTAACGTTAGGTACAAAAATACCAGACAAATGAAACTGACTGACTAAAAACAATATGCTCCTGATCTAATACATGGGCATAAGAAACCTTAAAATAGAAAATAGAATTGTAGAAAACAAGAGGGCCATGATGGCCTTATATCACTCACCAGAAAAAAGACCTTTATAGAAGAAGAATTTTCGACCTTTTCCTATATATAATTATAAGAGGCTATATAGATCAAGTGACTCCTGTTAATTAAATAGTGACTGTAGTTGATGTTATCTGATGTACACTGTAGTCGCTGTTATCTGATGTTGACTGTAGTTGATGTCATCTGATGTACACTGTAGTCGCTGTTATCTGATGTTGACTGTAGTTGATGTTATCTGATGTACACTGTAGTCGCTGTTATCTGATGTTGACTGTAGTTGATGTCATCTGATGTACACTGTAGTTTATGTCATTAGATGTCCACTGCAGTTGTTGTCATCTGATATTGTCTGTAGCTGATGTTATCTGATACTGTCTGTAGTTGCTGTTATGAGATGTTGACTGTAGTTGATGTCATCTGATGTACACTGTAGTTGATGTCATCTGGTGTTGACTGCAGTTGATGTTATCTGGTGTATACTGTAGTTGATGTCATCTGATGTTGACTGTAGATGAAGTCGTCTGGTGTATCTGCAGTTAATGTCATCTGAGGTTCAATGTAGTTGATGTTATCTGATGATGACTGTAGGTGATGTTATCTGATCTACACAGTAGTTGATGTCATCTGATGTTGACTGTAGTTGATGTCATCTAATGTACACTGTAGTTAATGTTATCTGATGTTGACTGTTGTTGATGTTATCTGATGTACACTGTAGTTGATGCCATCTGATGTACACTGTAGTTGATGTCATCTGATGTTGTATGTAGTTGATGTCATCTGGTGTTGACTGTAGTTGATGTCATCTGATGTACACTGTAGTTGATGTCAACTGATGTTGACTGTAGTTGATATTATCTGATGTACAATGTAGTTGATGTCATCTGATGTTGACTGTAGTTGATGTCATCCGGTGTTGACTGTAATTGATGTTATCTGGTGTTGACTGTAGTTGATATTATCTGATGTACAATGTAGTTGATGTCATCTGATGTTGACTGTAGTTGATGTCATCTGGTGTTGGCTGTAGTTGATGTCATCTGGTGTTGACTGTAATTGATGTTATCTTATGCACACTGTAGTTGATGTCATCTGATGTTGTCTGTAGTTGATGTTATCTGATGTACACTGTAGTTGATGTCATCTGATGTTGACTGTAGTTGATGTCATCTGATGTTGACTGTAGTTGATGTCATCTGGTGTTGGCTGTAGTTGATGTCATCTGGTGTTGGCTGTAGTTGATGTTATCTGATGTACACTGTAGTTGATGTCATCTGATGTTGACTGTAGTTGATGTTATCTGGTGTTGGCTGTAGTTGATGACATCTGGTGTTGACTGTAGTTGATGTCATCTGGTGTTGATTGTAGTTGATGTTATCTGATGTACACTGTAGTTGATGTCATCTGGTGTTGGCTGTAGTTGATGTTATCTGATGTACACTGTAGTTGATGTCATCTGATGTTGACTGTAGTTGATGTTATCTGATGTTGACTGTAGTTGATGTTATCTGGTGTTGGCTGTAGTTGATGTCATCTGGTGTTGGCTGTAGTTGATGACATCTAATGTACACTGTAGTTGATGTCATCTGATGTTGTCTGTAGTTGATGTTATCTGATGTACACTGTAGTTGATGTCATCTGATGTTGACTGTAGTTGATGTTATCTGATGTTGACTGTAGTTGATGTCATCTGATGTTGACTGTAGTTGATGTTATCTGATGTTGACTGTAGTTGATGTTATCTGGTGTTAGCTGTAGTTGATGTCATCTGGTGTTGGCTGTAGTTGATGACATCTGATGTACACTGTAGTTGATGTCATCTGATGTTGACTGTAGTTGATGTCATCTGATGTTGACTGTAGTTCATGTCATCTGGTGTTGGCTGTAGTTGATGCCATCTGGTGTTGGCTGTAGTTGATGTTATCTGATGTACACTGTAGTTGATGTCATCTGATGTTGACTGTAGTTGATGTTATCTGGTGTTGGCTGTAGTTGATGACATCTGGTGTTGACTGTAGTTGATGTCATCTGGTGTTGACTGTAGTTGATGTTATCTGATGTACACTGTAGTTGATGTCATCTGGTGTTGGCTGTAGTTGATGTTATCTGATGTACACTGTAGTTGATGTCATCTGATGTTGACTGTAGTTGATGTTATCTGATGTTGACTGTAGTTGATGTTATCTGGTGTTGGCTGTAGTTGATGTCATCTGGTGTTGGCTGTAGTTGATGACATCTGATGTACACTGTAGTTGATGTCATCTGATGTTGTCTGTAGTTGATGTTATCTGATGTACACTGTAGTTGATGTCATCTGATGTTGACTGTAGTTGATGTTATCTGATGTTGACTGTAGTTGATGTCATCTGATGTTGACTGTAGTTGATGTCATCTGATGTTGACTGTAGTTGATGTCATCTGGTGTTGGCTGTAGTTGATGTCATCTGGTGTTGGCTGTAGTTGATGTTATCTGATGTACACTGTAGTTGATGTCATCTGATGTTGACTGTAGTTGATGTTATCTGGTGTTGGCTGTAGTTGATGACATCTGGTGTTGACTGTAGTTGATGTCATCTGGTGTTGATTGTAGTTGATGTTATCTGATGTACACTGTAGTTGATGTCATCTGGTGTTGGCTGTAGTTGATGTTATCTGATGTACACTGTAGTTGATGTCATCTGATGTTGACTGTAGTTGATGTTATCTGATGTTGACTGTAGTTGATGTTATCTGGTGTTGGCTGTAGTTGATGTCATCTGGTGTTGGCTGTAGTTGATGACATCTAATGTACACTGTAGTTGATGTCATCTGATGTTGTCTGTAGTTGATGTTATCTGATGTACACTGTAGTTGATGTCATCTGATGTTGACTGTAGTTGATGTTATCTGATGTTGACTGTAGTTGATGTCATCTGATGTTGACTGTAGTTGATGTTATCTGATGTTGACTGTAGTTGATGTTATCTGGTGTTGACTGTAGTTGATGTTATCTGATGTTGACTGTAGTTGATGTTATCTGGTGTTAGCTGTAGTTGATGTCATCTGGTGTTGGCTGTAGTTGATGACATCTGATGTACACTGTAGTTGATGTCATCTGATGTTGACTGTAGTTGATGTCATCTGATGTTGACTGTAGTTCATGTCATCTGGTGTTGGCTGTAGTTGATGTCATCTGGTGTTGGCTGTAGTTGATGACATCTGATGTACACTGTAGTTGATGTCATCTGATGTTGTCTGTAGTTGATGTTATCTGATGTACACTGTAGTTGATGTCATCTGATGTTGACTGTAGTTGATGTTATCTGATGTTGACTGTAGTTGATGTCATCTGATGTTGACTGTAGTTGATGTCATCTGATGTTGACTGTAGTTGATGTTATCTGGTGTTGGCTGTAGTTGATGTTATCTGATGTACACTGTAGTTGATGTCATCTGATGTTGACTGTAGTTGATGTTATCTGGTGTTGGCTGTAGTTGATGACATCTGGTGTTGACTGTAGTTGATGTCATCTGGTGTTGACTGTAGTTGATGTTATCTGATGTACACTGTAGTTGATGTCATCTGGTGTTGGCTGTAGTTGATGTTATCTGATGTACACTGTAGTTGATGTCATCTGATGTTGACTGTAGTTGATGTTATCTGATGTTGACTGTAGTTGATGTTATCTGGTGTTGGCTGTAGTTGATGTCATCTGGTGTTGGCTGTAGTTGATGACATCTGATGTACACTGTAGTTGATGTCATCTGATGTTGTCTGTAGTTGATGTTATCTGATGTACACTGTAGTTGATGTCATCTGATGTTGACTGTAGTTGATGTTATCTGATGTTGACTGTAGTTGATGTCATCTGATGTTGACTGTAGTTGATGTTATCTGATGTTGACTGTAGTTGAAGTTATCTGGTGTTGGCTGTAGTTGATGTCATCTGGTGTTGGCTGTAGTTGATGACATCTGATGTACACTGTAGTTGATGTCATCTGATGTTGTCTGTAGTTGATGCCATCTGATGTACACTGTAGTTGATGTCATCTGGTGTTGGCTGTAGTTGAAGGTCATCTGGTGTTGGCTGTAGTTGATGACATCTGATGTACACTGTAGTTGATGTCATCTGATGTTGTCTGTAGTTGATGTTATCTGATGAACACTGTAGTTGATGTCATCTGGTGTTGGCTGTAGTTCATGTCATCTGATGTACACTGTAGTTGATGTCATCTGATGTTGTCTGTAGTTGATGTTATCTGATGTACACTGTAGTTGATGTCATCTGATGTTGTCTGTAGTTGATGTTATCTGATGTACACTGTAGTTGATGTCATCTGATGTTGACTGTAGTTCATGTCATCTGATGTACACTGTAGTTGATGTCATCTGATGTTGTCTGTAGTTGATGTTATCTGATGTACACTGTAGTGGATGTCATCTGGTGTTGGCTGTAGTTCATGTCATCTGATGTACACTGTAGTTGATGTCATCTGATGTTGTCTGTAGTTGATGTTATCTGATGTACACTGTAGTTGATGTCATCTGGTGTTGGCTGTAGTTCATGTCATCTGATGTACACTGTAGTTGATGTCATCTGGTGTTGGCTGTAGTTCATGTCATCTGATGTACACTGTAGTTGATGTCATCTGATGTTGACTGTAGTTCATGTCATCTGATGTACACTGTAGTTGATGTCATCTGATGTTGACTGTAGTTGATGTTATCCATGGTGCTAGATTATTGTGGTCATGACGTCAGCGTCATTTGAATTGGAGGCGGGCTGATTTGAACCGAGTTCTCTTTACTGACGTATCTCGGTTCACACTTGCAGATGGTAGGCTACGCGTCTACGGGCGTAAAAACGAGAGATTCGCAGATTGTGGTGTAGTTGAGAGGGAGAGATTCGGGGATTGGAGTGTAATGGTATGGACGGGATCATGGATAACAGTAAAACTGAGCTGGTAGTGATACAGGACAACCTCAATTCAAAGCGGTACATTACTGATGTTCTAACTCCTAAAGCAACCGCTTTCGGTGCAACCCCTTAATGGCGGAGGTGATACACTCAGTGCCGGTATACCCGCTGCTGTGCACCATCCAAAACGTAAACAAAAAGCCGCCATCTTGGATGAAAAAGGTAATATTTTGCTTATTTCTTCGATTTCGCTTTTCTTTCAAATTTCTGCTATAGCAAAGAACATGCTACACAATTTTCTGGACACGTTGATACCCATAGTATTTACTAGGTACCTCTGGTATAAAAGTTACCTTGGACAGGAAAATCGAATCGAGAGAAAAATTCCGTGGTGCACAGCAGCGCATTTAGTATTTTTCGATCTTTTTGTCCAGAAAATTGACTTGTTCGCATGTCGACGCACATTTTTATCCTTAAGTTGTAAAACAGAAGCTTAAAATTAGACTTTTGGTACATATAGCAACGTATTTTCTAGTATAATGAATTTCTGAGTTATTTGGTGGACAGCAGCGTGGGAATAAGAAGGGTGGACAGCAGCGGAAACGGGTGCACAGCAGGAGCTTTTTTGCGTACTTGAGAATCATAAGTCTGTTTCCCCAAAATCAAGATTGCTCCTGTATAACACTACATGTATCAATAAACACAAAGTATAGCATACACATTTGCAATTATAAGTATCGGATATGTTTCAATAACTATATGTTTTTTATTCAATCAGGAATCACCAGTTCGACACGAGCCAAAGGAAGCGACTTGCTGGGCGATGGAAATACGACCATGTTACGTTTGAGAAGAATGCAGCGCTCAAAGGGTCTTTGGGAGTTTGCTGGGAAAGAGCAAGATGCAACATGTCCAAGATGCTACCTTGCCAACAAATGGGAATATCCGATGATTGTTATGTTTGACTATGTGACATCGATTGGAGAACAGTATCTAGTCACGGTTTAGAATATTGATAAAACATTGTAAAGTACAGTATACGGACTTCATTGCATCAAATTGTCGAATATTGTACATGTAGTTGTTGTATGAAATGTTTTTTTGGATATCTTTGTATATTCACTTTGTAAGTATTTTAATAAGAAGTACAAAATGTAGTTTACAATACAACTTACGTGATGAGAAATATAGGCACCAAGTTTTTATAGCATATGCATGGCTCTCGGGTTTTTGAAGTAGTTTCAAATGACAATATTTGACCCTTGGATAGCTGCACATTTCTACTGAGGATAGTTTGTACAATTATAACATTAATGTATATGTGCATGATTTGGAAGTGTTTTTACTTTATTATGTTCATGTATCTGTTTATAATTTTACATCATGTTAACCCTCTGGCTGATGGATCGTGTAGAAAAGGAAAAATAAAATCATGTACAAATGTATGTTTATTTGCTTTATACAATAGAATTTGTAAAAAATATTAGAATGCTGAATCATCAAAAACATAGACAACTTGGTCAAATTTCAAAGAATCACATTTATATAAGTATCATTATTACAGTTGACCATCATATTTCAGTAACCATAAAATCATAGACAATTATCATTGAGCATCACATTTCAATAATCAAAATAAAACAACTCAGTCAATAATTATTCAGCACAATGTTTTTAGAACAGCAATAGAACCCAAAGACAGTAATAAATAAACATCATTATTTCAAAATAATGACTAAAATCACAGAAATAATAATTGAGTTATCTAACCGAAACTTTTTAAAGCTTTTAACAGTTCCATGTGTTTGCGGAGGTGGCATACATAGGCAAATTCTCTGTCGCAAGTATCACACCTGAACTGTTTTTCCTTGTGCAACCGATTGTCACATACTGAGCAAGGTCGTGGTCGTGCCCTGTGCTAAACTAGTTGCATGTTTTACGTCACCATGATGGTTACCTGTCATAAGGTTTGTAGTTTTAAAGTTATGTTTTATTATTGATACAACGTTGATAATGTAAATTTGTAAAGCATGATAGTTAAAATTGATTATTTGTAACTAATAAATGATGTTATTTAAAGTATACTCGTACCATTATTTGATATTTTATGAAAAGACTTAGTTATATGTATGTTTCTTACATAATGTATTGGTCTTACATAACAGATCTATCACAAGAAACAAATAGAAGATTGAATTTTTTTTTATTAACCTGCATCTGCTTGGCTGTGTCCGGTCTCTGAAACCATGGGCGTTCGTGCACCACCGCTATATGTCTAGTCTGCGGCTCCACAGTGGTCGCACGTGTTCATCTTTCTAAAAGTGCACAAAAAAACATCATTTAATTCTTCATCACTAGAAAATGAATTTCATCAACAAATTCCAGAAATTCAGTTCATATAAACGAGTAATTATGAGAGCCTGCATACATCCATTTCACGAAACGTAAACAAAGTTTTGATGTTGTAAAGAGTTACAAGTATTTAACGAATGGTTATTCAGGAACAGTCTCAAGTACGCAAAAAAGCTCCTGCTGTGCACCCGTTTCCGCTGCTGTCCACCCTTCTTATTGCCACGCTGCTGTCCACCAAATAACTCAGAAATTCATTATACTAGAAAATACGTTGCTATATGTACCAGAAGTCTAATTTTAAGCTTCTGTTTTACAACTTAAGGATAAAAATGTGCGTCGACATGCGAACAAGTCAATTTTCTGGACAAAAAGATCGAAAAATACTAAATGCGCTGCTGTGCACCACGGAATTTTTCTCTCGATTCGATTTTCTTGTCCAAGGTAACTTTTATACCAGAGGTATCTAGTAAATACTATGGGTATCAACGTGTCCAGAAAATTGTGTAGCATGTTCTTTGCTATAGCAGAAATTTGAAAGAAAAGCGAAATCGAAGAAATAAGCAAAATATTACCTTTTTCATCCAAGATGGCGGCTTTTTGTTTACGTTTTGGATGGTGCACAGCAGCGGGTATACCGGCACTGACACTGCAGCAAGACAATACTCGCCCGCATGCAGCCAGAATCACAACTCAATACATGGTTCAAACAAAGTCGCCGTACTGCAGCTTCACTTGATCAACTAGTAAACCCGATAGAGCATATCTGAGATGCGCTGGGTCGTAAAGCGAGGGACAACCACTAAATTAAAAATATTGAAGATTTGACACAGGCCTTATAGGAATCTGCCTAACGCACCAATTGAGCGTTACGTTACGTCGATGCGCCGTATAATTGTGGCGTGTATTGGTGCAAATCGTGGCCATACACGATTTTTAATAATACTGAATACTACTTGGACATTTTATGAGAAATCTCTCATCTCTAAACATTTCTAAAAAGCCCCAATTATTCCGATTTTTTTTCTTTTGACCCCCTACCAACTTCGCCATGACTCCACTAGAGAAGTTTTTCACCCTAGCAATGCAAAAATGAATTAACTTGATTTTCTGTATAGGTCTTACTACCATCAACCTTATACTTTTCCAGCAATATTTTCTGTAATAGAGTGGGACGTTTCTACATTTGCTAAGTGTATATGTAACATATATATTTGTAGATATACTTGTTTCACGACGTTCTACTGGCAGCTTGTTCTGTCTTGTTTTTCATATGACTGTGTAAGATATTGAAATAAAATAAATACAAAAGAATGAAAAAAGGTAATTTTTAGTTATCGCACATACCACATACCAACGCGTATATTATAGCGAGTTCAATTTTGTCTTTTTTTTGAGTTACACAAATTACTACGATTTATGAAAACACGGTATGTTTGACGTCATAGAAGTCAGTTTTAATATAACACACCAATAACTTTAACACATAATGCTTTGTATAAATCAGGGACCATATTCTATCAGCACATTTCGTGAACGAACTTCGGATAAAAAAACGTGCTTCACGAATTCCTCTAATTCAGTAATTTAAAAGCAAACATATTTTATTGCAGTATTTATCGCACATTCTTTCTATTGTTATGTATTTAATACATAATCCAATCATCCATACATACCAAACATGAACCATTTAAAACGATGTCCAAATGAACACAGACACTTGGGGTTAGGAGCTTTAAAAAACCAAAATAATTGTATTTTTGTCAATCCCAACACATAAACTTATCATATCTATCAATAAAACCTAAAATAAGCCGTTTTGAAAAAATACATTTTTCAACGTCAACAATATGTAGTATATATTGTTGACGTTGTAACCCCAAGTGTCTGTGCAAATGAAGGGAAGTAAGTCGAATAATTGTCTGGACCGTCACCCTTTATATTTACAGATGACAACCGTTATGGCGAACTCGCTTAAAGACGTTTGCTACAGTTCGCTACATTTTCACATAGACATATAGGCAAAATTAAATCTGACCAATATATATTTTTTAAACTTTGCATGATCGTAGTGTATGATAACAGAAACATTTCAAAATAATGGGGGTCGCTGATCTCATTTTTGAGTTATCTGCCCTTGAATTTAATTGTTTTGCTTATTTTAGGTCATTTCAAGGGCACGTCCGTCGGCAAAGGAGACATTGAAGCGGGATTCGTCACTAAATACAACATTACGCCAGCGTCTTCCGATGTTCTTTTGAGCCATTGCAGACGTTCCCGACGGTGGCGGTCCATCATCACTACACAACGGTACGACCGCCTACACGATATTCCACGCTCATAGAGTCGTATCCTTACCGTAATGCGACTAACATTCCTTCAGCGATTTCCTACGTTGTTGATTGGGCCCTGACGAAACGGTTTCGTAGGTGACGTTGACGAATGAAATGGTCCTGTCCTACAGACGTCAGACGGGATGCACCGGGTCGGGGTGTATAAGACAAGCTCCCTGTTGCGTTTACCCGTCGAACAAAACGTACTGTTTACGATTTTAAGACGTTAAAACGTTTTGCAACGTGACCTCGAGAAAGTCCGACTTCAAGCATGCCCAAAATGCTCTCTCTTCATTATTTAGATTCCCGCATTTTGAAGATTGATATTTTCCTTTCCTGTTTTATCTTCTTAGTTGTAAATCAATTACTGTATATGGAAACACATGGCATTGTTTAATTTTGACCAACAAAACCACATGGGGTAGGCACACTGGGCGCACAAGCAAAATGTGCATCTGAGCCATGGCTTAGGTAAAAAGGAAGGACTGAAGTGCAAATTCATGCGTATGTTTATTATATCACAGAAGAAAACAATACTATGGTACGCTAAAAGTTGCCTATATATCCTTTGTATAATTATATTAAGTTATCGCACATGGCAAGAATATAAAGATCAAAGTATGCATTAGAAATAGAAGTATTTCTTACAGGCAAAGTATTTCCTTGGTAATTGTGGTTAACTGACCTAATGGTGTACAAAAATGTACATAATTGAATTAACAATGTGACCTTTATTCGGATATGGCTACTAACAAAGGTTTGACTGATTTAAAAACGTTGCAAAAATAGGAGATAATTAAAAACTATCATGATAAAATCAATATATTTACAATTAGTAATTAGATATATATGTGTGGACACATTAAGATATTTTAACAAAATGATGAATGGTCGGGAAAGGGGTCTTCATTTGCTGAGTTATACTGTACATACAGTGTCATCAATTGCATAGGGTCGGGAGAATTTGAATATTCACTGAAATCACGAGAAACATGAGCAGTTTGTACATATTCGGTTGTTACTGTGGAATGTCGACGGAGAACAGACGTACAGGTGTACAGGGCCCCATCCACGTTCAATGTTATTGTCAATAATTATTGTCAATATTCATTTATTTAAGAAAATATTGACGTGAGTGCAAAATAATGGGTAATATTGAATAACCCATTAATATATGGATGAGGATCAGAAATCTCAGATAAATATTGAAGTATTGTCAATGTTAGATAATGTGTGTTTAATGCTCATCAATATATTGATCAATATTTCATCTTCTTTCTATGAAAGCCGAGTAGAAAAGAACGAAATATAGATCGAAATATTGATGAAAATATTGAGCGCTGAGGGCAAAACAAAAGGTGTAGGATTTACGAGTGTAAGCAGCAGACGACATGTCGTTTATTTCAATTAGAATATATATATATATAATATTACAAGAATATAATAATACTTGAATGTTAAATCTAAACAATAAATACATTATTGTACATGACATCTTACTAATATAATTATACGGGGAAGTCAAAGACCGGGGCCCGCGAAGCGGGTCCCGGGCTTTGGGCTTGCCCGGCTATAGACAATGCGTACGTTAGAAAAGGTTCAATGTGAATTAAAACAATTTCAAATGTGATTACCTATCGCCGAAATTCTCATTTCCAAATCATGGAGGCCGCCATTTTGGCCGCCATTTTGTTTGTAACAACTAAGCTCTCGTTCTCGTGTTGGCATATTTTTTACATCGTAATATAATTAATCACTTATATAAATGTATTCCTATCTGTTTACAAGAAAAAGAAAGCAAAATATTCAAAGTTTTTAAAAAAGAAGCTTTAGTTAAAAAATACGAACGCTTTGGTTAACTTTGTGAAAAGCGTCTGCATAAAGTGTGCGCATAAACGCTTGACAGGAAGTAGAATGACGTCACTTTTTGTTTATGCAAGGTGCTCGACCAATCTCTACCTAGAGTTGTCGTTCCTTTCCAATATACTCGACTTCCCCGTTCCATAGGCTTAGCCTATTTTCATATTACTTTCTATGCAAATAAAATACGGTCAATGACCAATACCGAACCATTGTCTAGGGTAGAAAAAGAGAGTATACCTAGGTTAGCTGAGATCAGGCTCCGAGGTTATAAAACTTGAGATCAGTCTCCTAGCTCAAATCTCATATCTTGTCTATCATTGTTTATAATTTAGTCATTATTAGGGGTGCGCGGTATTACCGGTATACCGGTTACCGTGGTATAAAGTCCCTACGGTACCATACCGCGGTATCATCGCAGAATACCGGTATTTTATCAGAATAATCACTAAACACATTAGCTACTAATGAAGAGTAAGGTACTGTCTTAATTAGGTACTGTTCGGACCCATGCTTGCATTTTTAAACATAAATGCTAGCAGTCAATGCTCGCCAGGCGCCGCCATGTTTATTGCCAACGTAATTCCGAGACGAACATCGGCGATGTCATCATCGTCAATGTCGTCATCGTCATACGTAAGTCTTCGAAATTAGCACTCGCCCGATCGCCCTGGTGAGTAAAAAAATTATCGGGCGATCAAAACAAACCCAAGCTGTGATTCATATTCATGTATACATCGTCCGTGGTATTAAATAAAGTTTGTACTATACCGTACGGTCCGTGTCGTACTTTTCGAAAATGATTATACAATTCACTCGACAATCATGTGTTGATAGTACTTATTGAATCTTATGTTATCTGATATAATGTTTCATTAAGCTTAATGACCAAAAAAGTATCAAGACTCGTTAATTTTCAAGAACGGTTGTTACATTTATATTTGCATAAAGTATATGAATTTCGGACGACAAATTTCGGATAACAGCACTACATTGTGCAACCATACACCTTCTTATGGGTGTTTATTGATAATCTGTTCTGATGGTGGTGTCTAATCTTTGATATCTAATCATGTGATGAACATTCAGGATGAAATCTCCATTTGCCAGGACATAGTGTAAGTCACATGAAAATTGATATTGACCTCAAAATGTTATTCAGTTTATGTTTTAAAACTGAATGGAATATTATTCTAAGTTCATAAAAACATATCCCATTACATTTTAATAATATTGCTACAACAAGATAAAAGGAGTAGAAGAAAGAGCCAAAGAAACTGAAGGAAAAATCTGTAAATTTTGTGATAGACATTTGTCTCCTTTCAGACTAAAAATTCACTCTATCATCAATTAATGATCAATTTTAACAAGCACTACTATAGCTGGACAAGACTTGATAAAGAACGAGGTATACCGTGGTAATACCGTGGTATCTTGTAAATACCGTGGTTTACCGCGGTATAATTTTTACTCGCGGTACCCAGCCCTAGTCATTATCCAACATTGAGGATTTCACTGATACTTTAACCTGACAGCATCATTGATCCGAACATGTATTTGACATTCATTAGCTTTATTTTTTCAAACCATAATTCTTTGAGAATCTACCCATATCAATAAACCTCGCTTTGACCTTGACCATGACCGGAACTGGACTTGGAATTATTCAAATGGACTATTTCTTGTCAAGCTTGCCACCGGGACACATGCGTTTTTAAGCAGCGTCTTGGTTTTCCTTTTTGTCACTTTAAATTTGTGTGGATGGAAATTTATTTGAATATTTCAGAATTGTAGTTGTGTACCTGGAAGTGTTTTAGTTTATTTATCAGAAAATTGTCATAAGACACAGGTCATAGAAAAACGGCGGTCCCAACCCGCCGTACTAAGGCAAGTGCATGGTATCTAGTAACTTGCAAAAACGTGGGCAAAACATGGCGATCCGGACGTGGTGAGTATACGAACTTACAGATCCATGCACTTTAAGTTAAAACATTTACAATAGAGCTAGAAACTAACATGTACTCAATATGTTGGCTATATCAATATTTTGTACTGTCTGACTTTTGTTAAGATTTCATAAATCAATAAAACAATAAATAAGCATTACTCAAATTTGAAGCAATTACACTGCTATATGTAAGCACAAAACAAATTGAGTGTACAAAATAAGTTCCCTATTTTGAAAATGTTTACGCTTACCCATGAAAGTCAGATTGGGATTCGAACCCGAATCTCCCCATTGCCAATTACTGACTTGGGTTGCTGTATCCAATTAAGCTATCTGACCTCAGAATTATGTGTAAACTGCAATTATCTTAATTACATTGTAATTAGATTTGTTCAAAAGTGAGGAAATTAACAAATATATTAAAGCATATGTTTTAAAATAAATGATCTGATGATGAATACAGAATCCTTCTCTATAAACATGTAGATACACTGTGGTATAATCTCTCCAGAGCACAAAATGACCACCTGACACTTTTACATTTACAATGGTATCGTCCAATATTCAACCTTGACGATAAGAAAATTGAACTATAGCCTCCTATTTCGACACCATACGCATATATCTGTGTGTTGAAGAACTGCTCAATGTCTCTAAGTGTCCTTTCATCAATAAAAGTGATGAAATTGATGGCCACGCCCTTCCTCCCAAATCTTCCACTCCGTCCAATCCTGCAGCGGGGCAGCAAACGCTTATTTAGAATAGATATAACATGAATAAATCATGGAAGCGATAATATGTATTGTAATGAATTATAAGCCCAAACAATACTTTGTTAACTGAGACAAAGACATTTCATGGGCTAAGTCTACGGAAGTCTCTTGGCAAGGAGAGTCTTTTGTGAAACGCGTCTTATTTATTATATGATTATAGTTTAATTAACCTTTAACTGATTTTTATTCTAAAATAAACTACAAATGCTTACAAGTTAAAATCAAGAGAACTGAATAAAAAAATCCAATTAAAGACTCTTTAGATTTAGACAATTTAGATTTTCTTCTAATATTGTGTGTTTACAATAACTTTACGATGTCTCTCTGAAGAATAATCATACTTATGAATGTAGTTCTCTCTCACGAATGGGATGTCATAGTTGGTCACACGTGATACCTGCTGGACGTCAATCCCATGAGCAAGAAGGTCGGTGGTGATATGCACTCGACTTGAACCAGTGCGGAATTCTTGCATGATCACATCTCTTTCATTCTGGCCTATTTCCCATGCTATGTAAGAAGACAAGAGATGAAATCAGCGCCGTGAATGTACGCGTATTATTGGTTTGTCGGAGCGCTCATATTTGCTTAACCCAATGCAACTTATTGGGTTGTTAATCATAATTACCGTAACCAAATTAGAAATATGACGATTTTTGCATAATTTTACTTCATTCCAAATGGAAACAAGTGTATTAATGAAAAAGTGTGTACCTGGTAAGCCACCAGAATTTTCAACAAAATTTAAAACTTACATCATAATTTATATTCTATATAAAAGTTTATTTTCAACTTTTGAAATGATAAAAATATTTTGGTACGAATTGTGTGCACAAAGTTCAACCGATTTAAAGAAAAAATAAGGAAGAAAATATTTCGACCTCGTCCTGTCCATACAAGTATTCAAGGCATGCTAGGGTCAGTGAATATAACAATATATACTATTTCCAAACCTCGAAATGGATCATCTATTCTAACGTGTAGCATTGAGACATCCAAAATATGGCCTGATAAGTCGACAATTTCTGAAGAATTGTCAACTTTATCAAGACTAATCATATATCTTGATTTTACGGGATTTTGTCATGTCCGTGAAGTTGGCAGCCCAGCAGCCTAGCAGCCCAGCAGCGTGAAGTTGGCAGCCCAGCAGCCTAGCAGCCCAGCAGCGTAAAGTTAGCAGCCCAGCAGCCTAGCAGCCTAATATATTTTTACAGTTATACTGCACAACAAATCATGCAAAAACTTAAAAACGCATTAAGTAATAGCATTATGTTGCTGTCATGTTTATTAGAAGAAAAAAATACGATTTTTATCGATTTTGCGAATCTGGCAGCGTAGCGGCCGTATAGCGGACTACATGTATTATAGTCAAACGTATAAAATGCACAAGAAATCCGGCTAAACACTTGTGAATCGATGATATAATTCGATTTTATTCCTTTAACGTTCATTAGATGAGAACTTACACATTTTTTTCATTTTTTGTTTCTTTTTGTGAAGTTGACAGCCCAGCAGCGTAACAGCGTAATATATATTTCTACAGATAAACTTCACAACAAATCAAGAAAAATATTTCAGAATGCATAAAATAATGTCAGTCTGTTGTTTGGACATTAATTAACTGATAATATATGATTTTCATTTTTTTTTCAATGTGAAATTAGCCCCTGCTAGCAAACGTTTCGCAAAACGACTTGCTTAATGTACCTCCTGTATAGCCCCATCACTTATAATTTTATCAAACATCAAAACGAAAATAAATCATTTAAAGGTCTCATTCGTTCAATATTAACTGACCTAGAAAATTCGTCATTAAAAGACTGCCCCGTAGTTTCCACGGTAACTGAATTCGAGTTATAGTACATGTTTGAAATGATATTGCTGCAAATAAATCGTTTGATATCCATAAAAAATATGAAGCTAGGGAACATAAGAACTAAAAGAATACATTTATAAATTTTGACACTATCCTTTCTCATTACATATACAACAAAAAATGATTAATATATTATCCTTTTTACATGCTGTAACAGTATACTTTTTGCTTTCTCTTTTAAAGCGGCACATGGCCTGGTTTAACGCCGTTTTTTTTCCAGTTATATACGTCGGCCGATTCACCTAACAAGTTTTCCTGGATTGTATTCTAACCTCTTCTATTATGAACTGGCAGACTCTCCACATGTGGAGGAAAATCAACATTATTGTCAAATTTTCATGGAAGGGAATGACTTGCCGCGACCGGGAATCGAACCCAGACCACTGGGTAACAATCCAGAGCACTAACCACTGAACCTCGGCCGCGGCTCATGACCATCAATCAATCAATCAATCAATCACATCAAGTACTATCGTAGATCTATGCTATCTATAGTCAAACTTGTTAACGCAGGGCATCGCAGGGAAAGTCATAATATGATCTTTATTGACAGGTGGCCTTCACTTAGAGGTCATTTGGTTCTATAAAATCAATGAACAATTGTTTTTAAAAGACTGACCTTAATTTAAAGGTGGTCGATATTCGGAGGTGGCTGCTAACACATTTGTTAATGTATATATTATTCATAGTATTTATTCAGTCATTTATTCATCTATTTCTTATACTTAATCGTCGTATAAGCCAGACAAATTTACTCATTTTTTTCTTCAAAGCGTCATCTTACAGACATAATCATAAACTGACTTTTGGACACCTTTTAAGTGACTCCCGTATACAGAGACAAAGAGTCTTAACCCTAACCCACTTGTCACCCCAACCCAATTTTGCACCTTACACCTATTACTTGTCAGTTACAAAATGACAGCAAACATGGAATATCATTCTCGAGCTTAGCGTGAAAGTTTAAATTTCCTGAATTACAAATTTGCACAGGCACCTCTACTAAACTGTGGCTCTTTCACATTGCCGTTGGCGCCAGTACCTTGTCGATGTTGATAATTTGTAAAAGTTCTAGCAACGTCATTTTGGGATATTTATTGTCGATAATGCATGCAATATTCTAGGTGGCATAGCATTCTTTGACTTTTGAAAAACTGGCGTGTTCATTAAAAACAGATACTTTTATAAAATGTGCTTACCTTTGTTTTGCTCGTGGGCTCTATAACGGAAGTGTCGATGGCTCATATTTAACAGATCACAAAAATGTGAAAGAGCCACCGTATAGTAGGGGTGACAGGAATCTACACGTTCCGTATTTTACCGTATTTAAATCCTGGGGGTCATGTTTTACTTATTTGTTATTTGTTGTTACTTTTGAGGCACTAATATCTGTTGGCTATACTGGATTCCGCTCCGTTCATCGGTCCGTTCGTCCGTCTGTAGACTTAATTTGCCCGCGCTATCCTATCTCGGCTTGTTCTTGCAGGAATTCCATTAAACCATGTTATCACTAATTCATTATCAATTCCGTTTGTAGTTGTGCCTGTGAAGCACGTTTCATTTTGATATTTCTTCTCATAGTTCTGGCCCTTTATTAATTATTTTATGGAAAATATTTGTATGCTCTATTTCACAGCCATTTTTTTGACAGATAGCTATCAAACTTTATACTTTTATTACCTGGATTGTTATAGCCTTGGTTTAATTTTTGCATCTGACTTTGAAATTGTCAGTGTGCTAGCATTGATATTTGGACTATATCAACAAATATTAACAGATTCACAGTACATGATACGAAACGCGCTATATATCACTTTCTATAGCCCTATTCGTCTGACAATAACCTGCTGCCTGGAAGTATTCATCACAACTAGGGTCTGGGGCTCAAGCCTTTACATTAACTAGGGTCTGTTGCTCAAGCCTTTACAATAACTAGGATCTATTGCTCAAGCCTCTACAGTAACTAAGGTCTGTTGCTCAAGTTTTTACAGTAACTAGGGTATGTTGCTCAAGCATTTACAGTTGCTAGGGCCTGTTGCTCAAGCCTTTACAGTAACTAGGGTCTATTGCTCAAGCCCTTACAGTAAAGAAAGGTCAAGCCTTTACAGTAACTAGGGTCTGGTGCTCAAGCCTCTACAGTAACTAGGGTCTGAGGCTCAAGCCTTTACAATAACTAGGATCTGTTGTTCAAGCCTTTACAGTAACTAGGGTCTATTGCTCAAGCCTCGACAGTAACTAAGGTTTGTTGCTCAAGTTTTTTACAGTAACTAGGGTATGTTGCTCAAGCCTTTACAGTAACTAGGGTCTATTGCTCAAGCCCTTACAGAAACTAGGGTCTGTTGCTCAAGCCTTTACAATAACTAGGGTCAGAGGCTCGCTTCATACCAATACGGAATCCACACTCATTTAATATCCTCTATATATTTAATAACGGATTAAAAATATTTTATAGCAGTAATTAAAACGAGACAAACCCATCAGAGCCACAGTAGTAAGCCATGCTTCTAACGTTATTTATTGGATAACCGACGAGTTTATTGACCGAAAATTAGGGATTTATTAATTGAAGTGTATATAATCAACCCCGAATTAATTTTTCTTTTAAAATACAGGTCACTGTCACTCTTCTGCAGTTTGTTGATATAATATGTTCGTATTGGTTAGAGTGCATATTTGCTGTTCTTCGTAAGCCAGAAAGCTAAATAAACAGTAGCGATTGTAGTAGTAATAATTGAGTGCAGAGGGGTCTACATTGATGATTCCAGAAATTTAAATGTCTGTGTGCAAAAAATGGTTCTATAAAATGTATCAGTGTCCTGTGTGACCTCCATTTTTTAAGAATATTTTGGAGAACAAATCGCCATATTTAATTTTTGGCCGTGGCTGTGGTGCAGTGGTTAGTATGCTGGATATGTAACTTGGCTATCCGGGTTCGAATCCCAGTCGTGACAGATTATACCCTTCAATACCTTTAACAACACATTACTTAATATATACATTTTACAACACATGATAATAACACATTGCATAGTACATACATAAAACCAAATTACGGCACATGAGAACAACACATTGCATATTATATCTTGACACACCTACAAATAAAGCAACGCATGATAACAACGAATTACAAAATGCAACACATAAGAGCCACACATAGTATAGTACAAACACAGATTGCAGCACCTGAGAACACCAAATAACTAATACGAATACAGACAACAGATTGCACAATACATACACATATTGTAACATATGAGAATAACGAATGCATGCTGTATGTACAAAACCTGAAAACAACGTATTGTAAGAATACCAGAGATCAACAAATAACAAGTTACAAGTAATAACAGCTTTGAGCATACATTAATGAACACATGCATACGAACACTTAAGAATAACATAGTTACAAAATAACACCGAATTCTATATATATAGACGGTGAACATTAAATTTTGATATTAATAAAGCTACTTTCACAACACCTTTAATTAGAGTAGATTAATGTTGGTCGTCAGACTATGGTAGATGCTGCGTTAATAAAGTTCCGGCACCGTATTATATGTATACGAACATAAAATCCTTTTATAGGTAAACAACTATTCCCGTATCAGTCATAGCCTTGACGAAACGGATTGCAAGAGAAAGACGGAGGATAAACTACAAAATGTACAATAATGAAACTAATTAGAGATTGGATCACGATATTTTCACGTATTTAATTGCAATATGTATGTAACTGCAGTAAATTAATAATCGCTGGTATTATAATAAGAATAATGTCAGCAGCTCTTTTAATGGGCCGCTTGAACCACTGATTTAAAGCACAACACTGGTGACGCGTCCGACATTGTGAAGGACGGAAAACCTGACATCATTTTAATAATTAGATACTCATGTGGTCCCTTACAAAATTCCCGGACATTTAACGACGTCGTGAGACAGTCAACGACGTGTTTTTGGAAACCACCTTGAGATGCATTGAATGAGGCTGAATTATCAAGCTCAACACATTTTAGTAATAATTTCTCGTAAAGTTTGAATATATTTGCAGTGACATCGCTCTGTAACTGTTTGGATCAGTCTTGGTTTTGTTACCTCCCTTGAATAAATGTTACAATTATACCGCGTTTCATTTCCAGGGGCGTATATTAGAAAGTCAGCATAGCATTGTACATTTTTACAAGGATGTTCAATAGTAATGAACCACCGTAAAAAATATTTTCATAGAATACACCATCATTACCACAAGTTTTTCCTGTCTTTGAGGTATTAGCGAAGAACTCGAGTGTCTAGGCCACACATACATTTGTGTTCATTTCTCTGTGAATTTCTGTAAGAGTGGTATTCCAGTACGGTTTGATATAGTTTCCTTGTTCCATACTAGAACGTTTTACGTTGCTCCAGATAACAATATTTGGTTTATTACACTGTTCTTGACTGTAGTAGACCGTCTGCACGACTAATGAGCACAAGATTGGACGACGAGTTGATACTCACGTTGAATTATTAAGTAAGACTTCACAGCGAATTATATGTCGAGCACTACGTTCATAGAACGTAATATGGTCTACGAGGGTTGATCCAAAATAAACAGAACTTTTGTCGCTGCGTGAAAATGGTTCTATAGAATCGACAGAAAATTACATCAACATAATGCTGAAACTTTCTGCTACGTTCTGTATTAATATCAACTGAAATATACAACAAAAACAAATCTTTAATAACACTATTGGCTGTCCGGCGCACGGTAAATACAACGACATTGACGTCAACGTATTTCATGTTCAACATGGTACTTAAAGTTAGTATTTCTCAAAATACTTCTCATTAAAGCCCCATTAGCTTTTTGGATGTTAAAATTAAAGTAGGTCTTATTTTACATAGAAAGGTGTGTTATCAGTGAAACTGACTTTTATTTGCAATAAAAACATTCCAAAATTCTATTTTAATCACAGAGTACATATAGAAATATAGCGCAGTATTATTTTCAATGATATTGCAAAAAAATAAGAAAAAGCATTTGACAACATTTTAAAAAGATGTGGCTAAATAAAAGCAATATGTAAATAATGTTTTAGAGCAACTAATCTCTTATATTTTACTATCATTTACATGTTGTTCAGTATTACTAAATTCAAAAAGCTAATGTGCCTTTAAGCTGAATGCAACGATTGTGACGATGTACCCGCATATGGAAGACATCCTTATACCTCTCAGAATCATATTCGTTTATAATTTGTGTGGTTGCTGTTCTCAAACATATTGGATAGCGGTTTGAAATTATGTTTAGTAATTAACAATTGAACCGTAAGTTTTGCCAAAAGAGCGATAGTCCTGTTTATTTTGGATCATCCCTCGTATAAGTGTTTGTCTGTTCGCATTATAACCACCGAACCTTTGTCACTATGCATATTATGTTTTCTAGTTCCTCAAGGCATGTTTTGAAAGCTTGCATGCTGTGATTTTTGCATGGAAGATAAACTTGAAAAATAAAAACGTATTCACCAGGGTTCAGCATAATTTAGATACCACTGTAATGTCTGAAGTCTAATTCTACGGTAATGATGTATTGGTCAAGCCGCTTATTCCACATGATAGCCATACTACCTTTTCCGATCCGTCTGTAGATGATTATTGTATCTAGATCAGGGTCGGAGACCGAAGAACTGGTATGGTTTGAAATGATGTTGTTGAGAAAATGTAAATCGTTTTTGTACAACCAATGTTCTGAGATACCACATATGTCAATATTGTAATTTATTATCATATCACACAGATAACTTGCATTGGAAATAATTCCTGTAGAGTACCACATAGCAATGTTCATTGTATTTACACTTGTCATTATTCAATGTCGATATCAGTATACTACGCTGAATACGGATTTTCGACTCGGAAATAGCGGCCATTAGTGCCTCTGCGATATCTACTACTGCATGATATTTATCTTTCCAGCATTGATGGCGTTGATCGTTATTATCGTTATAGCTATTTTTATATGCATTCACTGATAAACATGGTCTTACAGTTAACCCCTTGTGACCATAAATGTGGGTCGTCTACAAGTAAGTTAGCTTTTCCATCGTCTTCAACGTTTATACTAATGACTACGCGCCCGAGTTTACGGTTTCTAAAGATAGAAACTTTTGTAACACACGGTCCTCTGTCTTTCACATAGTTCGCTAGTTTATTTTCAGCGGTGGTGTGTTTGAATCCTCTGATGTAAAATCGCTTAGTTCGCCTCCGTACGTACTGCGAAAAGTCAGTTTCGTCCCCATCGCATTCCGGGAGAGTTTCATCGTCAGGATTCGTCGGGTGGGAGAGAGCAATATGCTTGCATGAGTTCTTGTTATTTTCAATGGAACCTGTTTCAGAAATTCTTCTTGGTTGGTAAGATGTATTAGGGTCAATATTCATGTTTGTTAGTTGTCTGATTAATGTTTGAGGGTTGAAATCAGGCTTGGTCGAGTGGGTTCAAGTACCTGCTTCACTAGCATTCATATAGGCTTGGTGGAGTGGGTTCAGGTACCTACTTCACTAGCATTCATATAGGCTTGGTGGAGTGGGTTCAGGTACCTACTTCACTAGCATTCATATAGGCTTGGTGGAGTGGGTTCAGGTACCTACTTCATTAGCATTCATATAGGCTTGGTGGAGTGGGTTCAGGTACCTGATCCATTAGCATTCATATAGGCTTGGTGGAGTGGGTTCAGGTACCTGATTCATTAGCATTCATATAGGCTTGGTGGAGTGGGTTCGGTGTAGGATTGTTTTGAGGTATACCGAGACTATTATTATATAAATCTCTGGTTGGCCACTCTGCTTTGGTACCACGTTGCTGTGGTGATAGACATTTACTGCGGATGTCCTATTCTGATATGTTCCGTGAGGGTTATTCACCTACGGGGGTATAACACTGGTGCGCTATTTCATGATTATCAACACACGCTTGAAGATTCCGAACTGCAAGTGATATTATATTAAACTCCTTTTTGATATTCTTGGTGGCATTATCACTGTTTTGAAACTCCAACTTGATATGTTTTAGATCTTCCATTACCTTTTTTCAACTATTGAGATACGGACTTTCATATTTTCGGTACAGGTTTGAGTTTGTTTATGTTTGTCGATTGTGTTATTTCATTGTTATTCATACTAATTTCCATGCATTTCATATCTTCATCGTTGACGTTTTCTGATTCACTGTATTTTTGTTTAATAAGTAACCTATCTGATTGTGTTGATTATTCATTGCACAAACACTAAGTCTTATCATTGTCTTGTGTTGTATCATGTACAGATGATTTGACTTTTTTGTAACACTAATAATATATTTCAATGCTGAATATTCTTCACATTCTATTACAGTAAGGATTGTATGGATATCAAACGCCATTTTCACAGCATAAATATAACATTTTACGTGAACTTTCGAGTTTCACCTCCGATATATTATATTCTAGCAATAACTTGTTCACAAACATATCATTTGGTAAGTCTCGCAGGCATGACTAGAGCAAATGTAATTTAGCCAGGTCCGCCCCTGTATCGTGACTTATTTCGTCTTAGCTGTCATTTAGCACATCCTCAATATCTACAGTATCCATCACACTTGTTAGTGTTGATAATAATTGTCTGTTGATATTGTGTAACATCGGTGATGGATCCAAAGTACATTCATTTTGCATGTTTATATTTACCGTTATTGGTTATGAACGTGACTGGTTCAAATTCCGTCATTCCACTGTTATCACTAATTATTATTTATAAGTAAGGCAATACTGAGTAAATGCATAATCTTCGTGGCTACTTAAATATTATTGTTGATGCACAATGACCACATACGTTGGCGCTCGTTATAAACAAAGGAGGTCCGGAAAATCAATCTTCATCTAAGACAATATGCACTGTTATGTTGATTATCTACACATGTAGATAAATATAATACTTATCGTGACTCACAAAAGTCACAATTTAGTCCCAAAAGATAGTGATTAAAGCGTAAAATCCATTATTTATTTTCACAGAGCACAATTTTATGAGCGTCCATTCCATTTCATGTTTTTGAACCAAGCTGAAAGGAAGGTCTAAAAATTGGACAAATAACAATACCGAATTAATAAACAACATCCTGAAACTATATGTCGACTGGAAACCAAAACCAACGAGGGAATTAGTAGAGAAACGGCATAATTTTACATGGCTATATATGCGCATGGGGTCGTCTCTTTCAGTAGATTTTCTTCAAAAGTGTCTTCTTACAGACGTAACAACCATTTTGTCCGAGGCGAAGCCGTTGAAAAATGGCTGATTGTCTTACGAACGGTCATTCTTATTACAGATCGTGACTCATCAATGAATTGGTGTTTTCATCCTCGCAATTGTCTTTGGTGACTATGGAATTATCATCGGACCTGTTACTTAAAATCGTTCGACTAGGTCAAAATTGCTTCTGTGTCGTATATCGCATTGTACATTAATTTATAACATACATGAAAAATGAAAATGTAAGTACGTCCGAGATTTTAAAACATCAATTATAGCAAATAATGCAAATAGTCAATAAATTACGCGCAGTTCTGACTTACAGAATGTGACTGCAAATTACTTAAATAAGGGAGATAACCATGCCAGTCTTGCGGGTACTTTTACATCAATAGTAACGGTTACCAAACATTGACCGATATATTTTGGCCAGCAGATGTTTTATAGATAGTTTTACTTAAGTATTAAAAAATTAGCGTAAAACTAGGAGAGATATCTTAAAAATCACAATAAAACAATATATACAATTTGTGATCTGTTTGGACATTGGACACATTAAGAAATAAAGAATAGGTCCGGACAGTGGTCTTCAGTTGACGAGTTATACTGTACATTTAGTATAATCAAATATTTAGGGTTGGGAGAATTTGTATTATCAATGAAATCACGAGAAACATGTGGCATGTGTAATATTGGCTTGTACCTGTGGAATGTCATTGATGGAGTAAGATTATAGGATTTATGTGTATGAACAGCATACGATTTGCCGTTTTGTTCAGTTATAAACTGTTGAAAAGTATAGACAGAGTAGGACAGAACATGTATTTATTCAGTATAAGGCAACAAAAGAGTACTTGTATCAACAAAAAATAGTATACACAAGTTAACAAACAGTATACATTCGGTATACATGATATAAACACAATAATCATAAATACATGTATACACAAGACAAGAGAAACACAGTAAATAATGTAATAGGAGGAGGAAAATTATGTCCTCGAAGCCCGCGACCTCCTGCAGGTGCTCTACTAATTGAGCTACCTAAGCGTGATTCATATCACATACAAACAATCATTCTGCCGATATATATTTATATAACTTTATACACTTCGATGTCAAACAATAAATACATGTATCTGGTTTTCACTGACATCCCCATACTAGAGAAGTATGGGGTTTACCAAATGCTAACACGAAAAAGGGAATACGATGATTTTGACTGTGCAATAACGACTTTTCGGGGACTACGATAATGTATGTTCAGGTCGGAATGTATTCGCAATGTTTTCTGACCACAGATATGCTTTTTTAAGTAACCGGCGAAAGTCCAGAAACGGTTTTGGAACTTATGACTTTGTTACCATCTCGAGAACGCAGTGATAAAGCGAAATCGAGTGCTTCTGATAATTATCTGGTAAAGAACATATCAAACATACCGAATGTCATTTGTGTTGTCTGATGTAAGTGTAGGTTACATCGAAGATGAATACCAACTTTTGTAGAAGCCATGTCACAGTACATAACATGGCCATCCGAACACGGATGGCTTGATCTACGCGGCAACTGTCCTAAGATAAACCCCGCCGTCGGTGCCATGGAAGGTACCAGTCATGGGATTTACCGTCCAACTGAGCTCCAGCATCAGTTTTATTCCGGGTACAGGGGATATCATTAGTAGTAATAGGCGGTACCCTGGGACCCATGCCTTCTGGGACCCATGCCTTCTGGGACCCATGCCTTCTGGGACCATATAGAATATAGAGTAAATAAAAAAAGGTGGGTCCCCAAAGTAAACAAAATTGTGACAAATGGGGACAAATTGGAAATCAATGTTGTACCCCAAAATAGTATGAATTGAATTTTCGGAAACTTCTGGGACCATTGTTTTGTGTGTGTATAGACTAAATATTCATTTGAGACAATGAGAGAATTTTCTTTCGAAAAGACATGGTGGCCCTGAAAAGGGCCGTTGGTGGTCCTGAAAAGGACCGTTGGTTGTGGCTGTTAGTCGGATCTTCATTTCTTTATTTCTTTACCATACTTGCCCCGAGGTTGTTTCTCAAGATCATGTTTTCGTTTCTTCGTTTCTGTCATCTCCGGTTTCTTTTTGTCATGCTCCGGTTTCTTTTTCTCATGCTCATGTTTTCGTTTCTTTGAATCATACATAAACTGTACAGGTACAATCATTTCTTGTGGCTTAAACCGTACTTCTTGATTTTTCATGAGTCTGACCATCTCTTGCATCACTTGATTCATCTGTACCATTTCTTCCTTGATACCTTGTAGAACAGACAATCCCGTTGTAGGCTTTGTATTAGACTGTGTTTTCGCCATAGGGGGCTGTGTATTCGTCATAGTGGGTTGTACATCTACCATAGGCTGTGTATTCGTCATAGTGGGTTGTACATCTACCATAGGCTGTGTATTCGTCATAGTGGATTGTACATCTACCATGGGTTGTATCGGCTGTACATCTACCATGGGGGGTTGTACATCTACCATGGACTGTTGACTGTATTGGCTGTACAGTGGTTGACTGTATTGGCTGTACTGTGGCTGCCTATACTGTAGTTGACCGTACTTTGGCTGGTTGTACTTCGGCTGGTTGTAATGCATACCCGCATTCGGGTCTATTAACTCAGATGATTCTAGTGCTTCTCTCAATATATCGTATGGCATGTTGAAGGAATCCATGCTAGATAATGAAAAAATAGTGTCTGCGCCGGGGGTATTTATACTTTTTGCCTGCACGCGCCAGTGTTCTATTAGGTCAAGGTCAATTGTGAGAAGTTTTTTTTTTGAATACGTGTGACACTTCAAGTTTTTACCAGTGTGACACTTCAAGTTTTTTTAACAAGTGTTTGACACGTCAAGGTCAAGGTTATATTGTAGATATGCTTTGTACACATTATACTATCACAGCAATTTGAATACTGTACACATTATACTATCACAGCACTTTGTAGAAAATACATCATACTATCACAGCAATTTGAACACTGTACACTTAATACTATCACAGCAATTTGAATACTGTACATCATACTATCACAGCAATTTGAATACTGTACACTTAATACTATCACAGCACTTTGCAGACTGTACATCATACTATCACAGCAATTTGAATACTGTATACTTAATATATACTATCACAGCAATTTGAATACTGTACACATTATACTATCACAGCAATTTGAACACTGTACACATTATACTATCACAGCAATTTGAACACTGTACACATTATACTATCACAGCAATTTGAACACTGTACACATTATACTATCACAGCAATTTGAATACTGTACATCATACTATCACAGCACTTTGCAGACTGTACACATTATACTATCACAGCAATTTGAACACTGTATACATTTGTTGAAAATGATTGTACATCACATACTAACACTTATATTTGTGGGGGAAATACTTTGTACATCACAGCACTTATATTTGTTGAAAATGATTGTACACATCATACTATCACTTATATTTGTAGGAAATGTTTATAGAAAACTTACCTCACACCGTATATTTGTATTTGGTGTTATCAGATAGGACTGTAAATATTGACAATATGAGAATGATTCTTTCTGAATTGTATGGGGGGCCCTGAAAAGGGCCGTTGGTGGTCCTGAAAAGGACCGTTGGTGCTTGTATGGGGATTAATGGCGTTGACCGCATCTCCCCATACAAGCGGGACACCACTTGTCCCATTTCTGGACATCCTTCGGGTCCGGTGTAGGTTGGTAGAGGTTCGACGGAACCTCTACCAGTTCATCTTCCCAGTTCTCTGGGGTTGATTCTTGAGGGGTATCCCCCCAGTCCTCTTCCCCAGAGCTGACCACAACCTCCTCCGCGAACTTCTTTCCCTCTCTCAGGGTCTTCACCTCCAACCGCAGCTCTTCTAACTGCATCTCCAGTTGTTCAATATACAACCCTAAGGTTGTATACTTTCTCTTAATAATGTTGACTGTTCTCTGTGACATCTTGATACAGAATGAAATTAGATCAAGGCAAGGTCACTGACTCTCATATGATACAAGGACTCTGATTGGTCCATTTTTAACGGTATTTCATTGGTCTATTTTTAACGGTATTTCATTGGTCTATTTTACTGGCATTTCATTGGTCTGTTCTAGGTCAGTGTTTTTTCGTGTTCCATAGCTCATTTATGTTTCATGATTCAACATGGGCAACTGCTTGAAAAGTTCTTCTGATGAACCTGATGAGTTACAAGAAGATGTTTGGGTGGTCAAGATGGGTAATTTGTACCCAGACTTGTCTGAATTCCAAGATGCATGTGCGGTGGATATCAAGATGGGTAATTTATACCCTGACCTTGCCATCTTTTATGATGAGGATTTGAGAGCCAACTATTGGCGATACCTATTTCTTGCAGAAATGCAATGAATTACCCAACGGCCCTTATTAGGGCCACCATATGTGTTAGATTCGTTTTATATCTCGAGCAAAGACAAAAGCATATTACATTGTCTATCATTTTATTTTTGAAAACATTTATAAAGTACAACAAAGTACAACACAATACAACTCACTTAGTCTCCAATTTATACACAATTGTCCAACACATTGTCCAACACATTGTCCAACACATTGTCCGGATTACACAAAGTCACTCACAGTTTTTGTTGGATTCTTTTTGTATTTACGTTTTTTCTTACTCTGTTCTGCGTCCTGTAGATCGACCTGTTCACCTTGTTTCTTAGGACAGTCTGCGATGAAATGTCCTTGTTCATGACAATAAAAGCATTCATTGTTGAAGGGTTCCGTACAGCTTGTAGAATAATGTCCTTTCTTTCCACAACGATAACACTTGATATGATCCCATGTTACATTTTTCTGTCCACAGAGCTGATCCGCTAAGTTGTTAAGCTCTTTAATTTTCTTCTTTAATGAATACATCAAAGTTTGATCTCGGTTCTCTTCAACTTGGTTCATTTTAGGATCGCTCATGTTGAAATGATAAAAAACGGACGGAGCGTACGTCTTTTATAGAGTGTCACGCGTTGTGACCTTGAACCCGAAGTATAAAAAACGGCGGAGAAGCTTTAAGATCATAATCATGTCAGATACCGACAGTACTAGTGGTGAGGATGAACCTCCAACTAAACGAAGTAAGGTTGAGCCTGTGCGCGACTATTATGACATACAGTCACGCATGGAAAGAAAGTCAAGGAAATTTAAGACTCAATCCAAAGTATATGATGTGACATTTCAGCCGTATAATCAATCGTTTGAATTTACAAACAGGTTGTTTAATGATATGATGGATCAGCTCTACAAGAGATGTGAAGTAAAGTCGAATGATCGAGTTCGAGTATCTATTTTACATCCTGATTTGGACTTTGGAATACATGTTCCGTTTAATAGGGCATCTCGTATTAGTGGAGATACATTATTGGATGAAATTGAACGTGTGGCACAAAGTAACCGTCAATTTAAAATTCATGATGGGGCGGCACAGATGGAAATTACGCATATTGCTATGCCACAGGGATCCGGAAAGAAAACGTTCAAGGCACCAAACTTATCCAGTATGCGGAAGTCAAAGACAAGTGTTGTGTGTATTGACAATAGTAAGGACTCTATGTGTTTAGCTAGATCGATTGTGGTAGGACGGTGCAAAGTACATGAAAATCAAACCCCGGAATGGAAAAAACGATGGGGTCTTATACGTCACTCTAAGAAAAATCTTCAAAAATACGAAGCTGAAGCATTGTTGAACCAAGTGGGTATTTCATCGGATCAGTCGTGTGGTATAGAAGAATACCAAAAACTACAGGACTATCTCTATCCAAGCTATGTGATTAAAATCCATCCACAACATTATGGAAGTGAATTGTTATTCAAACCACCTGCTATGACTGAAAAAAGTCGTGTGATTCATATCTTTCACCATGATAATCATTATGACTGTATTGTATCCATTACCGGATTTCTCGGGCGGAGTTATTATTGTGAATGGTGTGATGTCGGTTATGATCACCGTGAAGGGCACCAGTGTAGCCATATTTGTCAGTGTTATGCTCACACCCTGTGCCCAGCAGGACAATCTATAAGATGTCCGGATTGCCGTCGCCTATTCCAGAGTCAGTCATGTTTTGACAATCATAAAACAAAAACGGGAAAACAACGTAAAACCATTTGTGAATCCGTATGGAATTGTAAGAAATGTGGACAAAAGGTGATTGAAACGAAACGGAGTCACGTTTGCCCAGGGACAAAGAAATGCAGGTGTTGTAAAGCCATAGTAGGACCAGATCATGACTGTTACATTCCAACGTATGAACCACCCAATAGAAAACAACCAGAAGTACCATTCATCTTTTTTTATTTTGAATGTCGTTTTGATTCTGGAGAACATATCCCTAATTTTTGTGTGGCTCAACGTGCTTGTGGTGACTGTATGTGTAAGTCAGTGAAAACTCCATGTGAGTATTGTGAAGAGGTGAATGAAGCCAGACAAATGACATTCCGTGGTGAAAATACGTTACAACAATTCTGTACTTGGCTATTCCTCCCTACCCATCGAGGATCGACAGTGATAGCCCACAATGCTCAAGGCTATGACGCTCAGTTTATTCTTAGATATGTGGTTACTCAGGGGACGGCGAAACCCCAGTTGATTATGAATGGTAGTAAAATCATTCAATTGAGAGTGCATGGAATACGCATGATTGACTCCCTCAGTTTCCTGAGTATGCCTCTCTCCTATTTTCCCAATACATTTGGACTGACCGAGTTAGCCAAAGGATGGTTTCCATTCTATGCAAACACCCTGGAGTATCAAGATTATGTGGGACCTTATTTACCGCTACACTTTTACAAACCGGATAGTATGAAACCAGAGCGACGTGAAGAGTTTTTAACCTGGTACAATGAAAGAAAAGGTGACGTATTTGATTTTCAAAAGGAAATGGAGAAATACTGTCAATCGGATGTGGACATTTTAAGACGTGGGTGTGGAGAATTTCGTCAACAATTATTGGAAAGTGATCAAATAGATCCATTTACTGAAGCTACCACATTAGCTCAAGTGTGTAACAAAGCCTGGCGCAAAAATTCCATGCCACCTCATAGTTTAGCCGTGATTTCGGATGCCGGGTATCCCAATAAAACCCGGTATTCCATGAAAGGCATACGTTGGCTACAAATGATGGCTGTCACCGAAGAGATACATATTCGACATGCCTTGAATAACAAAGGCGAAGTCAAAATTGGACCTTATTACGTGGATGGCTATTGTCAAGAGACCAACACCGTGTATGAATTCATGGGATGTTGGTACCATGGGTGCCCCACCTGTTTTCCTAACCGAAGTACCATCAATCCGTATACTTTGAGAAGCATGCAACAGGCCTATCACGATACGTATAAACGACTGGAGTCTTTGAAAGAACAGGGGTACCCTGTTGTGGTCATGTGGGAATGTGAATTTGATCAGCGTTGTCAAAAGGATCCTACCTATAAGACAAGAGTGGAACGATTCTATCATGGTCAAGAACCGATACAACCCAGGGAAGCTTTGTTCGGAGGTCGTACGAATGCCGTCCGACTGTATCATGAAGTAGACAACGATCAAGAAATCAAATATGTGGATATTTGTTCTCTCTATCCGTATGTGAACAAGTACAGGGCTTATCCGATAGGTCATCCAGTGATCATGAGTCAAGAACAAATTGATCAACAGCATATTGAGAAATACAAAGGACTGATTAAATGCCGTGTTCTACCCCCGCAAGATTTATGGATGCCTGTCTTACCCATACACTGCAATAGCAAAATGGTGTTTACGCTATGCCGTACCTGTGCTGAGAAGGAGATGGATTATTGTACACATTCCCCGTATGAACGATTCTTGTATGGCACATGGACTCATGTTGAATTGGCTAAAGCTATTGCTTTAGGCTATCAAGTATCAAAAGTGTATCATGTATGGCACTGGGATGAATGGAGTACGGACGTCTATCGGCAATACATTGACAAATACTTGAAAATGAAACAAGAGGCTAGTGGATATCCTCCAGGGGTGGATACGGAAGAGGCTCAAGATAAATTTAAACAAGATTATTTTGAAGCTGAAGGAATTCGTTTGCAACAGGTGGAGAAAAATCCAGGAAAACGAGCTTTTGCCAAAACCATGCTGAATTGTCTCTGGGGTAAAAATGCTCAAACCAACCTCTTGCCTAAAACAGAGTATGTTCATCGATTGGACCAGTTCTACGGAATACTGAACGATCCTAAAAAGTCTGTGAAATATGCAGAGTGTTTTGATCATGATGAATTCGTGTTAATGAATTACACTGATGAATCGGACAAAGCAGACCCTCATTCATCAGCCAATCCTGTGGTGGCTTCATTTGTGACGGCTTATGCTCGATTAGAACTGTACAAAGTGCTTGAACCTCTAGGAAAGAGAGTATTGTATTTTGACACAGACAGTTGTATGTACATTCATGACCCTGATGGCTATAATGTTCCTATTATCTCCAGTCGATTGGGAAAATGGACAGATGAGGTACCAAAGGGTCGTATTGTGAGATATGTCTCTTTAGGTCCAAAGAACTATGGCTATGAATACATTGAAAACGGTGAACTCCATCAAAAATGCAAAGTGAAAGGCATTACGTTAGACTACAATGCCACTCAACAAGTGAATTTCAATACGATGGTGGATTGTGTGAAAGACAGACATCATTATTCGACCGTAGTTGAATATGCTTCTCGGATTAAACGTCATAAGGACAGAACCGTGACCAGTGAGAAACAAGTCAAAACATTTCGTTCGGTGTATACCAAACGTATTGTGGTCGAGAATCATATGACTGTGCCTTATGGTTATCTACATGACTGACCTTGACCTTTTAGGTAATGACTAGAACAAGTCATCTAAAAGTCATTATTCATAAAGACATGGATTGGATACCCTTACTACCGATAGAGCTGAGACTTAAAATTTATCGTTATGTCATATGGGCTAACGCTAAAACATGGAAGATGGAGTTAGTGCACACATGGGCTACTCATAATGCTATACATAGCTTACAACATACAAATCATCGACGGATAGAGAGACTGTTGAAGGATGTAGGTGATCGCCAGGACTTGTCATTCAACCAAAAATTACCTATTCTACGAAAACTGAATGTGGTACAACAAAGCTTAGATCGTATGTTATCTACGACATGGGATTTTTTAATCCACGATGCTAATTTGAGCGACGTATCTGCCTTAGCTAACAATTTTCGTTCTACCCCCAATGTGATATGGTTCAGTATGGCTGAAGAGGACAATGGGAGATCTCACCCCGGATGGCGTCCGTATTCACAGTTTAAAATACGTGGTATCATGGTATTTAAGAGACAGGTACCGTTCACTCATGTTATTCATATTCTACAGTATCGTGCCGTGTTCTATAAATTAAGGCATCGCTTAAGAGAAGTCAAAGACGAGATTGAAGCCGTTCATGCGAATCGACCTAGAATAGTGATTTGTTCAGGAAATATTCAATTATGGTTAAACCATCTAGACGATTTATAAGTTTATATTACATTTTGGACTTTGAGCTGTATACGGATACGTTATACAGTATTGTACAAGATGACCTTGTCAAGGTCAAGGACATTCGCGCGTGGATTCTGAATCCTCACACGTTTGAACTATTTAGACAGATGATTCGTGATGCTATGATCAGTGCACACTTAGACTTGAAAGCTATCCATCGAGACGATTGGAATACTTATGTATGTAACGATAGAGTGATTCACACGATTCAAGAATGGAACAGTTTGATATTATGAACCATACCCTGTTGAGAAAAGCATTGGTATTTGCTTATCGTATGAAGATACCTGAAGGTCATCATTCTCTGGAATGGATTCGACAACAGTTGAGTACACCAGACATGTTTGAAGAAATGAAACATGGACTTCATGTGATGAATTCATTTTATAAACAATCAGTACCCATGGACTTGAGTGAAACGGATTGGTTCAAACAGGTGGTGAACAATGACTCTGTGTTAACATTTCTGAGTCAATTTGGACATTCAGAATGTGTGTTTGAATTTTCTGACAAACTGTTGTTACCCTTACATGACATGTGTTGTTCTTGTTGTGATTATTCTTGTACTCATACATAAACTTGTTACACAAATAAATAAAATGTTTTTCTTCCAATAGTGTTAGTTGTGATTTTCACGTCATGGAGTCCAGTTTACTTTTTAAGCATCCTTGCAATATGTTTATCGCAGGCCCTAGTGGCTCTGGTAAAACACAATTCGTAAAAAAGGTGTTGGAATACAAATCAGATTTGTTTCAAGTAGTACCAGAGCGTATTGTATGGTGTTACAAAGAATGGCAAGTAGCCTATGCACAATTACAAGAACAAGAACCTAGTATTCGGTTCATACAGGGGATACCTGACGAGGATGAAGAGATAGTAGAGGATACATCCATTCCTCATTTAATTATATTTGATGACATGCTTGGTGATAAAGATGAAGAGAAAATCAAATTATGGTTTACACGAAAAGGTCACCATCGTAATGCTAGTGTGATCTACATTACACAAAACATGTTTCAACAATCGAAAGCCAGTCGTACCCTGAGTTTAAATGCACATTACATGATCTTATTTCAAAACACAAGAGATAAAGGACAAATCAAAGTGTTGGCGAATCAAATTCAATTGCCACACTTGTTACCCGCTTATCAAGATGCTATCTCTACACCTCATGGGTATTTAGTGATTGACTTTCACCCTCAAACACCAGACAGTTATCGGTTAAGAACTGATATTTTTCATCACTGGATCACTGGAGAAAAACGTGGGCCAGTTGTGTATATATAAACATCGTTTACTCATATAAGATCATTCAGTCATCATGTCAGCCACAGCCATAGCTCAATCGTTAGAACATTTGGGTCAGGAACGAGACCCTACTGTACGGGAGCAAATGCTACGGTCTGGATTAAAAGAAATGCTCAAGTGGTTCACCTTAGCAGCAAAGGTGATTTTAAAAAAGAAAATTGTGCTACCTAAACAAACACAAAACTTTATGCAAAAACATCAGCATGAATTAGAGCAGCTGGGAGATGATCAAGTGGACATGGATACTAAACGTCAACTCATATTGAAACCAGGAGGAGGTGGATTTCTTGGTGGAGTCATGATACGAAGTTTACTCCGATGGAATGGCCAAAAGACGATTCGTAAATTTGTAAAATCTCCAGCTAAAAAAGCCAGAAAAGCGCCTGCTAGAAAACCTAGAAAAGCTCCAGCTAAAAGAAAATCGCCTGCTAGAAAACCTAGAAAAGCTCCAGCTAAAAAAGCTAGAAAATCGCCTGCCAAGATCAATGAACGTTTTATTACTCTCCGTCGTCGAAAGCAAACCACTTCAACACCCTCTATGGCTGTAACTCCAATCAGTAAGTTACAATGGTCTCCTATCAGTCCTGTGAGTAGTTTGAACTTTAGCTCATCTAGAAGCTTAAGAAATTCTTCTAGAAGTGGATCAAACAGTTTTAGCACACCTAAAAGTTCATCTAGAAGTTCATCTAGAAGTTCAAGAAGTTTATCAAGAAGTGGACCAAGCAGTTCTTCAAGAAATTTATCTAGAAGTTATTCAAGCAGTGGGCCAAGCAGTTTATCTAGAAGTTCGCCAAGTAGTTTGAGTTATTCAAGCAGTGGGCCAAGCAGTTTATCTAGAAGTTATTCAAGCAGTGGGCCAAGCAGTTTATCTAGAAGTTATTCTAGAAGTTCACCAAGTAGTTCTTCAACCAGTGGGTCAAGTAGTTTTAGCACACCTAGGAGTTCATCCAGCAGATCATCTAGTAGATCATCTCCCAGTTCAAGAAGTTCACCAGACACTCCATTGTGCCGTTTTTCACCCCTATCCTTATCTACCTTATCAAGACAGGCTGTCTTGAAACCCCTTTTGAGACATCGTATTCACCTGATGAGACAGGGCCCTATGAATCCAGCTTCAAGACAAGCCTTTGATGCTTTAGTATAAAAGCTGTAAAGAAGTAAAAACAGGTATTATTTGACATAATGGCACCAAAGAGACCACTCCTGCATAAATACGGACATCTGGTTTTGGGTTTAACTCAAGCCCCAGATGGGTTAAGAAGAAAGATGATACATGGAGCATCTAAAGAAATGATTCAATGTGTGTCAGAATGCTGTCAGAATGTTTTAAAAGGCAATGTTGCCTTATCCCCCTCTCAAAAGCAAAGGTTGAAGTCCAAGCGTCAACATCTCCGCACTTTAGCAGATAAAAGAGTATCCATTCAAAAAAAGAAACGTGTGTTGAATCAAAAAGGAGGATTATTTCCATTACTGGCTCTTGCTCCAATCATTGCTAAAGCTGTTGCTGCAGGAGCACTCAGTGGAGGTGTTGCCACACTGGTGAAAAAGCTATGAAGAAAATGGCTATTGTCCCGTTCAAAATGCTAGAAGAGATGAATCGATGGAAAACAGAACAACGACCACGTTTACCTCCTCCCCCGCAAGTCAGTCAAACATCCGATTTACAGAAACAAATGGGAGACGTATTACAAAATGAATCGTTGTCTGAATCAGAAAAAGCACAACACTATGGGCAAGTCTTGCAAAAGTTTCAACTGTCTCATCAAAAAGCACGTGAACCGGCTACTCTGGCTGCACCAGTTGCACCGGCTGCACCGGTTGTTCCAGCTGCTCAAGGTGCACAAGGGGCACAAGCGGCTCCTGCTACATTGACGGATCGGATTCTTGAAAGTGTTCCTACTACTATGCGTCGAAAAACTCAGCTTTTATTACACATTCTACAAAATCATCCCCACATGTCATGGAATGATCAAGGGATGTTGGAATACCATGGAAAACCAATACAAGGATCCAACATTATTGATTTGGTCAATGATGTCATACGTCATAGAAAAGGGTCGGAGCCTAGAGGATGGGAACAGTTTTCTAGTGGACTAAGAGATGTCAATGTACCACAAGAAGTGATAGGAAATAAACGGAGATGGTCATGGATGCAAAAAGCAGACGATTCGGAGGAAGATGATGAATTTGATAGTTTTGTTGAGTCTCGTTCACCTTCACGGATGAAAGCAGAACCTATAAGTAAACGGATGAAAGCAGAACCTATAAGTAAACCTGTCAAACGGATGAAAGCAGAACCTAAGTGGGAAGCCTACTAGACAACATGAACAAAAAGGTAGACAGTCTGTTACATCAGATTTATTATGATCCCCATCATCCGGCTGGTTTTGGTGGGGTAGAACGTCTTACTACAGCAGCTCGAACTCAACTGAAATCCATTACGCCAAGTCAAGTGCGATCCTGGTTGAAGGGACAAAAGACCTATACCCTGCACAAACCTATCCGTAGGGTATTCTCGAGACGGAAAACAATTGTGGGTGGTATTGATCATCAATGGCAAGCTGATTTGGCAGACATGCAATCCTTGGCTCAGTACAATACCCCTTATCGATATTTGTTGTGTGTCATTGACGTGTTTTCAAAATATGCTTGGGTCGTTCCCCTCAAGGATAAAACGGGGCTCACATTGGTGGAAGCGTTTCGCTCTATTCTTAAAACGAGACAACCTAAAGCGTTGCAAACCGATAAAGGAACAGAATTCAAGAATCAAAGGTTTCAACAGTTTTTAGACAAAGTAGGGATTCATTATTTTACGACTGAAAACCCAGAAACTAAGGCTAGTATAGTGGAACGTTTTCAACGGACCTTAAAATCACGCATGTGGAAATACTTTACGCATCATAAAACACGAAGGTATATTCAGGTATTGTCTGATCTCGTGCATGCCTATAATCATCGTGTTCATCGTAGTATACAAATGGCACCCGTATCCGTAAATGAGAATAACGAATCTCAAGTGGCCTTGACCTTGTATGGAAAATCAAGAAAGAAAGCGTCGACGACCCTTCATGTGGGAGATATTGTTCGTATCAATAAAACAAAACGTACATTTGATAAAGGTTATCTACCCAACTGGACCACTGAACTGTTTAAAGTGATCCAAGTCAAAAAGACCTCTCCTGCTACTGTGAAATTGACTGATTTAGACGGAGAACCCATACTGGGTTCGTTTTATTTCTCTGAAGTACAGGTTATAAAAGATGATGCTATCTATGAAATTGAATCAGTGCTCGCCCATCGCCAGAGTAAGGTAGACGGAAGACGAGAAATTAAAGTGCATTGGAAAGGCTATCCTTCGAAATTTGACAGTTGGATTCCCGAATCCCATCTCGTTTGAAGTTTGTTAATAAATACATCATGTCTCAAGCTGATACGGCCAGTGTGGTAGTGACTGCCTCAGAGCAAGCCAAATTGTGTGAACCCAAAAATAAGGTTACTTTTTTTGCACAAATTGTAGTGGTATTTATTATTATTACCGTATCGCTATTTAATTTGTGTTTTCAACGACCCGATCGAGAATTGTGGCTTCTGCTTTTAAGTAGTTCTCTAGGTTATATTCTACCGAATCCCTCCTTGAAATTCAATAAACCTAAATCAACATGAGTTCGTTTTACATCACACTCATGAGTGATAGCTCTATGGATTTATTCCAAGACAATACGCAATGTTGTTTTCGTACCAAACTGACAAAACCCATCCATCTCAATAAACAAGACTGGGAAATTGCCTTAGTGGAAATGATTGTTCCTAGTCAGGTCATTAATGTCACTGAAGAAGAGCGACATTTCTACATTGTCACACATGATCCTGTCCTGGGTAAGGCCTTAGAAAACTTTGAGACCTATTGTACTCTCCCCAATAAAGAAGAAAAAGGTGTACGACTTTGTATTCCTGTAGGAACTTATGTCACACCCCAACATTTGATCGAGACGATTGACTTTACCGTGAAAGATCAATTAGGTAAAATATTTAAACAGAAAGGCCTTCGATTTACCATGGGTTTTTCAGGACAAAGTAAACGCGCAAAACTGGACAGTTCGGATCAACTAGGCATTCAGTTTCATCCTCACATGTTTATTAAACTGGGTGGAGCCCCTGATAGTTCTTCTACCATCTTTTTTAAAGACACTCCAGATCCGTTTCCTCATGGCGTAGATATTAACATGGGTCATAATCATTTGTTTGTTTATTCCGACCTTGCGTCTTATACCTATTTGGGAAACATAGAAGCCCCCATCTTACGTGTAGCTCCATTTGATCCGAGAACGAAAGCAGGAACTAACCCTCATATTCATTTCGAGTTCTTGAATTTACACTATGTACCACTGGCTAAAGCCGACTTTGACACCATCACTATCCATATAAGGGGTGACACTGGCCAGTCTATTCAGTTTATTCATGGGAAGTCTATGGTGAAACTACACCTACGTCAAAGACAATGATACCTACTTACCAAGGTCAACCTCGACAATATGGACACGGACTTGGATCCATGTTTAAGAAAGCCATGAGAAGAATTATGCCTTTACTGAATCCATTTGTGAAATCTGGAGTTCGCACCTTGAAAAAAGAAGGACTCCAGCAAGGAAAAGCCGCTATCAAAGATATCTTGACAGGATCAAACGCTAAACAAGTAATACGAAAACGTGGAGCCTCTGTGTTAAAAGATGTGGGTGAATCCTTGCTACATGCCGTGGCCAGCCCTAAAAGACGTATAAAGAGCAAACCAGTCAAGAAAAGACCTCATTCGAAACTTCATCATCGCCGAGTTAAGCAGGCCAGACCTCTTGATATTTTCGATTAATCATGATGCAACACGGTTCCTGTGAATGTAGTAAGACAGAGTTGGATGTGTCTGTTGTGCCACCTACCATGACAGCCATGCAAGAAGGTCAATGGACTGAGCATTATCCCATTTCTGCCCTGGACAATAATGCTCCGATTGAATTTGTGATTCCTGCACAGACAGAAAAATGGACAGATCTGAATCAATCTTACCTGTACCTAAAACTCAAAATTATACAGTCAGATGGTACAGACCTAGCGGGCGACAGTGAAATTGCTACCGTCAACAATTTCTTTCACAGCATGTTCTCAAGCATTGATGTGTACCTGAATAATAAACTGATCACCAGCAATGCGGACACGTATGCCTATCGGGCATACATAGAAAATTTACTCTCCTTCACCTCAAGCTGTAAAGACACTCAGCTTCAGGCGTTAGAGTTATGGGCTGAAGACACCGCTGGTCATATGCTCGAAAAAGTACATGACGGGGATAACAAGGGCTATGGTAAGAGACGTGCTCGTGTCCATCAAAGTCGTGTGGTGGAACTATGTGGACGGCTTCATTTGGATCTGATGATGCAAGATAAATATTTACCCAATTGTATGGAAATACGCTTAAGACTAAACAAAGCGTCACCTCAATTCTGTCTCATGAGTACTTCACCGGGTAAAATCAAGTTTCTAGAAGCAGGATTTAATGTAAGAACAGTAGATTTACTGCCAGTGGTAGCCAATCAACTCAATCAACAGATTGCTCAACATAACATGAAAATCCCCATCCGACGAACTGAAGTAAAAACATTTACGATTCCTAACGGTCAACGATCCAAGATTGAAGATCATTTATTTCAAGGTCAATTGCCAAAACGTCTTATCATCGGTATGGTAAGAAATGGAGACATGAATGGAGACATGGCTACCAACCCCTTTGAGTTCCGTCATTTTACACTGAATCATCTAGAAGTCAGCATTGACGGAAAAAGTATTCATAACAAAGCGTTTCAACCCAATTTTGAAACGGGAGAAGTTCTAAGATCCTACATGTCACTCTATCAAGCGACAGGAGCTCTTGGTCTCAATCGTTCATTTGGATTGAGCATGAATGATTATCGGAACGGATACACACTCTGGGGGTTGGACTTGACAGCAGATCAAGGTTGTGAGGAAGGTCAACTCCATCCTATAAAAACGGGCAATCTGAGATTGGAATTTCACTTTGGAACAGCACTTGCACAAGCCATCAACGTGATTGTATTTGCGGAATACGACAATCAAATTGAAATCAATCAATTCAGAGAAGTGCTTCTAGATTATTAAGATGGAAGACATGGATATTGAACACCTGGAAAAAGGACAAGATTACGAAATGAAGTTATTGGCGTATCCTTGTTGTACAAGTTCAAGGACGGACTTTTTACAAGAGTGTTTGAATCATCACGTCACAGAAGCACTCCAATCTTTAATTTATAATCAAGTGCATAAAGACTGTTATGGTTGTCGAGTGAATCATCCTAGTCAAGTACAACATGTACTCTGCTTATACACGAATACGGAAGAGTGGACAGAACTTTACATTCAAAAAGCGATTCAACGTTTGGACGTGTTCAATGTCATGGAAAAGTGGTATCCTGAATTAGTGACCTTGACCGATAGTGAAAAAGGAGACGCGTGTCGATTATGGATTCAGTTTAAAGAAGAACTCACTCAGAATCAGTTCATTGATCAATGGATCAGTGTTTGGGCTGAACGTGTCAACAGAAATTGGCATTATGGAGACGAATGAACTACAATACCTATTAGATCATTCACCGTTATTAAAGCCACTACATGCTCGTGTTTGTGCCAAAGATCAATTACCTTCAGAGAAACCGCATGACGTGAAAGCCTATATTGTGAATACCCATAACGGGAATCAACCTGGAGAACACTGGGTGGCTCTTTATTTAAAAGACAATAAAGCAGTGTACTTTGATTCCTACGGATTACCTCCTTTCGAAGAGATTCTAACCTTTGTGAAAAAACATGCCAACAAAACTTATCTGTGGAATGCCATGAGAATACAAGGCGATATGTTACCGGTGTGTGGTGTGTATTGTCTATTCGCTTTGGATTTTATCTCACGTGAATGTGACTTGAACCAGATACTGTTAACCCGATTCAAACCGGACATGTATGGAAAAAATGACACTTATGTGACGCATTGGTTTCAACAATATTATGGTACTTATTACATGCATGCTCAATATGTGAACAAGTGTGGACAAAAGTGTTGTGCTCAACGTAACTCTAGACCAGAAGGTCACAACCGTTTGTATCATAGTATCACACATAGAAATACAACTCTTTATGGTGATCATTAAACAATGTTACTGTTTCATGTTACTGTTTTCTTGTTACAAAATAAAAGTTTAGAGAACTAGGTGTCTGTTGTCTTTTTTCTAAGTTCATAAAAATCAAGCACATGTCTGTGCGGTACATTGGCGCGTGACGCCATCCAACCCTAGGGTGACGTCATCCAAGCGATATGACGTCATCCAACCACGAGAGTGGGCCATACAATACTTACAATGCCTCATTTCATTCTGAGAACTCAAACACTCAAGATGGAGGCTTTATTCAATGAACTCAAAACAGCAAAACAACTGACTGAAAAACAGAGCAGGGTATGGCGTTCAATCAGTCGCTTAGCGGCTAGCATTGTTAGAAAAAGGGAACGTGATCTTCAATTCATTGGTGAGACTTTGAATACCATTGAAACCAATCGATTTCATCATAGAGAAGAATTATCTCAATTTCGAGATCAAGTCAGAGAAAGGCAGCGAGATGCTCGGGAACGAACGGTGAATAGACAACGGGAACAACAACAAGAAGAAGAGCATTGGCGCTCTACTGCTCAAGTTGAGTACACGGAACAACCACCAGAACAGGAATGGTCCTGTGGGGATTCAACATGTAGGCTCTGCTATCCCCCACCAGACTGCCAATGCGAACTATGTACCCAACCAGATCAGTCAACAAACACGGTTTAAAAAACCACCAACGGTCCTTTTCAGGACCACCAACGGCCCTTTTCAGGGCCACCATGTCTTTTCGAAAGAAAATTCTCTCATTGTCTCAAATGAATATTTAGTCTATACACACACAAAACAATGGTCCCAGAAGTTTCCGAAAATTCAATTCATACTATTTTGGGGTACAACATGGATTTCCAATTTGTCACAATTTTGTTTACTTTGGGGACCCACCTTTTTTTATTTACTCTATATTCTATATGGTCCCAGAAGGCATGGGTCCCAGAAGGCATGGGTCCCAGGGTACCGCCTATTACTACTATCATTGTCTTCATACACATCTTGTAATTGACAATACTGGACGCATAAGATATGTAGAATCTGGAATTTTAGGGCACCAAAACTATGCACAACAGTTTGTTTTGATGCGCCAAATTATTTTTTATTGCGATTTACAGATGATTGTTTCTTACTTGCTGACAAGATTTATCCAAATCGACATCCTATACTGACACCATACTCCATGACACAGATAAGACGTGAACATGGTGCATGGCGTCAACAAAGTCTGAGATTTAACAGATATGCTCAAAGATACAGTGTAAAAGTGAAGCATGCGGTTAGTCCGTAGAAAACATACAAAAGCCTAAGTTCTGTTTGGCGACATCCATGACATTTACTTACAATTGTAGTTAATAAAGTATTCAATTTGATATTTGTGTTAATACATTACAATTTGCTTAATGAACGTAACAAACGTAGTTTCAAACATAACGAATTGAAGATGTATTATATTTGTCAGTGGAGGAGTTCCATATTTGTGCATGGATACTCGAAATAATGGTAATTTCCTTGCCACAGTCGTTTTGGTCATATCAGGTCGCAATTAACATACCAACAGCTTCAGAGCGTTTATTTGGTGACACCTGCTAGCAACATACCAACAGCCTCGGTGCATTTATTTTTACTCAGCTTCGACATTGTACTTGATTTAATGACCCATAATGTTTCGGACATTATTCAAGAAAGTTATATAGCCGGTTCTTTTTCTTGAGAAAGTCGCTTATTTTTCGTGGATTTTCACGACTGTTTTCGAAATAAACTCGTGGATAGTGAAGTTTGTACATGTTTTTTTTATCATTGAAACTAGTTTTCCCGCCCATCAAAGTTTACAAAAATCAGACACGTAAATTCGCTTTCTACGAGAATGTCATTATTACTGTGGAAAACATATCATTTATCACAGAAAGATATTTGATTTTTGATAAATATGGCCAATATCATAATCGTGTACACAGTCTTATTGAATTCCAGTACGCGGTTCAAATTTATCACAGTCATGTTAAATATTTTATTGTCCTTTAAATGTATAGTTCATGACTAAATAAGTGTTAAAATTATCTTCATTGGCGATACATGGTTACTACAATATTCAGATAGAATGAAAATATATTAATCATATGTACAAAGTGCAAAATGCGTGTATACATGTACGTGATAAACATGGCAAAATATGAGAGATAAAAATTATTACTTATTGTATACAGTTATTGGTGTTGATGTAGTATATTTATACAATACAATATAAATGATTTATTTATTTCATCGGATTTAATGCTACTTTCAACATTATTTCAGATAAAGTGGCGGGCAGTTATCCTGACTAGCTTCAATAGAGTTTATTTAGGCATTAACCAATACTAACCACATTATATACGCAAGCTTTTTTGCCAAGCTACTCCACATAATTCAGAGGTGGAGGGCAATTTAACATAGGATATTATATCTTCAGTCGAATATGTCTCGGACAGTAATAGACTCGTCCTGGGTTCGAACTCGAACCTACTGGCTAGTTGAAGTAATGTAAACTATGTTTGACGTTCGGTGTATATTTCTTTGTAACGTATAATAGAGGGAGTGAAAGTCGAGGTTCTAACTACAAAAGAGACTGCAAAAAGCGTCTGATTTATTCTGTCACGTGGATTTGAAAAGGTAGATACAACTTTATTGAAACATTTACACCTTATTTTTAACATTGAAACAGCAATCATATATTTCATGTCACTTTTGTTTGTTTGTTTTATTTGTTTGAGTTTTACGCGCCTTTTCAACAGTCACAGTGATATGAGGTGAACAGTTTACCTGACCGTAGGCAACTACCTATTCTCTCACATAAAAGACATGGTCAGTACTAGGTGGGCTCGAACCCACGTCCCTCTATCAGTGAGAGGTTTCAGTGATTCGAGGTCAGCTTAACATTAACCACTCGACCACGGAGGCGGACACAAAAATGAGACCAGGCCCCGAGGTTATAAAACTTGAGGACAATCTCCGAGCTCAAACCTCAAGTCCGTGCTCAAAGTATTACGGTTTAAACGATAGAGCTGGTTAATGTTTAAATACATATTCAGGTCAATTATGATGTGAGATGAATGTATCAATAATAACATTAAATGTCCATTCATAATTAACTAAGAACTATTAAAAGACAAAATATGAGTTTTGAGCTCGGAGACCGATCTCAAGTTTTATAACCTCGGGCCCAGTATGAATCTTATTCAGTGACAGTGTTACTGTTGAAGAGACTTATGATAAACCAACTGACTTTTTATAAATGCTTTCATGGACATTAGGTATAAATATCATAACGAACCCAGGATTAATCATATAACAATGAAACTTTCAAACATACTCGTTTTATATGAATATTCAGACAGCAACATATTTTATTCTCCACTGTAAAACAATACTACGTTTTAGTCGTCATTAACTGAATGTGTTTATCAGAGGTACAAATTGTGCCTTTAGTTAAAAAAGTAATCGAGACCTCAAACACAATACGAGCACTATATATGTTTTATGTTCAATGTACGTGTATAAATGAAATTGCTTTGACACGCATGTTTCTCGTGTAAAACTAGATTTGCGTGAAGTGTGATTTCTTTTCATATGACCCCTTTCATATTGACTGTTTTATAATAGTTCGGCTATTTTGTTTTCAAATGTCCCCCTGAGGACAGGTTATAGTATGTGTTTCGAGTGTATGCAGATATTGTTTAACAAGTAAGCAAACATGTCTCAATGCATGATTTTTCTGGTGTGGAGAAAAACATCATTGTCATATTAATATAATATATTTAATAACGGATAATAATATTTATGGCAGTTAATTAAAACGAGACAACCCCAATAGAGCAACTGTAGAATGAAGCCGTGTTTCCAACCTTGTTTGTTTTATAGCCGACAAAAACAGCCAAAACTTCGGCATTTATTATTTGAATTGTATACAATCAACTCCGAATTAATGATTATTTTTAATACAGACAAAAGACACTCTTTTGTCACGATTTCGTCGATATAAGATGTTCGTAAAGGTTAGAATACATATTCGGGTGTTCTTCGTATAATCAGAAAGCTAAAAGAACGGTAGCGAATGAAGCAGTAATAATTTAATGGAGAGGGGTCTATATAAAGTTTCCAGAAATGTAGATAAGTGACTATTTCGAAAAAAAAAATGGTAATGACTGTGTGCAAAAATTAGTACTGAGCGAGATCTTCATTTTACGTCACCTTATTAAATACACGACCCCTGTTGTGGTGCAGTGGTTAGTATGCTGGACATGTATCTCGGCGATCCGTGTTCGAATCCCAATCACGACAGGTCATTATACCCTTCTAAGACAATTCGACAAAAATGTCGATTTCATCCCTGTTTAGAGAAGTTGCCGACTCCATATGGAAGGGTAAGTTAGTACTGGTTATAAATACAGTCCGGGAAAACTATATACATTGTAATTGTAAAACGGCGTTGAGCACGCTTGGAAAATGCATGTACGTATGTGCATTTTATTGCTGAATCAATTTGAAAGTTTGATCTGGTTCTTCGATCTAATATAGTAAAATGTTCTATTTGGATTCTTGTGCGGGGGTTTAACACTTGTGCGGGGATTTAACACTTTACCAGTACTAATACCCAGTAGAACTAGTATATTCTTATGGTAGAACAAAACACGTATAACATTTATTAACTTTCAAGTGCACTTACCGATGTTAACGATGTACAATGGCTGAAGCGCGTAATAATCAACATAAAATGTCTACTGAGCGAGCTAGTATAGCAATACAACAATTCGATACATTTCATTGCATAAATATCATATATTTTTTTTAATTTTCCTTTTGAACGAGCAGTAACGCAAATTCATTTTGTGTAGGATATAGTTTATATAGATTTATGTTGTATACGACTGATATATGAAAATTATATCCAACTAACAGGTAACCCGTAACTGGAAAAGCGGAACAGTTTGTTCTCAGGCCATAGTTTTTTATCTTTCGTTTTACAAACCCGCTGGTCCTAATGTCTGAAAAATAATGAAAAAAAATAAAAGAGTAAACGTAATGTTTTATTATTTGGCTCTTCTAATCCATGCCACACCAAAATAAAATCTATTTATCAAGCGGTATACTCTGAGAGTCTGATATCATCCTTCTTTAAGTATAGTTGTGTCCGAGATTTTGCGCTTTATTAGTTCCCAATTATTTCGACTGTATATAGTACTTAGTGCAGGGAGTCAGTGTACTATATCATGGCGAAACGCCTTTTTCAAAGTTTTTGTTCGGCCAGTATGTCGTCAATAATGCTTTGCCACGTGTATTGGTGATAATGTGAAAGCAATAGCAGACTACCAAGAATAGGCATGTACACTACTTACTAAACCTCTAAAGATGCTCTTAAATATATACCGTACCAAATATATAGATGTACCCATACCAGTCGTGTTTAGTCTCCAAGTCATTGAAAGTCACATGTGTCCTTCTGATTAAGATATGTCTATAGATTTCCAAAAAACATATATTATATTTATATATTTTTCATATGTTTACATATCAAATAAAAGTATTGAATGTGCACTTTAAAGCTTCAGAAGTCGAAGGCCAAAATGAAATTAACTTTTAAACTTCAGTATGAGGCAAAAGTAAATTTCAGTGACTATAAAAATGTCAGTAAAATTATTAACTTTGGCCTAAAATATAGAACACTCCAATATGTGGTTATTGATGTGGATGTTCGATGGAAGATTCGTCTTAAATCTATAAAATATATCTTAAAGATTTATCTGTGCTGTTGCATAAATTCTACTTGTGTGTAAATTAACTGATAAGTGAAACGCAGGTTGACGAGCACGTGCTAAACAAGAAAATCGTTTTTCTCTTGAAGGAATTATTATACCTGCGATTTATAAACAATGGCATAATCGTTTCCACAATTCATGATGTTCATTAAGAGTAGCACATATAAGAAGTATGCTTAAAAAAGAGATATATAAAGAGTAAAGTATCCATTTTGTGTCGGCGTACTTGCCAATGTCTACTTGTAATTCATTGCAAGTTTTTTCTTATTTGTATTTTTGTAGCATTTCATGACATTTTGGAACAATTTTCTAACATAAATGTGAACACAAATTCAGATCAAGATCGTTTACTGTAATTTACCAACCAATTCAAAATAAAGGGATAATCATCATACCGTACTACTAGCAGATTATGATAATTATGTATATCCATTATTACAACAATAAATCAAACTTGTCATGTGTGGCTTCAATGTATAATTGGACACGTTTAAACTCTCATTAAAGGCATGAAAGTCGTCGATCTGAGTTAATTAACGATTTAGGATCATATGTATAAAACACGTTTGTATGATTTTAAGTACATGTTATGATATCACATCGGATCAGCCATGACATTCAGATTACACAATTCGGACAACCGGGCATAAACATTAGGTTTTCAGATAATCCGTTGTCGAATAATCGCGAGTTTTACATACATTAGGAGGAATGGTTATGTATTTACACATTTCTACTTGTAGCTAATTACACAGTCTTTTAGCAATTGTACACAATAACGTGTAATTGATTTTTTATTGATATGCTATACATTTTCGGATTTTATCAATCAAAAATAGTGATTGTAAGATTGTACAGCCTTGCAGTGGGGATAACCCTTTGTACATGTGAGTATACTTTCACTAAATTATAATATATATTTCATACATACGCAGATAACCACATTGATTGATTGATTGATTGATTGATTGGTTGGTTGGTTGGTTGGTCGGTCGGTCGGGTCGGTCGATCGATCGATCGATCGATTGATTGATACTTGCTTACATGTACAAATTTCACTTTTCACATTTTCTAATCGCTCCTCTGTTCCTGGTTTGTACACGTTATTATTAAGTTGCAAAGTTTGTCTTGTACAGAAAGATATTTATCTCCTCTTTATTTAATATACATGATGTTACACATCATAGCAATGTAGAATGTAAACATACAATCATGAGTAACATTTAAAACAGTATGATGTAATAATTACTGAAACAGAAAAAAAGTAAAGTCTTCATTTTGGATAAATTTACATACGCATTTCTTCTAGTAATAAATGACTATTAATTAATTATTAGTATTTGATTACTTGTACCTAGCTACTTGCTAATCATTGATTTTTATTGATGTTTATGTTTCTGATTTCATAATCAGCAGTAGTGATAGCAGCTATTCAGCAGCAATGCAATAGGGATACATTTTTTTGTGGATAAGTATACTATTACCTACTCCAAACGTATTACACATAATATGTAGATCCACTTACTTTTCTATACATATAAATATATGCATGTATAACTGATTGAAAGTTTTTAACTTGTTCAAGCATACATACAGTCAAACCTGTGTTAGCGTATACCTCCGAAAACGGTCATCTTGTTTAAAAAGGTTATTGTATGAAAAACCGTCATTGATTATAAGCGACAAAATAACTTCTTTTCCCGGTATTCACATATCATTTCTGCATTCTTTTAATGACTTGTCATTTATTACTGAAATATAATTTCCTTTAAATAAGTTATAAGTTCAGAATTATTTGATAAATTGTGCCCTTGAACATAATACTCTCAGTGTTTAATAACTTGTAAAATGTACTTATTCATCAGAACTTAATTATTTGTAACTTGTATTTGATCCCTCAGTTTACTGATTTGCCATTACATTTCAGGAATAACTTCTAAACTAAATTGAATTTGTGAGCGAGACTGCTTTTTTCAACAGTGTTTTATATAAATGTGCTTTGTGATTAGTGAACGATGTGCTCAGCGATTGTGCGTAGTGTTTGTGCTTAGTGATTACGCGTAGTGTTTGTGCCAAGTGTTTTACGCGTAGTGTTTGTGCTAAGTGTTTTACGCGTAGTGTTTGTGCTGTGTTATATTTGTGTTTGTGAAATAAATTTTGGATTAGGATTATTTAGGATGGATTTCTGAAGTAAGTGAATATTCTCGAGCAATGCACCTAATTTTCACAATGGTAGGTCCCCTCACATAATTTAACTTCACAATGCACTACTTTTTTTAGGATTAGGAAGACATTTTTGTTTCTTAATTTTTTAAATATTTTAAATAATTATATTTTTCAAATACTTCAGATAGTTAACCTAATGATTGAGGTTTAAGACAAACAAAATGATTCTTTGAACAAAAAAACAACAACAACTGTTTCGTAAAGATAATATCTGTGGAATACATTTTCGTAGAATTAAATCATGACATGCGCTTATCAACGTGTATCAAAGAGATTAGAATGATTATACAGTCATGGACTATGAATATCGTATGATAAGGTAAAACTATGTTTGCGCGAAATCATGTCTTAAAGAAATCAACCAAAGTAGGGTCCTTAAAATGTAAAGTTAACTTTAAAGAAAATGAATCCATACATTTTCATTAATACATACAAAAAATGTATATCAATTGTGTAGAATGCTATTTGCACTATTATTTTATTGGCTATGAATACGAATCTTATACATAAAATAATTTAAAACAATATTGTCCGTGAAATACATGAACAATCAACGACAGGTTGAGCTTGTTGTTTAACATTGATTCCCATCACATCAAATCATTAATAAGGGCGTTTAGACAAACTATTTCCATTGAAAAACAATATTAACAAACCCCGCGACCATAGTATCATGCATTTCCGACTGAAATATTGTTAATTTTAGACGTTTTAAAGCAAACTAATTCAGTATTGATATTCTATGTCCACGCCCTTTTATTACATTAACAAGATAATTTACTTAGAAAAAAATGAAAATACTAAATTCGACAGACGTGCTTTGTAAACATACATTGAATTCATTTTCAAATCAATACACAAAGAGTGCGCGATATTACTAGTTCGAATTGTTAAAAAATACATTTAAATAGAAATCGTTATTTATTCCTGAAATATGCAAACAGTCCCACTTTCACGGATTGTTCCGCTCAATTAATTCAATTAATATTCATAATTCAAAAACAACCTTACACAATCGAAATAAACGCTGGTTTGTTCCGTTCAGCTATTAATATATCTGGTCATTTCTGTGTAAAAGCATATTAGTCAAATAAAACCCAATTGCACACAGGTTGTTTACTGGAAGTTCCGTTTAATTCAGTTAATTAATATTCATAATTAATAGTGAAAAACAAAGGAAATACACGCCAGATAGTTATATCAATTACTAGTATTTCAATCTTACACAATTCGTATACACGCAGGTATGCGTACTTACATTCCGGTCAAATATTAATATATCTGTTCATTTTATTGCACAAAAACTTATGATGCAAATAAAGTAGTGATGATCATGCGTTGTTTTCATAATGTTCCGTTCAAATAAATTAATCAATATTCATGATTAATAATAAAACAAAATACAAACGAGTCAAATTGCGCACGGGTTGTATACTTGACGATCAGTTCCAATAAGTTAATTTAATAGCATTCATAGTTAATAATCAAAGACAATTGAAATACATGCAGGATCGTTATATTAATTATGCCAATCTTACACAATTGAATTACTCGCTGGTTAATTTACATCATTAACTTCACATCAAATATTAACATATCTGGTGATTTTTGCATTAAATCACATGAATTAAATAAAAATGAAATGCGCACGGCTAGTTTGAATAAAGTTCCGTTCGAATAGCTTGAATAATATTCATAATTAATAATCAGAAACAATCTTGCGCGCAATTGAGATACAAGCTGGTTAGTTTGCTTTATAAAGTTCCGTTAATATATCTGGTAATTTTTGCATAAAGTCACAAATTGTACACATGTTGTTCAAATATTCAGTTAATTAATATTCACAATTAATAATCAAACACAATACAAATGAGTAATATGAAAATCAAGGGCGCACGGATTGTTTACTTGAAATTCAATTCAAATATGTACGTATCCGGTCATTTATGCATAAAAACATATGATTGTAATCAACGTGAAATGCGTATCCGGTGTTTACATAATGTTTAGTTCATATAAGTTAATTAATATTTTTAATAAAAAAACAAACATAAACGAAATACACCCTGCTTTGTTTACTTTTAGTTCCGTTCAAATGTTGATGCATCTGGTAAGTTTTGCATGTACATTGTGTGTTCTTCGTTCAAGTCAATAATTTCGGATGTTGTGTGGAAATCCAATATACTAATTAAAGACATGAAAAGCCTGTTGTTTAAATTATTAATCCCATCATATAAGTTTATTAATTAGGGCATTCAGTAAATAGATTGACATGGAAAAACATAATCAAACCGCGCGACCTTAGAACCATGCATTTCAGACTAAATATTTATGACTTTGGAATATCTAAAAGCCGAATAACGCATTGTTTAAATAAACACGGAGCCAAACAAATTTAAAAAATCTTAATGATGGTATTTTGATTGTATTTTGCGTGTAATTGCAAACAGAATGACCGTAAAATAGTAAACAAAACCCGTGAGCTGATTACCATGCATGTAAAGTGTGTGCAATTCATTCAATTCAATCTTTTTTCTAAATCATATATAACTATTAAAGACATGATAAGTCTGTTGTTTAAAAGATATTCCCATCATATAAATCCATAAATTAGGGCATTCAGACAATATATTGACAAAGAAAAGTATAATGAAACCGCGCTACCTTAGAACCATGCATTTCCGTAGTAAATATATATTATTTTGGACTATTTTAAAGCCAATTGATGTATTGTTTAAATATGCATGGAGCCAATAATATATTTAAAAAATCATAATGATGGTATTTTGATTGCATTTTTCGTGTAAACGTAACACAGAAATGTCCGTAAAAAACTCAACAAAACCCGTGAGCTGATTATCATGCATGAACAGTGTGCTACTCTTTCAAATTAATAATTTTGGATGTTGTGAGAAAATCCAATATACAAATTAAAGACATAATAAGCTCTTTTTTAAATTGATTCCTTTCATATAAGTTCATTAATTAGGGCATTGAGACAACTGATTGACATGGAAAAAATCAAACCCCGTGACCTATATGAACCATGCATTTCCTACCTAAATACTTATTATATTGGACAATTTAAAAGCCAAATTATCCATTGTTTAAATATACATGGAGCCAATCGTAGCTTTAAAAATCTTAGTGATGGTATTTTTATTGTATTTTGCGTGTGAATATTACACAGAAATGTCCGTGAAAAAGTAAACAAAACCCGTGAGCAGATTGTCATGCTTGTAAAGTGTGTCTAATTCATCCAATTTAATCTTTTTTTAAAAATCATATATAACTATTAAAGCCATGATAAGTCTGCTGTTTAACATATATTCCCTTCATATAAATCCATAAATTAGCGCATTCAGACAATATATTGACATGGAAAAGTATAACGAAACCGCGCGACCTTTGAAACATGCATTTCCGTAGTAAATATATATCATTATTGGACTATTTTATAGCCAATTGATGCATTGTTTAAATATACATGGAGCCAATCATATTTAAAAAATTCATAATGATGGTACTTTGATTGCATTTTTCGTGTACACGTAACACAGAAATGTCCGTAAAAAAGTAAACAAAGCCCGTGACCTGAGTATCATGTATGTACAGTGTGTGTTCTTCTTTCAAGTCAATAGTTTCGGATGATGTGTAAAAATCCAATATATTACTAGTTAAAGACATGAAAAGCCTGTTGTTTAAATTATTAATCCCATCATATAAGTTCATTAATTAGGTCATTCAGAAAATAGATTGACATGGAAAAACATAATCAAACCGCGCAACCTTAGAACCATGCATTTCAGACTAAATATTTATGATTTTGGAATATTTAAAAGCCGAATAACGCATTGTTTAAATAAACACGGAGCCAATCAAATTTAAAAAATCTTAATGATGATATTTTGTTAGTATTTGGCGTGTAAATGTAGCACAGAAATGTCCGTTAATAGTAAACAAAACCCGTGAGCTGATTATCATGCATGTTAAGTGTGTGTAATTCATTCAATTCAATCTTTTTCTAAATCATATGTAACTATTAAAGCCATAAGTCTGCTGTTTAAAACATATTCCCATCATATAAATCCATAAATTAGGGCATTCAGACAATATATTGACAATGAAAAGTATAATGAAACCGCGCAACCTTAGAACCATGCATTTCCGTAGTAAATATACATCATTTTGGACAATTTTAAAGCTAATTAATGCATTGTTTAAATATACATTTATCCAATTATATTTCAAAAAATCATAATGATAGTATATTGATTGTATTTTTCGTGTACACGTAACACAGAAATGTCCGTAAAAAAAGTAAACAAAGCCCGTGAGCTGATAATCATGCATGTACAGTGATTTTCTTCTTTCAAGTCAATAATTTCGGATGTCTGTGAAACTCCAATATACTAATTAAAGACATGAAAAGCCTGTTGTTTAAAATTTATTCCCATCACATATCAGTTCATTAAATTGGCCATTCAGGCAATAGATTGACATAGAAAAGCATAATGCATTTCCGACCTAAATATTTATCATTTTGGACAATTAAAAAGCCTAATAAACCATTATTTAAATATATATGGAGCCAATCGTATTTTAAAAAATCTAAGTGATGGTATTTTGATTGTATTTTGCGTGTAAATGTAACACAGAAATGTCCGTGAAAACGTAAACAAAACCAGTGACCTGATTATCATGCATGTACTATACGTGTTACTATTTCAACTCAATAATTTAGGATGTTGTGTGAAAATCCAATATATTAATTAAAGACATAATAAGCTTGTTTTTTTTAAAAATTTATTCCTTTCATATAAACTCATTAATTAGGGCATTGAGACAATTGATTGACATGGAAAAATATAATCAAACCCCGCGACCTTAGAATCATGCATTTCCGATCTAAATATATATCATTTTGGACAATTTAAAAGCCAAATAATCCATTGTTCAAATATACATGGAGCCACTCGTATTTAAAAAATTAGTGATGGTATTTTTATTGTACTTTATGTGTAAATATAACACATAAATGTCCGTGAAAAAGTAAACAAAACCCGTGAGCTGATTATCATGCATGTAAAGTGTGTGTAATTCATTCAATTCAATATTTTTTCTAAATCATATGTAACTGTTAAAGCCATGGTAAGTCTGCTGTATAAAATATATTCCCTTCATATAAATACATAAATTAGTGCATTCAGACAATATATTGACATGGAAAAGTATAATGAAACCGCGCGACCTTTGAAACATGCATTTCCGTAGTAAATATATATCATAATTGATTATTTTATAGCCAATTGATGCATTGTTTAAATATAAATGGAGCCAATCATATTTAAAAAATTCATAATGATGGTATTTTGATTGTATTTTTCGTGTATACGTAACACAGAAATGTCCGTAAAAAAGTAAACAAAGCCCGTGACCTGAGTATCATGTATGTACAGTGTGTGTTCTTCTTTCAAGTCAATAATTTCGGTTGATGTGTTGAAATCCAATATATTAGTTAAAGACATGAAAAGCCTGTTGTTTAAATTATTAATCCCATCATATAAGTTCATTAATTAGGTCATTCAGAAAATAGATTGACATGGAAAAACATAATCAAACCGCGCGACCTTAGAACCATGCATTTCAGACTAAATATTTATGATTTTGGAATATCTAAAAGCCGAATAACGCATTGTTTTAATAAACACGGAGCCAAACAAATTTAAAAAATCTTAATGATGGTATTTTGATTGTATTTTGGGTGTAATTGTAAACAGAATGTCCGTAAAATAGTAAACAAAACCCGTGAGCTGATTACCATGCATGTAAAGTGTGTGCAATTCATTCAATTCAATCTTTTTTCTAAATCATATATAACTATTAAAGACATGATAAGTCTGTTGTTTAAAAGATATTCCCATCATATGAATCCATAAATTAGGGCATTCAGACAATATATTGACAAAGAAAAGTATAATGAAACCGCGCAACCTTAGAATCATGCATTTTCGTAGTAAATATATATCATTTTGGACTATTTTAAAGCCAATTGATGTATTGTTTAAATATGTATGGAGCCAATAATATATTTAAAAAATCATAATGATGGTATTTTGATTGCATTTTTCGTGTAAACGTAACACAGAAATGTCCGTAAAAAACTCAACAAAACCCGTGAGCTGATTATCATGCATGAACAGTGTGCTACTCTTTCAAATTAATAATTTTGGATGTTGTGAGAAAATCCAATATACAAATTAAAGACATAATAAGCTCTTTTTTTAAATTGATTCCTTTCATATAAGTTCATTAATTAGGGCATTGAGACAACTGATTGACATGGAAAAAATCAAACCCCGTGACCTATATGAACCATGCATTTCCTACCTAAATACTTATTATATTGGACAATTTAAAAGCCAAATTATCCATTGTTTAAATATACATGGAGCCAATCGTAGCTTTAAAAATCTTAGTGATGGTATTTTTATTGTATTTTGCGTGTGAATATTACACAGAAATGTCCGTGAAAAAGTAAACAAAACCCGTGAGCAGATTGTCATGCTTGTAAAGTGTGTCTAATTCATCCAATTTAATCTTTTTTTAAATCATATGTAACTATGTAAGCCATCATAAGTCTGCTGTTTAACATATATTCCCTTCATATAAATACATAAATTAGTGCATTCAGACAATATATTGACATTGAAAAGTATAATGAAACCGCGCGACCTTTGAAACATGCATTTCCGTAGTAAATATATATCATTATTGGACTATTTTATAGCCAATTGATGCATTGTTTAAATATACATGGAGCCAATCATATTTAAAAAATTCATAATGATGGTACTTTGATAGCATTTGTCGTGTATACGTAACACAGAAATGTCCGTAAAAAAGTAAACAAAGCCCGTGACCTGAGTATCATGTATGTACAGTGTGTGTTCTTCTTTCAAGTCAATAGTTTCGGAAGATGTGTAAAAATCCAATATATTACTAGTTAAAGACATGAAAAGCCTGTTGTTTAAATTATTAATCCCGTCATATAAGTTCATTAATTAGGTCATTCAGAAAATAGATTGACATGGAAAAATATAATCAAACCGCGCAACCTTAGAACCATGCATTTCAGACTAAATATTTATGATTTTGGAATATTTAAAAGCCGAATAACGCATTGTTTTAATAAACACGGACACAATCAAATTTTAAAAAGCTTAATGATGGCAAGGACTTATATACATACATATAAGTCCTTGATGATGGTATTTTGTTAGTATTTGGCGTGTAAATGTAACACAGAAATGTCCGGAAATAGTAAACAAAACCCGTGAGCTGATTATCATGCATATTAAGTGTGTGTAATTCATTCAATTCAATCTTTTTTTCTAAATCATATGTAACTATTACAGCCATGATAAGTCTGCTGTTTAAAACATATTCCCATCATATAAATCCATAAATTAGGGCATTCAGACAATATATTGACAAGGAAAAGTATCATGAAACCGCGCAACCTTAGAACCATGCCTTTCCGTAGTAAATATACATCATTTTGGACTATTTTAAAGCCAATTGATGCATTGTTTGAATATACATTTATCCAATTATATTTCAAACAATCATAATGATGGTATATTGATTGTATTTTGCGTGTAAATGTAACACAGAAATCACCGTGAACAAATAAACAAAACCTGTGAAATGATTATCATGCATGTACAGTTTGTGTTCTTCTTTCAAGTCAATATTAAATTTCGGATGTTGTGTGGAAATCCAATATAATAATTATAGACATGATCAGCTTGTTGTTTAAAATATATTCCCATCATATAAATTCAAAATTAGGGCACTCAGACAATATATTGACATGGACAAGTATAATGACATCGCGCGACCTTAGAACCATGCATTTCCGTACTTGATATAAATCATTTTGGACTATTTTAAAGCCAAATAATGCATTGTTTAAACACACATGGAGCTAATCATATTAAAAAAATTACAATGATGGTATTTTGATTGTATTTTTCGTGTAAACGTACTCAGAAATGTCCGTGAAAAAGTAAACAAAACCCGTGAGCTGATAATCATGCATGTACAGTGTTTTTCTTCTTTCAAGTCAATAATTTCGGATGTCTGTGAAAATCCAATATATTATTACAGACATAATAAGCTTGTTGTTTTAAATTCATCCCCATCACATATCAGTTCATTAAATACTAGTAGGGCATTCAGGCAATAGATTTACATAGAAAAGCATAATGCATTTCCGACCTAAATATTTATCATTTTGGACAATTAAAAAGCCAAATAAACCATTATTTAAATATATATGGAGCCAATCGTATTTTTAAAAATCTTAGTTATGGTATTGTTATTGTATTTTGCGTGTAAATATAACACTGAAAATGTCCGTAAAATAGTAAACAAAACCCGTGAGCTGATTACCATGCATGTAAAGTGTGTGTAATTCATTCAATTCAATCTTTTTTCTAAATCATATGTAACTATTAAAGCCATGATAAGTCTGCTATTTAAAATATATTTCAAAAAATCATAATGATGGTATTTTGATTGCATTTATCGTGTAAACGTAACACAGAAATGTCCGTAAAAAACTCAACAAAACCCGTGAGCTGATTATCATGCATGAACAGTGTGTTACTCTTTCCAATTAATGGTTTAGGAAGTTGTGAGAAAATCCAATGTACAAATTAAAGACATAATAAGCTCTTTTTAAAATTTATTCCTTTCATATAAGTTAATTAATTAGGGCATCGAGACAATTGATTGACATGGAAAGAAATCAAACCCTGCGACCAATGAACCATGCATTTCCGACCTAAATACTTATCGTTTTGGACAATTTAAAAGCAAAATTATCCATTGTTTAAATATACATGGAGCCACTTGTATTTAAAAAAAATCTTAGTGATGGTATTTTGATTGTATTTTGCGTGTGAATATAACACAGAAATGTCCGTAAAAAGTAAACAAAACCCGTGACCTGATTATCGTGCATGTAAAGTGTGTGTAATTCATTCAATTCAATTTTTTTCTAAATCATATGTAACTATTAAAGACATGATAAGTCTCTTTAAAAGCAAAATGATACATTGTTTAAATATATACACGGAGCCAATCATATTAAACAAATTCATAATGATGGTATTTTGATTGCATTTTTTGTGTAAACGTCACACAGAAATGTCCGTAAAAAACTCAACAAAACCCGTGAGTTGATTATCATGCATGTACCGTGTGTTACTCTTTGAAATTAATAATTTAGGATGTTGTGTGAAAATCCAATACTAAGTTAAGACATAATAAGCTTGTTTTTTTTTAAATTTGTTCCTTTCATATAAGTTCATTAATTAGGGCATTGAGACAATTGATTGGCATAGAAAAATATAATCAAAGCCCGCGACCTTAGAACCATGCATTTCCGACCTAAATATTTATCATTTTGGACAATTAAAAGCCTCATAATCCATTCTTTAAATATACATGGAGCCAATTGTATTTTAAAAAATCTTAGTGGTGGTATTTTGATTATATTTTACAAAACCCATGAGCTGATTATCATGCGTGTTACTCTTTCAAATCAATAATTTAGGATGTTGTGTGAAAATCCAATATACTTATAAAGACACGATGAGGTTGTTATTTTAAATTTATTCCTTTCATTTAAGTTCATTAATTAGGGCATTCAGACAATTGATTGACATGGAAAAATAAAATCAAACCAAGCGAAATATTTATCATTTGGTACAATTTAAAAGCCGAATAACACACCGTTTAAATATACATAAAGCCACTCGTATTTTTTTAAAATCTTAGTGATGGTATTTTGATTGTATTTTGCGTATAAAAGTAACACAGAAATGTCCGTGAAAAAGTAAACAAAACCCGTGACCCGAATATTATGCACGTAAAATGTGTTTAATTTATTCAATTCGATCTTTTTGAAAATCGGATGTAACCATTTAAGACATGATAAGCTTGTTTTACTCCTTTCATAACAGTTCATTAACTAGGGCATTCAGACCATAGATTGACCTAGAAAAACTTAATCAAATTGCTCGACCTTGGGACCATGCATTTCCTACTAAATATTTATCACTTGTGACTATTTAAAAACCAAATAATGCATTGTTTATTTACATGGAGCCAATCGTAATGAAGAAATTCTTAATGATGGTATTTTGATTGTATTTTCGGTCCATGTATTTCTACCTAAATATTTATCATTTGGGATTTTTATTCACGTTATTTCGCATGTTAATGAAGCAAAGAAATGTTTGTGAAAAAGTAAACAGAACCCGTGACCCGAATATTATGCACGTAAAATATGTATAATTCATTCAATTCAATAATTAAGGATGTTTTGTGAAAATCATACGTAACAGATAAAAAGTAAGCACCAGTTATATGCAGAGGTACATGAGAATCTAAAAAATACCGCACATTTTTATCATATAATTATATTGATCATTCTGATATTTTGTTTATGCAGCCAATACACATTATGGAATACACACGGATTCCGTGTTATTCACAAATATTGTATTACGTTATTTCTTCATTCTAACATATGTATGAATGTGGTCTTGTACATATGAATATAAAAATGAAATATGTTCCGTGAAATAGGTCGTTATAAGTATTATTGACTTTGATCTTAGATATTTTCAATAGTGCAGGTCATTTTCAATCAAAGCATGTAAACAACAAAACATATGTCGTTCGATACATAGACAATTGTGGGAAGATTCAAGTCAATAATTTAGGATGTTGTGTGAAAAGCATACGTAACAGTTGAAGATATGATAAGCCTGCTGTTTTAAATGCATCCCCATCATATAAATTCATTAATTAGGGCGTGTAGTCAACCAATTTTCATTGAAATAATATAAACACACTCCACGATCATAGTAACACATGTTTCCACCCTAAATATTTACCATTTTGACGATCTTAATGCAAAATGATTCGTTATTAATATTCTATGTCCACGCTCTTTATTTACATTAAATTCTCTATAATCAAATTGATAAATATGCTACTTAATTTATACTTCAAATCATTTTGAAAATGCCAAATGCGATACACGTGGTTTGTAACCATTCAATTCTCATTCTATCCAATACACAAAGATTGCGCGATACTAACTTGCTGTGTAAGACGTTAATTTCTTCATTTTAAATTGTTAAAAAAATAAAATTTTGCATTTAAATAGAAATCTTAATTCATTCCTGAAAAATGCCAACAGTCTTGCTTCCACGTATTGTTCCGCTCAAATAAGTTAATTAATATTCTTAATCAATAGCCAAAAACAAGCTTACACATATGAAAGACATGCTGGTTTGTTTACATTAAGTTCCGTTCAACTACATGTATTAAACATGTAATATCTTGCCAATTTTTTCGTATAAAAGCATTTGAGTGAAATAAAACCCAATTGCGTTCGGGTTGTTTACATTATTGTCCGTTAAAATAAGTTAATTAATATTCACAATTGATCATCTGCCCGGTTGTTAATCAAACCAAGTACATTTACAACAATGTAGTTCTTCTATATGCTGAATTGTTAAATATTATTTCGATATACTTTGACAAATGTATATTTTTCAGTACGTCTAAATTCTACAGCCTCGTTTATTTGTTTTGTTTTATTGTAAAAGCCTCATATTTGCATGTTTTCTACATATACTGAGTGAATAAATGATATGTTCTGTTCATAACCAATAAAGGGATAGGCCTATTCCCATAATTCGGATTGCTTGTCTTAACATTTTATAGTGAAATAAATCTATCTATCTATCTATCTATTTCAGTGTATTCTGAAAAAAAAAACACGTGGAACAGTTAAAAATCTTTTATTTTAACTATTCATACTTTTAACTCAGCTTATGTAGAGGGATTCTGTAATAATCATTGTCTAGTTCAAAATAAAAGTCTGAAACTAGTATTTGTTAATTTCCTCACTTTTGAATAAATCTAACTCGTTCAATACAGAATTGTAATTTACCTATAGTTTTAAGGTCAGATAGCTTAATTGGATAGAGCAACCCAGGCCAGCAATTGGCTATGGGAAGATTTGGGTTCGAATCCCGATCTGACTTTCATGGGTAACCGTTAACATTTTCGAAATTTGAAACTTAATTTTACAGTTTGTTTTGGCAGTGAAATGACTTCAAATTTTAGCAGTGCTAATTAAAAATTCTATCTACATGCACACCTACTTGAGACTAATCAAAATCCCATTTTCTTATTTTCACAAATGGATAAATCCCTGTTCTAGACTGTGCGATCTGCCTCCAAGGTCGAGTGGTCAAGGTAGCTGACTTCAAATTACTGTAACCTCTATCTGATAGAGGGTCGTTGGTTCGAGCCCAGCTACCGACCATGTCTCTTTGTGTGAGAAAGTTAGGCAGTTGCTTTTGGAGGACGGGAGTCTAATAATGGTTATTCACAGGAACGATGGTTAGATGAACTGACTATGACAAATGAAAAGGGGTATAAAACTCAAACTACAAACATCACCACCATCTTTGATAATGACAATGCGTGGGAATGTTAGTAAAGTGATAGATTGTCAAGCCTTCCAAGCTACTCAATCTACCGAGGAAGACATTGACAATGTGATAAAAAATAGTGCAAAACCTACTTTAGCCTTTATAGCCTATAAAGTGCAAAACCTACTATGTACATGGTGAAGAGTGTTTGTGCTGTTAAAATCTAGATTACCTGCCCCATACACTATGTGATACAGTATCACATAGTGTAAGGGGCAGGTAATCCAGACTATGATTTTAGTCATTCAGATTTATCTCCCTTGTAAAGTTCAAGGTCAACATTTAACTGGTTCCCGTAGATTTGCCTGTTTGGTCCACTGCACTCTCTTACACACCGGCCTGTTCATACATTCACTGTATGTGAGAGATAACGAACGACAACTCTGCTAGGAGATTGGGTCCACTGCAGAGCATGGAACGGGAACCAGATCCCGTCAACTTACGGAAAGTTCTTCGTCTGTTGAAGTATCCAGTTTTCTCCTGTTTATGAACTACTACCTCGTAAGTGTTGATTCTTGTTGATAAAATGTGATGCACTTAACGATGAAATATAGGCTTAAGTGTTTACTGTTTTTATTTGTGATTGTAATTGCTAGTTATGTGAATGTCATGTGTTTTCGCGAATTCGCGAAATATGTGTCCTTGTATTTATCTATCTGCCTATCTCTATATACTTTCGGGTAAACAAGCAGGTGCGCGTCAGTGTAGACAAAAGTGATTTTAAAACTTTAGAAAGAAAGACTTCACAGTAAAATAGTGAGAATGGAAGCTAAAAGCGCGATAGTGTTAACTTAGTTCTGGGTCCCATAACTAAATTGGTATTTTTTATTTCGTTTTGTTGACCATTTTAGTTATGGAATTGTCCTCTTACAAAGCCAACAGCTTCCCAGATAGCAGTAAGATGTTGGGCCACCGTTGGTCCAACGCAGTTGTCTTTGTTGGGCCAATGACTGAAGCCAACGTTGGGCCAATGGAGCTCTGCTCATCAGAAGAACGTGGAGCCAACAGTTGGCTCACCGTTGGCCCAACGATGTTTGAGAAATACCATACGTTGGGCCAACGATGATACAACTGTTGGCTCAGTATTGGCCCAACCATTGGCATATTGTTGGCCCAATGTTTGAATTTCAACATAGTATTGTTGGGCCAATGATGGGCCAACGGTTAACGTACTTGACTTACTGTATCGGGGGACTGTGGAACCAACCGTTGGCCCAACATATGCCATCTGCAACATTGTAGGCCAACGATTGGTCCCACGTTCCCCCAATAGGAAAAGTTGAGTCAACCATTGGCTCAACCTTCCCCTCAAAGAGATATCAGCTGAAAGAAATGTAAGATTTGCTTGTAGTATGGTGTGTGATGAACAGACTAAATAAAACCAGGTAATTTAGTTTTAGAAGGACAGCAAACAATAAACTTTACCAATGCTGACGCCATCGTCCAGGTTATGACAACAGTTCTTATTTTCTTCGAAAAGTTGTGCTAAAAAACAGACGCACGGTGATCACAATTATAGGCAATCTATTAACCTTTACCAAGAGATTCTTAAGGAAATTGATACTCTTCTTCATGTTTAAACTTTTTTTATTTATTTAATTTTTATGACATATTAAGGCATTGTTTATAATACATTCTTAATGTGTTTTTTTTTCAATTATTTAATGTCTCTGATTTTATTCTGCTGCCAGTTCTGCTGCTGCTGCCTTCTTTTCCTCATGCTTCCCTCCGGTCCTTTGCATATCTCAGCCACTCACTCTGATTATTTTCGATCTCATGATCCGTGGCTGAAGATTTGCATGAATGAACAACATCTGAAATATAATCAAATGATGTATGCATTGAATGTATGAAATCATTCACTATAGTTTCAACCTATAACGCGGCAGTGCCACGAAACCAGGTTTTCTAAGGCTTAATACCAAAGTACTCTAGAATTCTTTGCTAAGACTTCATTAGTGGTTCAGTTTCCAGTGCGACTAATAAGTTAACTTTGACCTTTACCCGCCTGCCATCATTTTCGGCATTCCAATTACCAGTTTTCACTTTGTGAAAACCTGGTTAAAACACAATCACGAGTCGGACACTATCTGACAGCAGAGCACAGCATAGCCTACATGTAACCTAAAAGCATGGACATCATCAGAAGGGGACCTTCAGCTTTCCTCTTGATGACACAGTTTAGATCAAATATGAAATAATTATTTCTTTGCATATGAATGGCACCACAGTATTATAATTCATATAACATGCTAGACCCGAAGGTTCTCGTTTGACTAGAATATGTGTGAATTTATGACCCTTTCAAATATCTGATATTTCATTGCATCATCATATATAATACGCTAAGTAACTAAACATAAATCTACTATTAGTTCAAAAGACAGGCCTCAAATTGTGACCACCGAAGGATGACTGTAGTTGTATTGTATCACTTTTTAGTGTTCCATGCTTCCCACAAAGGAACGGAACAAAATAGTATTGTAAGCTGGGAAATTATGACAGTTGCCTGGTAATTTTATCTGCCTTTTTGCAAACTTTTGACAATAATTTCTTAGTTAAAAATAACTTTAAAGTACAATGTGATTAATATGAAGATATGTACTGTGCCCATATGAATGTGCCTTATTGCTATAAACATCTATTCTGCCATTTGGTTAAAGCTAAACAACATTTTAAACACCTACCTAAGATTACTTTTTTGAGCTTCAGATTTTTGAAATCTTCTCTTGTGCCCTTCACTACCCAGTTGAAATTAACACACATGTCATTGGTCATGACATCACTCGTCTAGTGTTTATCGCCACCGTCTCCCCACCAACCAGTGACAGATTAGCGACCTGTGATGGAAAGACATTAGCAAAATTATTAATTTTAGTAAAAAATACAAAGCAAACAAACATATTTTCATAATGACATGTGCACAGTCATCATTTTTTCATGTAAGAATGGTCGAGGGATAGGCTGAATTGCTTCACAGTCATATATTTTGCAAAAGGCAGCTTGTATTTTATTTTATGTATGTATTAGTAAATATATATACATGCAGGCAGTTGAAGTTAAGAATACCAGTGTCACCATCTTTATATGTACATCAAATCAATCCTTTACCATTTCGACAGCCACTTATTTCCTAAGACATCACAAAGTCGAGATATTCTAGGGCTCAAAATAATCCTAATAGTAGTTGTTGAGATGTCTTTGTGGTCGAAATGGTACGGTAGATAGCAGTGAGTCCCAGTGTGGCAGACCAAAATACACTACATGTTTTAAAACTAATTAGCTAGAGTCAAATCGCTTATCAATTTTGATAACACTTTGACTAAGATGGCTATTTCCAACTTTATCTAGTGACTAATCAAGTTGGCAACATCGCGAAAATACATGACAATGACGAAATATCAAATAATCAGCGTTCACAATACTACGAGGCATTCTATTGTTGTTTTGGTGCCTAAATGTGTATTACAAATAATTGATTAGTACTTACCAGGTGAAAGGAGGTATCGACTTTCATGATTTTTGTCCAAATATCTTTGGCGGTGATGGCTGTTATTGTCAGACGTGCTATGACGTAGTTTTGAACACTATATGACGTCATCAGATGCGCGCGTGACAATTAGCAACTATGTAAAGTTTTACGTAAATTTGGCAAGCCCTGATGAGTGTAACAATTACGAAACCGGTCGGCTATTAAATGATATATAATACCTACGGAATGTTGATTATTTTTCATTACAAAGTGTATATTTATATAATATTTGGCCTTTACAAATTCAATAGAGCTCTATAAAAAAAAATATACGTATATATTTCTGTTTAAAACATCTGCACTCTTGTGTACGGTACAAAATACCATAATTATAATATATTATCAATGCAGACCTGGATACAATTAAAAAGCTGAATAAAAGTGCACAAATTCATAAAAAATTGTGCATGACTAAATCACATATGTACGTAGATCTACACTGCAAGAAGGTTAATATGTCAAGTGCACGGATGATTTGCAGATATACTGGATAAATGATCCATAATGAAAAGACGTTATTTAGCACAAAAACTCCGAAAAATATATATCTGTTAACGTTATTTCTGGAATCACGTCGTTGGCACAACACCGAATTATCTTGACGCCCTAAATATCTATGTTGGTCCAACAATTTATATAACATGGGTTTTATTGTTCGTTGGACCAACGGTGGTCCAACATTGGTATTCATGTCTATTTTCTTCTTTGTTGGGCCATTGCCGGCCCAATGTCTGATTTGAACCCATTAATATTCATTAATGGCCCAACGTTGGCCCAACGAAGATGTGCGCCGCTGACGGATATCCGTCGTTGGCCCAACTGATGTCTGCTATCTGGGTTAAGACGCTTGTTCATGCATCTATTGAATCAGATCAATTTACATACCAGGGCCTTTTTTCCTTCTATAACAGAGGCCCATATTCGGTGACTTCCCAATTGCAAAAAGCTTCTTTTTTTCCAAATTTCGTAAAAGAATTTCCGCAAAAAACATGCTAAATTCCCAATATGTTGAATTTTTGTCCCCCTTAAGTCGCTCTGTGAATCAAACTTGCATTATTTATCAACGAGTGAAACCGAAAGCAATACGCATACGAAATACATATTCATTCGGAATGGCTCGGCATTGTATGTATACAGTACGGTTCGGGTGATTTGTCTGATTTTCTCGTTTCCCCCGCGCTTGTAATCAGCAATGTATCACCCGTAGCGGTGATTTTCATCGCGGCATCTATCTTGAAAAAACGCGAATCACCGCAATGTCACTAATCACCGCGTTTTATGATTTATTTATCAGTCGGTAATCTTTGATAGCGATGGATCACGGTGATGTCTAAAGCCGACTCTCAAGTAGCTAAAATGATATTTATTATGAATCTTTCTTCTACTTTCGCTTTCTGTTGACCGTTCATTTTCCGAAAACAGTCACATGGCAGTCTTCGAATTTAGCACCAGTCCTTGGACCGAGACCACCAAATTATCCATCGGTCCGGTAAATTTGAAACGGTCAGTGGTCCGACAGTCCAGTAAATTTTTCAGTGATAATTTTACCATTTATCAGAACAAAAAATGAAATATATGAATCACTCTAAAAAAAATATAACATGTAGCCAATTTATATGAAATTCTGTTATTCTCATTTTGGTCCACTGAAAGTTCATTCGGTCCAGTAAATTTTGCATTTTCACTGGACCGAATGTCCAGTGCTTAAAAAAGTTTTTCGTGAAGACTGACATGGTAAGATAATTCAGGATTTAACACTTACTAAATTCGTCGGCCAAGACCGACTGAAATCCAGACATCTGATTAAATTTTGTCAAGTGGGAAATCCCATTCTTGAAGTAAATATGTAGAAAAACCGGCGAATTGCTAAGCGAGTATGTTAACTGTGTAGCTATGTTTTACATATGCAGCGTTACATACAGGGCGAGATTCATAATGTCTATTTTTAGTGTTTTATATATCGAGTACCAGGGCAAGAATCATTCCGAGTCGCAGTCTCTCATTTTACCTATGTAGCTCGGTGCTCTAATCAATAAAACCAGTCCACTGTTTACATGTAATATTATTTCGCGCAATAATACACGAAGCGATCTACCTGTGGCTTAGCGCGATTTTAATTCCGCGGCGATCCGCGAAAATCAGACAAATCACCCCAACCGTACTGTATGCTATGACCGAGATATTGCGACATGTTTACGCAATTTGATTCATCGTGTAAACTAAAAACGTGAACCAAGTATTTTTTATGCGATTTCGTACGCCGTAAGTAGACATGACGCGGTCGTCAGTCCCGTATAATTTTCTATTCAATCATTTGAAATAGTATAACGTTATAATTATTACGAGCAAAAACTTACAAAGTTCTGATAAAAAGAGTTTACTGGACCAATTTCTATAGAACATATTCTGATTCACTTTAATACACAAACACATACACGTAAACAAAAATCATTTCGAAAAACGGAAAATACTACAAAAATGGCAGCAGCTTTTAAAGCTGTAAAAAGGGCTGCAGATGATAAAGGCCAACAGAGTATTTTTACATTCGGTATCAAAAGGGTAAATTCCTTGCCTATTGGAGCCAATGAAGGTCAATCAACCTCGACACTAACGGCGCAAGACATTGTCGTCGATGTCGATCCCCAAATTTCTGAAGCCAAGTCGTAACAGTATCTGAACCCAAGTCGTAACAGTATCTGAACCCCACTGATAATAAATCATGTCTCCATCTGCATCATCATGCACAACAAGTGCATTTTTGCCAACAACATTATCACATGATACAACTGAGTCTGTCTCTGTACCGCCGTGCATAGATGGCTGCAAAGCAGTTCTTCTCAAGCTATGAACTAAGGCACCCTTGGGTGTGCGATAGTAGACTGTGAACAAATTGTTGATGATTTTAAGGACTTCAAGTCCAAACAGTTAACTTATAAATGGTAACATTATGAATATAAATGATTATACAGGTGAGTCCTGTTTTGTGTTAAATAATTTTGTTATGATTTAACTGATGGGAACTGTCTACATCTTACATGTATGTGGACTGCAGTTGGCTTTTTGATGTATCTTGAGTCGGACTTCCTTTTCCCAATTTGGCCGAAAATCGCGCTTGAATTTCCCAAAAGGACAGGCTAAGGCCCCTTCCCAATTTTTCAGCCATGTAATGCAAATGTATCATCGTCAAAGACCCTTCGACTAGTGTTTACTATAAGCTGAAACAATATATATTGAGGGTTCAACGCAATAGTGTCGTAACTCATATTGAAATAAGAACAAGTTACGACTGTGTTGCGCTGATCCCTCGATATACAGGTCGTCCTTATTACCGTCTACCTAACTCTTTACCAGTGTTAAAATGCCTGACAGTGCATGTCTGCAATCATACAACCATTGAATCCTCACAAGCAATTCTTCTTGTCGAAAAACATAAAAATACTCTCAATAACAATGAAATAATACATCAACTGATCACATTTCTTGACAAACTGACGTCCATATTGATATTTGCTTGATGATGTTAATACCGCCTGACCAATCAAATGTGAGATACGTAGTAACGCCTGAAATTCCTGTGACAGTACTAAACTCCAACCAGGAGTTGTAGTTGTAAATAAAACTACCTGCCTAGACTAACTGTGTGCAGTATAGAATCAGAGCGCACGCAGTCGTCATTACCGAAACGAGGCTGTCCAATCAGAATCCCAGAAAATATGAGACAGCTTCCCAGCGACACAGAGTACTGATAGTGAAAGTAAAAAGGTTAAATTTTTCTGATATAATTGGGTATTTTGTTCAGTTTAAACGGTTCATTGTCATTTGAGATAGTATTAGTTTGGTTTTGATGTATTTATTGGTCCATTTATTCGTACTAAAATGGCGCTTAGCTTTGAATTAACGCATAACAGCCCTGAAAATATGGGTCAACGGCATATACAGGTGGCACTGGATAACGGTGTAGCTAAATTTAGAATGAAAATTGAACAAAGAAAAACAATCACTGTCCTGAATCAAATATTGTAATACATATCTCCTTTACAAATGCCAACAGTCAAATGTTCAAAGTCTGCTCACAATAGATAAATACAATGCAGTCGCACTATCAAACTTAGTTGCTCCTGCATTTATGAATGAATTATGCAAATGAAGCGGCGAACCTAGTCAAGTGTGCCTGAAAACGAAAGTAGCTTGTACAGTGTGGACAACCCACGTGACTTTTGCCGACTCACAAATTGGTATTGCGGGAAGCATTTTTAGCTCACATGTCACAAAGTGACAAAGTGAGCTATTAGGATCACTCTCCGTCCGGCGTTGTGCGGTGTGAGTCGTGCGTCGTCAAACTTTATGTTGTGACCACACTAGGGGCCACATTTTTTGCTAAATTGATTGGATGATCATGAAACCTTGTCAGAATGTTTGTCTTCATAATATCTTGGAAGAGTTTGAACATGGGTCATCTTGGATAAAAAACTAGGTCGCTAGGTCAAATCTTATGAAAAACCATGTTAACACTGTAGATTTCACAGTTATTATTGGATCTTCACCAAACTTTGTCAAAGCGTTTGTGTTTTAATGATATAATGGCCAAGTATAAATATGGGTCATCTGGGGTCAATAACTAGGTCGCCAGGTCAAATCTTAGGAAAACTTTGTTAACACTGTAGATGTCACAGTTTTAATTGGATCTTCACCAAACCTTGTCAGAATGTTTGCCTCAATGATATGTGGGTCAAGGTTGAACATGGGTCAGCCGGGGTCAAAAACTGGTTCACCAGGTCAAATCTTTGGTAAAAATCTTGTAAAAGCTCTAAATGTCATGGTTTTAATTGGATCTTGGTCAAACATTGTCAGATTGTTAGTCTTAATGATATTAAGGACAAGTTCAAATATGGGTCACCTAGGGTCAAAAACCAGGTCACCAGGTCAAATCTTAGGAAAACCTTATTAACACTGTAGATGTCAATTTTGATCGTAGTTTTCACCAAACCTAGTCAGAATGTTTGTCTTAATGAAATGTAAGACAAATTCGAACATAGGTCGTCTGGGGTCAAAAACTAGGTCACGAGGTCAAATCTTAGGAAAACCTTGTCTATGCTGTAGTTTTCATGGTTTTGATTGGATCTTCACCAAATTTTGTCAGAATGTTTGTCTTATTATATGTAGGACAAGTTCTAACATGGGTCATCTGGGGTCAAAAACTAGGTCACCGGTTCAAAACAATGTTTTAATGAGTGAACAGTGATTGTCATGTGAGCGATATAGGGCCATCTTGGCCCTCTTGTTTGCTGGTAAGCAGGAGAAAATAAGCTGTAAGTTTATTATAGCTGTTTGTGAGTACTTACTGTAGTGTCTATTACTATTTTGGCTAATCCTGGCAATTTGATTGGCTAATGGTGATTTCGGTCATTTTTGATTGGTCAATCATTGGACTGGCTATTCGTCGCGTTACCTGAATCTGTTCGTCTGCTCTGTTGTTGAAACGTAAGTAAGTAATGTAGGCATCGTTCTATGATGTTAACTTGGCATAATATCTGAAACATCATTAGATGTAAGTTTAATGTGGTTGTATCATATCAGACTATGGTGGATTTGGTAGTATTTAGGGTGTACTTTATTCCATTGATGTATGGTATGGTAATACCATGTACATGTGAACTATATACACGAATGTATTCATTTGTCAAATACTCATGATTGTCAAAATATGTGTATTATCTATAACTTGTAAATATGTTATAGTCTCCATAATGGAGGAATGAATAAAGTAGACGGTCAATATCCTTTATGAAAAAAGCAACTATATACAAAAAACTTAAACCAATGCTTCTTGTAATTCGTCTACCTATAATGTTTTGTTATAGTTTTTCTTGTTATTACAAAATTGATTTTCACGAAACATAGCATGCTAAGCGGAAAAATGTGTATGTTCCACATATAGTTTTCATTTCTTTGTATTATGTACATTTTTCTGAAACATTCGCACCAACTGCCTCAATACCATTGTTTAAACTTTGGGTATTGCAGGGAGCCAGTGTATTTTTCAATAAATTATACGAGTTTTCAGCCATTTAATTATTAAAGCTTTGAGCATATAAACCCGGAGTTCTACATATTGTATATGTGCAGGCGGCTCAATGAATTAAAAAAAAAGGACAGTCTAAAAAGGACTAAGTTATGCATGAGAGTAATTTCTGGACTTTTTAGGAAACCACTTGAATATTTCAAGACATCACTCGTCCACACCATCACCTCTCTGGATATGTGCATAGGCCTATCGATATATACATACAAATGTACAAGAAATTTGATTCATTAGAGTTGTGTAGAATTAAGATCCTTTTTATTATGACGGCAAATTAATATTGCTGTCACTAATTTCTACCTAATTGTATTTTGCCTCTGTGGTCGATTAATATATTAATATAAAGTCTCGTGGATTTGAACCCTGCTGTTTTGTGTTAGAATTTTGGCAGTATTAGATAGCTCAGTGACCACAAAATACTGCAGAAATCTGGCCATTGACAGAGCCTAGAACCTACTGTACACTTTATAAGTTCTTTAAATACACATTTCGATTGCTATAGTAACAGTTATGAATACTGTAAACCAGGAAATTATTTCGCGCATGTTAAGTAAGTGACTTTCGCGGTGGGGTTGTTTCCGCGAAAGTAAAATGCTGCGAATCACTGTCTTGTCATAAAACCGCTGCAGTTGAATAAACACAGCGATGACTCTTGTTATAGTCACTAATTGATGTGCATTTTTGTTCAACTTAAATTGTTTCATAATAAACTACGTTTCTTGCCAAACTAACCACTAATACCAATATTCAAGTAACTCCAATCGACATCAACTAGCCTTAAACTTCTCAAGCTATATATTCACTCAAACACCGCGACCACTGACCTTGCAAATTAACGTTAGGTATATTGTAATGCTGTGTCATGCTATTAAAAATAAACATTTCATTCAAAACTTGTTTAGTTTCGCGGGATTCGAGGTCTCCTCAAATCCGCGAAAGTTAAATTCCGCGAATATGACTGGGTGCATAAAGATGCGAATGTTTTTTTATGCGAAAGTTTCCTGGTTTACAGCAAGTATCTGTATGATATGACAAGTCTCGCTAGCATGCTGACTTTTGCATATAGAGAGCTTTGATAGTGTATAAATTTCAGTTCGGCAGACAACCAAAGAAAGATAAATGATATATTTGGTAACACTAAAACTGAAAAATTTTGCATATACATGGTATATAAGAATAGGTTGAAACCGGATTTTGTGGTCACTTCCTGCATATTGGTTGATAGTAATATCCATTTAAGTACTGCATTAATTTCATGCATCAATTTTTGTCATTTTGCCCAGTTTTGGTTTATTTTAATGTTACGTTGTGAAATATTTGGCCATAGATTCTTTATTTAGACAATTTACATACAGTTATTGGTCATACTTACTCTTGCTGGGAATCATAGATATTGATAACCCTGTTTTTTTTGTGTGTATAATTTGTGTTTTGAATGCATTTTCCCCCTCCTGATCTGGTGACCTACATAAACAGAAGTTTAGACCCACAGTATTAGTAATATAGTTCAATTTTCTTATAGTCAAGGTTAAATATTGGACGATACCATTGTAAAGGTAATCACTGTAAATTGGTTGCCCAAATCATTTTAAATCCGTAGTAAAGTGCCATTCATGTGGACAGAGTCGTGGTGTATTGGATAAGGTGGCATGTACAATGTACATTCCTCGCAGTTTTACACAATGAAGTTGATCTGAGTGGTTCCAACTCAGTCAATGGCACTTCCTTTTTACATTAAAGGGGCATGCCCTGGAACTGAAGCGTCTCAAATAACAATCAAATTGGAATCATTTTAATGCCTAAAATTATTCGTCATTTTCACAACTCGACCCTTTCGGTATCTGTCAAAACCTAAAATATATTGTTACTTGTTACATGTATGTTTGTATATACATGCTGAATAGCACCTTTCTCTTGTTTTTTAAAAGAGAAAAAGAAAAGAAGAAATGCATTTCCTCTTTTTTATTTCTTGTATAATTTTATTGCACGAAATCGCGAATATAAATGTAATTTCAAATACTGCATAAAAATACTAAACGCCTAAACTGGTTTCTACTTATTATATTCTTACTCCACAATTGAAATATACAAATCCAAATTACCTGAGTAGGTTATTATATTTTTGTTAATTTAATGGAACAATTTGAATATAAGAAACCTATGAAACATTATATTTTCTTATCTATGTATATAAAAATGAAAAAAAGTTAAAAATGATGTCCAACATCAGAGGCAGTCTGTGTCAAGATTCACTAACCTTGTGTTTTACCAATTGCGCCACAGAGGACAGTGGTTATAATTATTCATAGATTGTTCTACAGCAAATTATAATAGTATTCTTGTTTAACTAAACATGTATAAATGGGATCGTCCATGTATTGTATACAATAACGTTGCTGACCTAAAAATTGAACTATAGTAATAGTTGTATACGTCACAAAAATATTATACTGATGGAAAAAAGTTAGCAAGTTTGGAAATGCATGATTCCTGAAGTAAGTGTAGGTTTAAAACCATAAAACCAGTTATATATACTCTGATCTATCATTTTAATTGCAGAAGATACGCATACATTTTATTCCATAATTCTGCTGCGTCAAACAGGCGGTGTCCGGTCACTAACTTAAGTTTGGATTGACCAATCCTGACCGAACTTGGTATGTAGGATCCTTGAATGAAAACCTACATTGGGATTGTATTTGGGATCAGTGGGGTCAAGGTCACTGTTACTAAAAATAGAACATTTTATCGGTGTCCGGTTAATAATTTAAGTTTGGAATGACAAATGTTGACTAAACTTGGTATTTAGCATCCTTGTAGGAAAATCTACCTAGGGGTTATATAAGGGATCTGTGGGGTCAAGGTCTCTTTTACTAAAAATAGAAAATCAGTGTCCAGTCAATAACCTAAGTTTGGAATGACCAATGTTGACTAAACTTGGTATTTAGCATCCTTGAATGAAAATCTACCTAGGGGTTATATAAGGGATCTGTGGGGTCAAGGTCTCTTTTAGTAAAAATAGAAAATCAGTGTCCAGTCAATAACCTAAGTTTGGAATGACCAATGTTGACTAAACTTGGTATTTAGCATCCTTGAATGAAAATCTACCTAGGGGTTATATAAGGGATCTGTGGGGTCAAGGTCTCTTTTACTAAAAATAGAAAATCAGTGTCCAGTCAATAACCTAAGTTTGGAATGACCAATGTTGACTAAACTTGGTATTTAGCATCATTGAATGAAAATCTAGCTTGGGGTTATATAAGGGATCTGTGGGGTCAAGGTCTCTTTTACTAAAAATAGAAAATCAGTGTCCAGTCAATAACCTAAGTTTGGAATGACCAATGTTGACTAAACTTGGTATTTAGCATCCTTGAATGAAAATCTACCTAGGGGTTATATAAGGGATCTGTGGGGTCAAGGTCTCTTTTACTAAAAATAGAAAATCAGTGTCCAGTCAATAACCTAAGTTTGGAATGACCAATGTTGACTAAACTTGGTATTTAGCATCCTTGAATGAAAATCTAGCTTGGGGTTATATAAGGGATCTGTGGGGTCAAGGTCTCTTTTACTTAAAATAGAAAATCAGTGTCCAGTCAATAACCTAAGTTTGGAATGACCAATGTTGACTAAACTTGGTATTTAGCATCCTTGAATGAAAATCTAGCTTGGGGTTGTATTTGGGATCTCTGGGGTCAAGGTCTCTTTTACTAAAAATAGAAAATCAGTGTCAGGTCAATAACTTAAGTTTGGAATGACCAATCAGCAGTCTGCGAAATTAGCAGTTGTCCTGTTGTCCGGGACAACCAATATTTCATTCGGACAACCAAACTTTCGGTTCAGAACCAACTTTTCATTAACAAATTAAGTAAATGTAAAATAAAAAGCAGTTTCAGTTTCTGGCAACCACATTTCAAACCTTAATTTCACAGACTGCCAATGTTGACTAAACTTGGTATTTAGCATCCTTGAATGAAAAACCCAGCTTGGAATTGTATATAAGGTCAGTTTGGTCAAGGTCACTGTTACCAGTACTAAAAATAGGAAATCAGTTTCCGGTAAATACTTTAATTAAGGATGAAGATATTGTTATGATTTTATGTGAGTATAAGGTCAAGACGTCAATGCGTTATGGAAGTGCTCCATAGATCCATAATTATGTGCGTTTGATCTGTACAACGTAAATTTTTTATCTGTCAATATTTCGCTCTGATATTTAGCATGTATTTTGCCAATATGTTACATAATATGTACATAAAACATCTATGACTGGTCTCATTAATTACACTGCCCACAAACTTTACAGATGACCCTCGTACTGTCTCTGAGTGCGAAACATTGATCACTGAATGTGACAGTCCTCATCCTTGGCACAACTAGAAGAACAGAGTCATATTGAGACCTAAGCTGTCTTTGTGGAGTATATACTTCCAACATACTTCTGATGTAGCCAGGGGACTTTCCATTTAGTGCTTTGAAAACATGAGTCAATACCTTGTACTCCACTCTGTATTGTACCGGTAGCCAGTGAAGATCTTTCAGCACAGGGGTGATGTGATTGTAATGCGGTGTCCCTGTGATGTACCACTGGTTGTATAAGTCTACCGATTGCAGTTTAGATTTAAGTTGTATATATTGCAGGAGTCCGATGATTTTGAAAGCATAGGAATAATTACATTGTTTTGATGATTCAAACTGTCAAACTAATGAGGTTAATAATTCAGTATTCATCTGCACAAAAGTTTAATTCATAAAGGCAATAAATAGTGCACATCGCAATTATGCATTATACATTAGCAGAGCAAGTACACCATAGAGGCTCACAGGGAAGACTGGGCTTACCCAACTGTGTTGCCTCTTTAAATAAAGTCATTATTAAGTACTATTATTAGTATTATAGAGTAAGGTTTCATAAACTGAACTCCGCTTACTGGATAGATATAAAGTATAGAATGGACTTGATCTTGCGAAATGAATTCCTTATTTTCGAGATGAGTTTGCATGATAATTACCTTTATTAAATACAACTTCAACATTATTAAATCATCACTATATATATAAATTACTACTGTATTAGAATTATAATCATCCTGTTATACTGAATTAAGGTGATTTAGTAATTGCTTCAACCTAGGACCCCTATCAGTGTAGGCGGACACCATACCACATTGCTTAATAGTTAACCCAAATGAAGGATGAATACAAGTTCTTAAGAGTCAAATGTGCTTTTTCAGTGGACATGAAGTGGAGGTATGACTTTACTATCAGCTTTAACAGAATTAGGAGCATAACAAGTGGATCTCTAACAAATGTCTTCATTATCCTTGGTTAAAACTGACTTGTTTGTAGCATAGAGCTTTTATCGAAATCCCGCTTATATCGAAGTAAAGATAAAGTCCCGATTTTTATCCTTCTTATTGCATATTAAAAAAACTCATGTATATCGAATTCATGGTTCTCGATATTTTTATATATCGAAGTAGATTTTTGGTCCAATATTAAGATTTTCAACTAATAAGTGACCGTCTAATATTTGTCGAACCAATTATTTGTCCAGTATCCATTCTCACGATTATAAAACTGATACAAACCTTTCGTTGATGATACAAATTATTATTAAAAACTGATACACACTCATTTAAAACTATATCTTACGCATATTTGAAATGTAATTCAGCAAAATAGATTAAATCAAAAGTAGCCGTATAAGTACATGTATAAATGCCATATTCTTATTACCCATTACCATCCCGGACACCAAATAACAAGATAATGTTATTATTATGACACACTGACTTTAGCTCTAAAATGTAAACACAGGTATCGAAATTCCTATATCGAAGTTCATTTATATCTAACTATTTTGCCAAGTCCCCCTGAACTTCGATATAACGAGTTTCGACTGTATGTATATAAGTCATTGATCAAAGGCTTAATTTTGTTTGATTTCTTTCATTTAAATATTAGGTAATTGTTAAATTAATAGGTTATGTCATACTTTGCCTTGTTTAATGCTTACAAACACTTGCTGGTGGATGCAAACACAGTTTGGTTCAGGTTGCGTATTTTTAAAAACTGTTGTACGAATTTCATCAATAAATTTGTCCATTTTGGTTGGCTTAAAAGAAGAACAGTGCACTTTAGAAATTGTGAAGTTGTAGTACCACCAACATCCCCACTCCCTCAGGTTATGAACAGAAAACTTACTCCCTTGAAGTTACCAATTTGTCAATCCTTTCGGTCTCCTCTGTACAAAGCCAAAAGACATTCACTCAGAGAATTGAGTGCAGGAGTTACACCCTGCCCCTCTATGCCTCTTCTCAAGAGGCTTTAACCCTTGCTTAGACTTGAGCCTCTTCCTATACATGCTTCACACATTAACATATTTTTACTGTAAAAAAGGTACATTTGTTACTGTTCAAATAAATAGATTTCAAAGAAAATAAATGTTTACCATATTTCAATATCGAAAAAAAAGAACAACCTGTGTTTGCTAAACAAAACATACGAAAAATAACATATGTTCTCTAATAACACATAATTACACAACACTCTCAATTTGTGTAGGTAATTAAAAGCAATAGTAAATGTTATTTTTCTAATAAAGCTCCACTCGGAAAACTGTTTCCTTACAATAAATACGATACCAACAACAGCAAAAATTCAACAGCAAAAATTGAACTATATTTGCAATGCAAGTCAAAATTTTGTGTCAAAGTGTTCTTGGAAAGTACAAAGTGTAAAAGCAATCTGAATATGTCAAAATGAAGTAAATTTTGGGTACTGTGTCATAGGTTATGGCATTTTGTGAAAGGAAATCTTAAAAATATAAAAATCATCAAATATTTCTTTTTGGCAAGTGTTCGGTGCCAATTTTAAAAACCGGCATTGACTTTTGTGGTCATGTGAATAATTATCCCCCTGTGGATAAGAATCATAGTTACTCAAGTACCTAAATTTGAAAAATGAATATTGGTATTGACTATTAAATTTTCATAAGCAACAATGAAAGGGAGGTAACTCAAAAATTAAAAAATCAATGAAATTAAAAGAAAAATATTTGGATTAATGATAAATTAATGCATGAGTATAGAATCATTACTTGCTGATGTAGATATTGTTAAATATAAATGGAAAAAATGCTGAAAAAAAACAGCAAGAAAATGATGAGTTATGAAAGGAACAATTTTTTTTTTATTTAAATCAACAAGCTTATCATGTCTAATTAATAAATTGAATTTTCACACAATATCTGGTGGGTTGGTAGATCCCTGTCATTAAGTATTAATGCTCAAGTCATGCTTATTTGAAATATCCACACTGAGCAAGGATTTGTTAATGAAGCAATGGGCTGTATACATTCTTTTGAATATTCTGACTCTGGATATGTTGAAACTGTACAATGTTGTTTTTGATGATGGTCTCTGTTGTTCTGTTGGTGAACATTGTCACATTGCTAGCCTATTGCAAGAGTTGAATTTTCTTGCTTTTACCATTTAAGAAATATTATAAGAAGTCAATTTCCATTAAGTCTAGCATGGGCATAGGCATGCACAATACACAAAGTACAAGGTTTGTCTGAGACTCAGTAAAGCTGTAGTAGATCTTGGGTCTTCTGTGTTTTTGCAAAAGGCATGGCTTCATGTTGTTATTAGTGGAGTTACAAGTCTAAATGGTTTGTACTTATTACACTGTTGTCCTTCTGTTGTTTTAGAAGAGTATCAAAGCTAACATTCAGAATGAAGTGATTTATTTCCTTCTTTAAGAATTCATATTTTTTTCTATTTAAAAATTAATAGGAAGACAACTTGGCAACTTATGTGTCTTTATTTATTTTTTTGTGAGAATAAAGAGTATTGTCAGCTATTGCAGTTAGTTGCTTTTTGATGAATGTTGACTCTTGGGGAATTAATATCACTTTGGAATATGTTAACTTTTTTTCCATATTGACAAGTTTTAGCAGTGAGTGACATTAAAGATAGGCCAAATTAGCCCAAAGCTATTAAAATTGCCCAGGGCTATCAACAATTCCAAGTCAGTGGCCTGATGGTCTATTGTAATTTGTTAGTAGAATCAAAAGCAAGGCGATTTAGGAATTTACTACATCACCAGACAAACTTATCATAGAAAATCTATTTTCATAAGAATGCAAAACAGTCATACAAGGACCGTGTCATTACATTTATCTTTTAACAGAAATTGATTAAAATTGGCAAAAATAAAGTCATATCTCATATCTTTTGTTTGGTAGAAATAATACATGATAAATGAAATAAAAACATATATATTGGGTCACTATAGTAACCAATCATCCTTAGAGCGGGGCAGGTCAAACTTTTTTTCAAGTATTGTGTTCATTCAATGTCCATATAACTTCGAACAAAACCAACTGATTTTGTTGCAAGGTTGTGCATGCGAAAATGGACGTCATGTCTGTCAACTGACCAAATACTGACGTCATATGCTTCAAAATCATTGTTTTGACATCAATTTATTATTTGGAACACTGCACAATTATAGAATATTGTGTCAATCTTGGTAAAACACCCATGCAGACCAGAGATATGTAACAAGAAGTAGAAGTAAAACCAGTCGTTTGCAGATCACTAATTTTCAAGTTGTATAAACGATTTAAAATTGGAAGACAGGGCATCCAGGTTGAAAAGGGTTGTGCATGGAAAGCTTCATTGACTTACAGTGCAAAAAAACCAGTCCTGTGCAGATCACTGATATTCAAGTGGCATAAACGATTTAAAGACGTAAGACAGGACATCAAAGATGAAAGGGTCATGTACTGAAGGCGACATATGCTATCGCGTCAGTGCAAAAATTCAAGGACGCTGTAGATCAAGATCGCAGATTCACAGTGATTATCAGTGGACTCACAGGCGGTTGTTGCTTACCTTGACAAGAACTGGTATAGGGAGACATTTAATCATTGGATAGCCAGACATGAGAAATGTTTTATTTGGTGACTACATTGATTAATATATGCAAAGTGACGTTAATCAGTAATGGTAAGCTCTTCACTACTGACATAACGTCAGGGTGACCTTTCCCGTCTACAATTTGTGTAAACAATTGAAATTGTGTGTACTTTTTAGGTAAACATGTGTCCAGATGCCAGTGAAGTTTCGTGCAATTATCTTTGACCGTTCTCTAGTTACAGCAAAAGTCCACGTAATTCTGGGACACTCCTCGTATACTGTTACACCTTTTCAGTATATCCATTATGAGAAACTAATGAGTTAAACAATGTTATTATCAGAGAAATTCTGTATTTAGTCTTAACAAATTTTGGGCTGTTGGATGCTTATAAGTGTCAAAGATGCAATACCAAATTCTGTTGACAGTGCTTTCCACAAATAAAACTTCTTTGACATTTGTAAGTGATTAGCTTGGATATGAATCTGTTGCTATTTTAAGCTCACCAGAGCACACAGTGCTTAAGGTGAGCTATTGTGATTGCATCCGTCTGTGCGCACGTGCGTCCATCAACAATTGTTTTAAACAACATCTCCTTCTCACAAAATTGGCGCCATCCAGGGCTTATATTAAAATCTTCTTATCAGAAACTACATTGACATTTGGTTTGTGGCATTGTCTAGTGGATCTCTACCAAGATTGTTCAAGTTGTGGCCCCGGAGTCAAAATTGGTTCCGCCATGGGTTTTACTTGATTTTACATGGGCTTATATAGGAAAATTATAAAAAAAAAATTATTTTCAGAAACTGCAATGTTTCTGGCCCTACAATGTGCCCAGGGTCACTTGATTTTACATAGGTTCATATAGGGAGAAAAATAAAAAGTTTGTCTCTAAGGGTCTTTTTATATAGACATTTATAGATTGTTCAATTTATTTATTTGTAATTTGACCCATGGGCTATTACAAATAGAGCGAGCTATCAAAATTTGGCAAACCAATTAGGCTAATGGCTATCATGTTTTTAAAGTAAATGTGCACATTGTTTTATAATTAGAAAATATTCTTCAAGACTAGTATTTATTACAATGTTTGCATTTTTGACACTGTAACATAAAAAATCTTCCTTGTAATTTTGTTCCTATGTTTAAAGTGAGATAAAACTTTTCTTATGTGTATACTCGTGCAGCTGTCTATTGTTTCATGACTATCTTTTTCATTTTCATAAAAACGAGTGCTTATAGTTTAAATCATTTATGCATTCTTCCTTATATTTTAACTCATTTATGAATTCTTCCTTTGCCCTCTGCCAGACTGATGAAAAAGCATACTGTGATTGGGAAAGTTTTGAAAAAAACTTGTTGAATATCAAAATCGCCTGGGTGCACAATGAAGTACTGCAGTATCATCATTGGCCAAGATAAGACTAGTACTAACAGTTCACAGTGCTACCGGAAGCCAGAAAAGGTTTAACATACTACAAGTAAGTGATTTCGTTTGTTTTTACGCCCCCCCCGCCATGAAATGGCGGATGGCATATAGTGTTTATCCTGTCCGTTGGTGTGTGTGTGTTACGGATTTTCGTGTCCGGCTCATAACTTTGTCATGCATGATTGGATTTTGTAATAATTTAGCACAAATGTTCAGCATAACAAGACGATGTGTCATGCGCAAAAACTGTGTCGCTTGCTCAAAGGTCAAGGTCACAGTGGACACTTAAAGCATTACATGTATATGTTCGTGTCTGGCTTATAACTCTGTCATGCATGATTGGATTTTGAAATAAATTGGTACAAATGTTCATCATAACAAGATATTGTGTCATTTGCAAAAACTGTGTCGTTTGCTCAAAGGTCAAGGTCACAGTTGACACTTAAAGCATTATATGTATATGTTTGTGTCCAGCTTTTAACTCTGTCATGCATGATTCGATTTTGAAATAAATTGGCACAAATGTTCATCATATCAAGACGACTGTCGTGAGGAACATCTGTGTTGCTTGCTCAAAGGTCAAGGTCACTGGACAATTAAAGCATTATATGTATATGTTTGTGTCCAGCTTATAACTCTGTCATACATGACTGGATTTCGAAATAAATTGGCACAAATGTTCATCGTAACAAGATGATGTGTCATGGGCAACGACTGTGTCGCTTGCTCAAAGGTCAAGGTCACAGTTGACACTTAAAGCATTATATGTATATGTTTTTGTCCGGCTTATAACTCTGTCATGAATGATTGAATTTTGAAATAAATTGGCACAAATGTTCATTATATCAAGACGACATGTCATGAGCAACAACTGTGTCGCTTGCTCAAAGGTCGAGGTCACAGTCTACAATTATAGCATTGTGTGTATATGTTCGTGTCCGGCTTATAACTCTGTCATACATGATTGGATTTTGAAATAAATTGGCACAAATGTTCATCATATTAAAGACGAGGTGCATCAACTGCATCACTTGCTCAACGGTCAAGGTCACAGTGGACGTTAAAAGTTTGTGCACATTATTATGGATATATTGAATGTTTGTGTCCGGCTGATAACTTTGTCATACATGATGGGATTTTGAAATAAATTGGCACAAATATTCATATTAAATCGACATGTCATGCCCAAAAACTGTGCGCTGATGCTTTACGACAATTTTTTATCTTTCATTTACTCTTCAATTGTAGAAACACATACATGGGACCATTACAGACAAGTAGAGTGGATCAATGAAAGTCTGTGATGAGAACAGATTTGGTATGGTATGGTTACTTTTGGTTTTATTAAATTTCTAGAAATGACAGTTTGGGAGAAAATTCCCTAGCGCCAAGATTTTATGACAAATCTAATTTTTCATTTTCTCCTTAAGCGTTGTTGGTACATGAATGCAACTTTACTTACAAGTAGTTGACATGAACAAAAGTCAGTGGCAAGGTTGAATTTGCTATGCTCCTCTGAGTTTTGACTTTATTGAAATTCTAGAAATGACCATTATCGAAAAAATCTCCGAGAGTTACTGAAAATCTTTGATGTTCAATATCTCTACCATTATTTGATCTGCAGCATTGAAGTTGCACATGCTAGTAATAGACATCAATGGAAATCAGTGCATCAAAAGGCTTGGCCATGCTATGTTTACCTTGGAGTTTATTAACATTTTAGAAATGGCAGTTTGAGAGAAAATTTTCTTGCGCTGTTGTTATACGACAAATTTTTATCTTTCATTTACTCTTCAATTGTAGATAGTACAAACATGGGACCATTACAGACAAGTAGTATGGATCAATGGAAATCTGTGATGAGTGCAGATTTGGTATGGTCTGGTTACTTTTGGTTTTATTAAATTTCTAGAAATGACAGTTTGGGAGAAAATTTCCTAGCACCAAGATTTTATGACAAATCTAATTTTTCATTTTCTCCTTAAGCGTTGTTGACAAGTACATGAATGCAACTTTACTTACAAGTAGTTGACATGAACAAAAGTCAGTGGCAAGGTTGAATTTGCTATGCTCTTCTGCGTTTTGACTTTATTGAAATTCTAGAAATGACCATTATCGAAAAAATCTCCGAGAGTTACTGAAAATCTTTGATGTTCAATATCTCTACCATTATTTGATCTGCAGCATTGAAGTTGCACATGCTAGTAATAGACATCAATGGAAATCAGTGCATCAAAAGGCTTGGCCATGCTTTGTTTACCTTGGAGTTTATTAACATTTTAGAAATGGCAGTTTGAGAGAAAATTTTCTTGCGCTGTTGCTTTACGACAAATTGTTATCTTTCATTTACTCTTCAATTGTAGATAGCACATACATTGGACCATTACAGACAAGTCGAGTGGATCAATGAAAGTCTGTGATGAGAACAGATTTGGTATGGTATGGTTACTTTTGGTTTTATTAAATTTCTAGAAATGACAGTTTGGGAGAAAATTTCCTAGCACCAAGATTTTATGACAAATCTAATTTTTCATTTTCTCCTTAAGCGTTGTTGACAAGTACATGAATGCAACTTTACTTACAAGTAGTTGACATGAACAAAAGTCAGTGGCAAGGTTGAATTTGCTATGCTCTTCTGAGTTTTGACTTTATTGAAATTCTAGAAATGACCATTATCGAAAAAATCTCCGAGAGTTACTGAAAATCTTTGATGTTCAATAGCTCTACCATTATTTGATCTGCAGCATTGAAGTTGCACATGCTAGTAATAGACATCAATGGAAATCAGTGCATCAAAAGGCTTGACCATGCTTTGTTTACCATGGAGTTTATTAACATTTTAGAAATGGCAGTTTGAGAGAAAATTTTCTTGCGCTGTTGTTTTACGACAAATTTTTATCTTTCATTTACTCTTCAATTGTAGATAGCACATACATGGGACCATTACAGACAAGTAGAGTTGATCAATGAAAGTCTGTGATGAGAACAGATTTGGTATGGTATGGTTACTTTTGGTTTCATTAAATTTCTAGAAATGACAGTTTGGGAGAAAATTCTCTAGCGCCAAGATTTTATGACAAATCTAATTTTTCATTTTCTCCTTATGCGTTGTTTGTACATGAATGCAACTTTACTTACAAGTAGTTGGCATGAACAAAAGTTAGTGACAAGGTTGAATTTGCTATGCTCTTCTGCGTTTTGACTTTATTGAAATTCTAGAAATGACCATTATCGAAAAAATCTCCGAGAGTTACTGAAAATCTTTGATGTTCAATATCTCTACCATTATTTGATCTGCAGCATTGAAGTTGCACATGCTAGTAATAGACATCAATGGAAATCAGTGCATCAAAAGGCTTGGCCATGCTATGTTTACCTTGGAGTTTATTAACATTTTAGAAATGGCAGTTTGAGAGAAAATTTTCTTGCGCTGTTGTTTTACGACAAATTTTTATCTTTCATTTACTCTTCAATTGTAGATAGCACATACATTGGACCATTACAGACAAGTCGAGTGGATCAATGAAAGTCTGTGATGAGAACAGATTTGGTATGGTCTGGTTACTTTTGGTTTTATTAAATTTCTAGAAATGACAGTTTGGGAGAAAATTTCCTAGCGCCAAGATTTTATGACAAATCTAATTTTTCATTTTCTCCTTAAGCGTTGTTGGTACATGAATGCAACTTTACTTACAAGTAGTTGACATGAACAAAAGTCAGTGGCAAGGTTGAATTTGCTATGCTCTTCTGCGTTTTGACTTTATTAAAATTCTAGAAATGACCCTTATCGAAAAAATCTCCGAGAGTTACTGAAAATCTTTGATGTTCAATATCTCTACCATTATTTGATCTGCAGCATTGAAATTGTACATGCTAGTAAAAGACATCAATGGAAATCAGTGCATCAAAAGGCTTGGCCATGCTACGTTTACCATGGAGTTTATTAACATTTTAGAAATGGCAGTTTGAGAGAAAATTTTCTTGCGTGGACGCTTTATGACAAATGTTTATATTTCATTTACTCTTCAATTGTAGATAGTACAAACATGGGACCATTACAGACAAGTAGAGTGGATCAATGAAAGTCTGTGATGAGAACAGATTTGGTATGGTATGGTTACTTTTGGTTTTATTAAATTTCTAGAAATGACAGTTTGGGAGAAAATTTCCTAGCGCCAAGATTTTATGACAAATCTAATTTTTCATTTTCTCCTTAAGCGTTGTTGGTACATGAATGCAACTTTACTTACAAGTAGTTGACATAAACAAAAGTCAGTGGCAAGGTTGAATTTGCTATGCTCCTCTGAGTTTTGACTTTATTGAAATTCTAGAAATGACCATTATCGAAAAAATCTCCGAGAGTTACTGAAAATCTTTGATGTTCAATATCTCTACCATTATTTGATCTGCAGCATTGAAGTTGCACAGGCTAGTAATAGACATCAATGGAAATCAGTGCTTCAAAAGGCTTGGCCATGCTATGTTTACCTTGGAGTTTATTAACATTTTAGAAATGGCAGTTTGAGAGAAAATTTTCTTGCGCTGTTGTTATACGACAAATTTTTATCTTTCATTTACTCTTCAATTGTAGATAGTACAAACATGGGACCATTACAGACAAGTAGTATGGATCAATGGAAATCTGTGATGAGTGCAGATTTGGTATGGTCTGGTTACTTTTGGTTTTATTAAATTTCTAGAAATGACAGTTTGGGAGAAAATTTCCTAGCACCAAGATTTTATGACAAATCTAATTTTTCATTTTCTCCTTAAGCGTTGTTGACAAGTACATGAATGCAACTTTACTTACAAGTAGTTGACATGAACAAAAGTCAGTGGCAAGGTTGAATTTGCTATGCTCTTCTGCGTTTTGACTTTATTGAAATTCTAGAAATGACCATTATCGAAAAAATCTCCGAGAGTTACTGAAAATCTTTGATGTTCAATATCTCTACCATTATTTGATCTGCAGCATTGAAGTTGCACATGCTAGTAATAGACATCAATGGAAATCAGTGCATCAAAAGGCTTGGCCATGCTTTGTTTACCTTGGAGTTTATTAACATTTTAGAAATGGCAGTTTGAGAGAAAATTTTCTTGCGCTGTTGCTTTACGACAAATTGTTATCTTTCATTTACTCTTCAATTGTAGATAGCACATACATTGGACCATTACAGACAAGTCGAGTGGATCAATGAAAGTCTGTGATGAGAACAGATTTGGTATGGTATGGTTACTTTTGGTTTTATTAAATTTCTAGAAATGACAGTTTGGGAGAAAATTTCCTAGCACCAAGATTTTATGACAAATCTAATTTTTCATTTTCTCCTTAAGCGTTGTTGACAAGTACATGAATGCAACTTTACTTACAAGTAGTTGACATGAACAAAAGTCAGTGGCAAGGTTGAATTTGCTATGCTCTTCTGAGTTTTGACTTTATTGAAATTCTAGAAATGACCATTATCGAAAAAATCTCCGAGAGTTACTGAAAATCTTTGATGTTCAATATCTCTACCATTATTTGATCTGCAGCATTGAAGTTGCACATGCTAGTAATAGACATCAATGGAAATCAGTGCATCAAAAGACTTGGCCATGCTACGTTTACCATGGGGTTTATTAACATTTTAGAAATGGCAGTTTGAGAGAAAATTTTCTTGCGTGGACGCTTTATGACAAAAGTTTATCTTTCATTTACTCTTCAATTGTAGATAGTACAAACATGGGACCATTACAGACAAGTAGTATGGATCAATGGAAATCTATGATGAGTGCAGATTTGGTATGGTATGGTTACTTTTGGTTTTATTAAATTTCTAGAAATGACAGTTTGGGAGAAAATTTCCTAGCACCAAGATTTTATGACAAATCTAATTTTTCATTTTCTCCTTAAGCGTTGTTGGTACATGAATGCAACTTTACTTACAAGTAGTTGACATGAACAAAAGTCAGTGGCAAGGTTGAATTTGCTATGCTCTTCTGCGTTTTGACTTTATTGAAATTCTAGAAATGACCATTATCGAAAAAATCTCCGAGAGTTACTGAAAATCTTTGATGTTCAATAGCTCTACCATTATTTGATCTGCAGCATTGAAGTTGCACATGCTAGTAATAGACATCAATGGAAATCAGTGCATCAAAAGGCTTGACCATGCTATGTTTACCATGGAGTTTATTAACATTTTAGAAATGGCAGTTTGAGAGAAAATTTTCTTGCGCTGTTGTTTTACGACAAATTTTTATCTTTCATTTACTCTTCAATTGTAGATAGCACATACATGGGACCATTACAGACAAGTAGAGTTGATCAATGAAAGTCTGTGATGAGAACAGATTTGGTATGGTATGGTTACTTTTGGTTTCATTAAATTTCTAGAAATGACAGTTTGGGAGAAAATTCTCTAGCGCCAAGATTTTATGACAAATCTAATTTTTCATTTTCTCCTTATGCGTTGTTTGTACATGAATGCAACTTTACTTACAAGTAGTTGGCATGAACAAAAGTTAGTGACAAGGTTGAATTTGCTATGCTCTTCTGCGTTTTGACTTTATTGAAATTCTAGAAATGACCATTATCGAAAAAATCTCCGAGAGTTACTGAAAATCTTTGATGTTCAATATCTCTACCATTATTTGATCTGCAGCATTGAAGTTGCACATGCTAGTAATAGACATCAATGGAAATCAGTGCATCAAAAGGCTTGGCCATGCTATGTTTACCTTGGAGTTTATTAACATTTTAGAAATGGCAGTTTGAGAGAAAATTTTCTTGCGCTGTTGTTTTACGACAAATTTTTATCTTTCATTTACTCTTCAATTGTAGATAGCACATACATTGGACCATTACAGACAAGTCGAGTGGATCAATGAAAGTCTGTGATGAGAACAGATTTGGTATGGTCTGGTTACTTTTGGTTTTATTAAATTTCTAGAAATGACAGTTTGGGAGAAAATTTCCTAGCGCCAAGATTTTATGACAAATCTAATTTTTCATTTTCTCCTTAAGCGTTGTTGGTACATGAATGCAACTTTACTTACAAGTAGTTGACATGAACAAAAGTCAGTGGCAAGGTTGAATTTGCTATGCTCTTCTGCGTTTTGACTTTATTAAAATTCTAGAAATGACTCTTATCGAAAAAATCTCCGAGAGTTACTGAAAATCTTTGATGTTCAATATCTCTACCATTATTTGATCTGCAGCATTGAAATTGTACATGCTAGTAAAAGACATCAATGGAAATCAGTGCATCAAAAGGCTTGGCCATGCTACGTTTACCATGGAGTTTATTAACATTTTAGAAATGGCAGTTTGAGAGAAAATTTTCTTGCGTGGACGCTTTATGACAAATGTTTATATTTCATTTACTCTTCAATTGTAGATAGTACAAACATGGGACCATTACAGACAAGTAGAGTGGATCAATGAAAGTCTGTGATGAGAACAGATTTGGTATGGTATGGTTACTTTTGGTTTTATTAAATTTCTAGAAATGACAGTTTGGGAGAAAATTTCCTAGCGCCAAGATTTTATGACAAATCTAATTTTTCATTTTCTCCTTAAGCGTTGTTGGTACATGAATGCAACTTTACTTACAAGTAGTTGACATAAACAAAAGTCAGTGGCAAGGTTGAATTTGCTATGCTCCTCTGAGTTTTGACTTTATTGAAATTCTAGAAATGACCATTATCGAAAAAATCTCCGAGAGTTACTGAAAATCTTTGATGTTCAATATCTCTACCATTATTTGATCTGCAGCATTGAAGTTGCACAGGCTAGTAATAGACATCAATGGAAATCAGTGCTTCAAAAGGCTTGGCCATGCTATGTTTACCTTGGAGTTTATTAACATTTTAGAAATGGCAGTTTGAGAGAAAATTTTCTTGCGCTGTTGTTTTACGACAAATTTGTATCTTTCATTTACTCTTCAATTGTAGATAGCACATACATGGGACCATTACAGACGAGTAGAGTGGATCAATGAAAGTCTGTGATGAGAACAGATTTGGTATGGTCTGGTTACTTTTGGTTTTATTAAATTTCTAGAAATGACAGTTTGGGAGAAAATTTCCTAGCGCCAAGATTTTATGACAAATCTAATTTTTCATTTTCTTCTTAAGCGTTGTTGGTACATGAATGCAACTTTACTTACAAGTAGTTGACATGAACAAAAGTCAGTGGCAAGGTTGAATTTGCTATGCTCTTCTGAGTTTTGACTTTATTGAAATTCTAGAAATGACCATTATCGAAAAAATCTCCGAGAGTCACTGAAAATCTTTGATGTTCAATATCTCTACCATTATTTGATCTGCAGCATTGAAATTGTACATGCTAGTAAAAGACATCAATGGAAATCAGTGCAACAAAAGGCTTGGCCATGCTAAGTTTATCTTGGAGTTTATTAACATTTTAGAAATGGCAGTTTGAGAGAAAATTTTCTTGCGTGGACGCTTTATGACAAATTTTTATCTTTCATTTACTCTTCAATTGTAGATAGTACAAACATGGGACCATTACAGACAAGTAGAGTGGATCAATGAAAGTCTGTGATGAGAACAGATTTGGTATGGTATGGTTACTTTTGGTTTTATTAAATTTCTAGAAATGACAGTTTGGGAGAAAATTTCCTAGCGCCAAGATTTTATGACAAATCTAATTTTTCATTTTCTCCTTAAGCGTTGTTGGTACATCAATGCAACTTTACTTACAAGTAGTTGACATAAACAAAAGTCAGTGGCAAGGTTGAATTTGCTATGCTCCTCTGAGTTTTGACTTTATTGAAATTCTAGAAATGACCATTATCGAAAAAATCTCCGAGAGTTACTGAAAATCTTTGATGTTCAATATCTCTACCATTATTTGATCTGCAGCATTGAAGTTGCACAGGCTAGTAATAGACATCAATGGAAATCAGTGCATCAAAAGGCTTGGCCATGCTATGTTTACCTTGGAGTTTATTAACATTTTAGAAATGGCAGTTTGAGAGAAAATTTTCTTGCGCTGTTGTTTTACGACAAATTTTTATCTTTCATTTACTCTTCAATTGTAGATAGCACATACATGGGACCATTACAGACAAGTAGAGTGGATCAATGAAAGTCTGTGATGAGAACAGATTTGGTATGGTCTGGTTACTTTTGGTTTTATTAAATTTCTAGAAATGACAGTTTGGGAGAAAATTTCCTAGCGCCAAGATTTTATGACAAATCTAATTTTTCATTTTCTTCTTAAGCGTTGTTGGTACATGAATGCAACTTTACTTACAAGTAGTTGACATGAACAAAAGTCAGTGGCAAGGTTGAATTTGCTATGCTCCTCTGAGTTTTGACTTTATTAAAATTCTAGAAATGACCCTTATCGAAAAAATCTCCGAGAGTTACTGAAAATCTTTGATGTTCAATATCTCTACCATTATTTGATCTGCAGCATTGAAATTGTACATGCTAGTAAAAGACATCAATGGAAATCAGTGCAACAAAAGGCTTGGCCATGCTAAGTTTATCTTGGAGTTTATTAACATTTTAGAAATGGCAGTTTGAGAGAAAATTTTCTTGCGTGGACGCTTTATGACAAATTTTTATCTTTCATTTACTCTTCAATTGTAGATAGTACAAACATGGGACCATTACAGACAAGTAGAGTGGATCAATGAAAGTCTGTGATGAGAACAGATTTGGTATGGTATGGTTACTTTTGGTTTTATTAAATTTCTAGAAATGACAGTTTGGGAGAAAATTTCCTAGCGCCAAGATTTTATGACAAATCTAATTTTTCATTTTCTCCTTAAGCGTTGTTGGTACATGAATGCAACTTTACTTACAAGTAGTTGACATAAACAAAAGTCAGTGGCAAGGTTGAATTTGCTATGCTCCTCTGAGTTTTGACTTTATTGAAATTCTAGAAATGACCATTATCGAAAAAATCTCCGAGAGTTACTGAAAATCTTTGATGTTCAATATCTCTACCATTATTTGATCTGCAGCATTGAAGTTGCACAGGCTAGTAATAGACATCAATGGAAATCAGTGCATCAAAAGGCTTGGCCATGCTATGTTTACCTTGGAGTTTATTAACATTTTAGAAATGGCAGTTTGAGAGAAAATTTTCTTGCGCTGTTGTTTTACGACAAATTTTTATCTTTCATTTACTCTTCAATTGTAGATAGCACATACATGGGACCATTACAGACAAGTAGAGTGGATCAATGAAAGTCTGTGATGAGAACAGATTTGGTATGGTCTGGTTACTTTTGGTTTTATTAAATTTCTAGAAATGACAGTTTGGGAGAAAATTTCCTAGCGCCAAGATTTTATGACAAATCTAATTTTTCATTTTCTTCTTAAGCGTTGTTGGTACATGAATGCAACTTTACTTACAAGTAGTTGACATGAACAAAAGTCAGTGGCAAGGTTGAATTTGCTATGCTCTTCTGAGTTTTGACTTTATTAAAATTCTAGAAATGACCCTTATCGAAAAAATCTCCGAGAGTTACTGAAAATCTTTGATGTTCAATATCTCTACCATTATTTGATCTGCAGCATTGAAATTGTACATGCTAGTAAAAGACATCAATGGAAATCAGTGCATCAAAAGGCTTGGCCATGCTACGTTTATCTTGGAGTTTATTAACATTTTAGAAATGGCAGTTTGAGAGAAAATTTTCTTGCGTGGACGCTTTATGACAAATGTTTATCTTTCATTTACTCTTCAATTGTAGATAGTACAAACATGGGACCATTACAGACAAGTAGAGTGGATCAATGAAAGTCTGTGATGAGAACAGATTTGGTATGGTATGGTTACTTTTGGTTTTATTAAATTTCTAGAAATGACAGTTTGGGAGAAAATTTTCTAGCGCCAAGATTTTATGACAAATCTAATTTTTCATTTTCTCCTTAAGCGTTGTTGGTACATCAATGCAACTTTACTTACAAGTAGTTGACATAAACAAAAGTCAGTGGCAAGGTTGAATTTGCTATGCTCCTCTGAGTTTTGACTTTATTGAAATTCTAGAAATGACCATTATCGAAAAAATCTCCGAGAGTTACTGAAAATCTTTGATGTTCAATATCTCTACCATTATTTGATCTGCAGCATTGAAGTTGCACAGGCTAGTAATAGACATCAATGGAAATCAGTGCTTCAAAAGGCTTGGCCATGCTATGTTTACCTTGGAGTTTATTAACATTTTAGAAATGGCAGTTTGAGAGAAAATTTTCTTGCGCTGTTGTTTTACGACAAATTTTTATCTTTCATTTACTCTTCAATTGTAGATAGCACATACATGGGACCATTACAGACAAGTAGAGTTGATCAATGAAAGTCTGTGATGAGAACAGATTTGGTATGGTATGGTTACTTTTGGTTTCATTAAATTTCTAGAAATGACAGTTTGGGAGAAAATTCTCTAGCGCCAAGATTTTATGACAAATCTAATTTTTCATTTTCTCCTTATGCGTTGTTTGTACATGAATGCAACTTTACTTACAAGTAGTTGGCATGAACAAAAGTTAGTGACAAAGTTGAATTTGCTATGCTCTGCTTACTTTTGACTTTATTGAAATTCTAGAAATGACCATCATCGAAAAAAATCTCCGAGAGTTGCTGAAAATCTTTGATGTTCAATATCTCTACCATTATTTGATCTGCAGCATTGTCATGGTTTTAATTGGATCTTGGCTAAACCTTGCCATATTGTTAGTCTTAATGATAGTAAGGGTAAGATCAAATATGGGTCACCTAGGGTAAAAAATTAGGTCACAAGGTCAAATCATAGGAAAACCTTTTTAACACTGTAGATGTCAAATTTTGATTGTATCTTCACCAAACCTTGTCAGAATGTTTGTCTTAATGATATGTAAGACAGATTCGAACATAGGTCATCTGGGGTCAAAAACTAGGTCCCGAGGTCAAATCTTAGGAAAACCTTGTCTATGCTGTAGTTTTCATGGTTTTGATTTATCTTCACCAAATTTTTGTCAGATTTTTTGTCTTATTTATATGTAGGCCAAGTTCTAAAAATTAGGTCACTGGTCCAAAACAATATTTTAATGAGTGAACAGTGATTGCACATGTCATGTGAGCAATATAGGGCCATCTTGGCCCTCTTGTTAGATTTATGGACCTTTGTTTGTCTGTACCAAGCTTTAATCTTGCCTATTAAACCAAAAGGCTACCACCTACAATCATCAAACTTCATGTATTGGTTCATCATGACAATCTCTACAGGACCTGCGCTTTTTCATGTTAATGGGCACCAGGAGGGGGCATTGTGTTTTTGAAACGCTTCTTGTCAAATTTAGAATGACACTGAAAAGCAAATCATTTCGTACAGATCACCAGATACGTATATTAACTTATTATACATACTGGTCTGAGATCACAGGGAAATATTCGTGGCGATTAGTATAAAATTGTAACAAACAATATGATCAATTTTACAATTAATCCATCATTGATTTGAACAATTAAACTTTTGACGCAAGGTCATACTGTATAATGATTATATTAGTTCATACCATGATTTATTTCTAGACTCTGGGCTCCCATATCTTTAAGTTAGAAGGATGAGAAGTGTACCTTTAGAAAGCTATAAAATATTATCATAATAAGTAAACCAGGTCCCAGCTATCTTCATGATCTTGTAACCTACTAAGCATCTAAATATAATTTTAGGTATACAAATTTTGTGGAAATGCACAACCCAGAACTGAAAGGTATGGCAGGAATTATTTCCGCTGCTCGGCAACTAGGATGTGGAACTCACTGCCGGGCACATTCAGACTGTGATCGACTTACAGTCAGTTCGAGTCCCTGATTGACAGCCTGAATGGACCAGAATGCTGCTGTTCTGCATGTGCCAGTTAGGGAGCCCACACATACTGGCTGTCAGGTACTTGTTTATTATATTGTTATGTTACCCTGTTCCTGCTACAACCATTTGTGTTTTGCTTATTGCCTTCCAGTTGCTTGCATGCATCTTGCTTATATAGATTATGCCTTTTGGTTTTCTATTTTTGTCATGTCGAGAAGGTTGAGTTATGGACCCCTTTCTCATATATGACATGTTGGGATCTGGGACACTCCCAACCCTGGTCCAGTCTGTATATTGGCTGAGCTGGGGGTGGGGAGTGGCCCCGCACCCTCCGGGCGTTCTGCATGCTCAGGGAGGGCTCTGATTGAGTTCAGGATCCTATGGGCAGAGACCGCAGTTCCTCCTATCGATCATCGACTGACTGCATGGTTATATTTTATTCCTTTTGCATTGCCTGTACAATTCTTGCCTGCATAATCATTATTTGTTTTTGATGCTCTTCAACTTGTGAGGTGGCTGCTGATCAGTTCTTCCCAAATCTGATTTGGGGGATAATTGTTTTAAAACTTTTTTTATTGGTCACACTTTCTTTTCGTCTTCAGAGTCTTATTTCTGTTTTTTGTTTTGTTTTTTGGCTTGTTTGTACTCTTAGTTTTTTTTATTGCCAGGCTATTTCTTTGTCAACTTCATGTGATACTCTTGTAGCAATATACAAGTAAATGTTCTCTAATCTTTTAAGGAAATATTGTAATATTTATTGTTTGAACTGCATGATTATGACTTTAAATTACTTGTATACATGTGCTATATATTAAATGCTGTTATTATGTAATACAATTTGTAAGTTGGCTTTAAAAGCTCTTCAGAGCTTGTGTTATCACATGTTATAATACCCGATTTCATAAATAAATATGACATGACTTGACTTTATCACGGCCTTAATGAATACAACCGGTGTATATTTTTGTGATTTCGAGCCCAGGAGTTCTATAGCTTTACTGTATAATAATGTATATTGTGATTTTTTTTTCTTTTTAAACTTTATTTTGTTGTTATAAAACATGTTACAAAAATGTATAAACATATTATTTGACAGTGTGTCAGAGGGTAAAATGAATTCCTGTGGGTCTGCTGGGGCCTTCATACCTGGCCAGAAGCCTGTGATAGTTTTAACCCGCTTCTGTTGTCGAGTGGTTAAGGTCGCTGACTTCAAATCATTATAACCTCTCACAGATAGAGGGATGTGGGTTCGAGCCCCACTACTGACCATGTCTCTTTATATTATTCCGCGGATATGATCGATACTTGACTTACTGCATAAGAATATTATTAATGCATTTAAACTTTAAATTACGCATTATATTTGAGTAAAATATTTGTCATAAGTGAAATATGTTAAATATGGTCATAGTGTATAGAATTTACTGTAAAGTTATGTTACACACAATAGAAATTGGATGTCCATGCATGTCAGTGGATGTTCGCTAATTTGGACATCCACGAAGATTGGACTGATTAACAGCGAATATCCACAAAGTTTTTGTACAGTTTTTCTGCCAGCTGACCATTTCAATTTTAAATGGTGCATGGTATTTGAGTAAAATATATTTCATATAAAAATAAACATTTAAATTGATGTATGTTAAATACGGTCATAGTGAATAGAATTGAGCATAAAGTTATGCTTATATACAAAATAGAAATTGGATGTCTGTGGATGTTAGTGGATGTACGCGAATATGCTCTAATTTGACTAAACAGCGGACATCCATGGAGTTTGGACTAAACAGTGAATATCAAAAAAAAAATTGTACAGTTTTTCTGCCAGGAAACCATTTAAACTTTAAATGATACTGTGTATTTGAGGAAAATATATATCGTATATAGAAATAAACATTTAAAACTTGAAATATGTTCAATACGGTGATAGTGAATAGAATTGACCGTAAAGTTATGCTTACATACGCCATCAAATTGCATACATGCCATATTTTCAGAGGGTCAATAAGTGAGATTTGCTTCTGAAGGGTCATTTTTAAGTGAGATTTGGGTAAAAATAAGTGAGACTTTTTCTCGAACTATTTTGCGCGCACAAGATGGCGCTTTTTGCATGCAAAATACCTTTATTTACACCCATGAATTGGAATAAATGCATTCATAGATATTTATTAATTAAAATAAAGACAAAGTAAGTGAAACAGAATTTATTTAACAATGCACATGGTATAGTAAGTTAAGCAGCACATATGATATTCAAAGTATCATCATACTGAAGAACACAGCATTAATTAAGTCTCTTCATCTACAGCACATTATATATGCTTAAATGTCATGACATTGTCTTATTGCTGTTAACCACTGGGCATAGTTTGTTTTGACATCATTTCATCCCAGAAACAGTCTAGGGGTGATCGATGCATAGTTAATCAGGAGACTGTGCATTAGGAACAACAGGGGGTTATGTACAACTGGCGTGATGTCTGGCATTAATTACAATTAAGGAGACGAGTGTTGTATGGGAAATAGACCATACATACATTGCTAGTTATACAATGGAGGCATCGATTCCTAGTCAAATGACTCATAGGAATATGAAATTTAATATGTTTTATAACAGTATTCAGTTAATCCGAATTTTATTAGAACTTCATGTTCATCCATATTCTGTCTACTAAAAAACTGTATATTACATAGCTATAATTCCTATACATTAAGATTTATACTGAATTTTTTCAAACTTATTTCTAATGACTGACATACTTCCCCAAACCGTACCGTTAAAACCTATTGGTCACATTTTTCTCACTTTTTCATACCCTGTGTATTAATTCTTCACTATTTATTATAATGTCCATAAGATTTTGGTTTAATGAAGTAAAGTTGAACAAATTCATACCAAATCAACTTTTTTGGTTTGGGGCTTGATACATATATAATTACAAGCAGAACTTAACTGTCAATTCTATTCACTATGACCGTATTTAACATATATTGAATTTCAAATGTTTATTTTTAAATGATATATATTTTACTCAAATACACAGTATCATTTAAAATTTACATGGTTTCCTGGCAGGAAAACTACAAAGAATCACTGATATTCACTGTTTAGTCCAATCTTTGTGGATATCCGCTGTTTAGTCAAATTAATGCATACATTTACTGACATCCAATTTAATTGCATCGATCATCTAATATCGTACGTCGCACAACATTAATAGTTACAGGGTTAGTAACTGACCCGATACGGGATATACGGTTCTGTGGAAAACCATATAGGGACTCGACCTACGTTCTTGCCTCAGATGGCTTTCTACAGAACTGTATATCCATACGGTTCTGTGGAAAACCATACAGGGACTCGACCTTAGGTCTCACTCCATATGGTTTTCCACAGAACCGTATATCTCGTATTGGGTCAGTCACTAACCCTGTAACGATTATATCACGCAGACTGACTTCCTCCTCATCTTTTACGATAAAAGTCTCCATTTCGGACCCAATATATTCTGGTAACCTAATATAGGATACATTAGGTCACCATGTGACGTCAAAGCATCCAATGACAGAAGAGTATTTTTTAGTAGGCGTGATATTATGTTGTATGTATGGTTATGGCACAACTGTATGACTTTTATATAGAATAACTGTATAGAATAATGATGTGTGTTATATTTCTTATAAATAATGTTTTCACCTCGTAAAGATAAGATGTAATTTGTGACAAAATCTATAAAAATTCTATATTTTGCTATAAACCATACTTCTTGATGCAAGGAATGTATCTACATTCTTATTTAAGTCTCATTCATGAACATACAATGTTTACAAGACTAACATTATTTTAATTTATGTATTTACAAATAGTACACTACTGATTAAATTTTTAATTATAAGTGACTGTCTAATAGTATGTAGCATTATTTGAGAAAGCTAATGCTTAAGAAAGTACATTTGTATGAATGTCTAAACCTTGACAAAGAAAACTGACATTTCTCTTCATTCAAAATGATATGATACAAAATTGTGCCAAAACCTGTTTTAATATTTTGCAATGTCATGTTTTATTTATTAGTAAATGATCCCATTGTGTTTTATACGTATGATGTAAGTTTACGTTAGTGTAGGTAATAATTGCTAATCAATTCACCCTACATCTGATCTTGGACGATGTTTTTATCTTTAAAAAAATTGTTTACGCTTATTAGTGCCTCGATTACCACTGCTGTAAATCCAGTATTATTCGCAATGTTTTCATTTTCGCTAATATTCACGAATGGAAGGCTCCGCGAATTCATAAATCCGCGTAAATTTATTAATATAATGTAATTACTGTTCGAAGATCATTGTCCGAAACTTTCATTATTAAATGTGTTGACAGACTGATAAATAAACAGACCACTTGTCGGTATGTATAGTGCGAATTTATTAAACTGTCAAAGCTGAATAATTACACGGTCGCTGAATGTGATTATTTTTAGCTTCATGCCACAGTCGATAGTTTTCGGTTATTTTACCATTAGGGAATTTCTCATTCCACATGTTTATGTAGTACATCGAAGATTATCGTATCACTTACGAAATTAATCGAAGCTAAAAATAATTTGAGAGCATTGACCGTGAAATTATACGGCTTTGACAGGTTAATAAAATCGCACTATACGTGTATATTGTGTTTTGTTAACATATTATGGAGTTGTGCTAATTGGTGTTCCTAAAACACATCAAACAAACAAAACATTGTGTGTGTTGCCTGAGGGACAATGTTTGGTATAATGATCTATTTAAACACATTTCTTAAGAGAACAATAGGGATTAACAGTTCATCACTTTTCTATATTTAATACTGTATTGATTGTAACAGGCTTTGGTGATTTAATTTTTACAGGTAATGCATGATATAAGTTTCACCCGTTTTATTTATCTATTTATTTATATTATAATTCAAAGCCTTCTCAAAATTTGAATTAAGACTTAGCCTTCAGACGCTAATTCATAAATACGCGAATATATTCAGGGTGGGCAAAAACGCGAAATAAAGATCTCTCAAAATGCTCATAATGAACAGCTCCTTCGTAAGTGCCCCCAATTGTTTTATGGTCCTTTGTCACATGACTGTATTAGTCGAATCCAGTCAGCTTAGTGTCTGCAGACTTGACCCTAGCAAAAATAGGGTAATGAAATTTATTGATTCATAGTAATATAATATCTAGATAGTTAACATGTACCCAATATAAATGCTTGGTAACTACATTATTTCACCCTATTTACTATGTGTTTATATTATGTAAACAATGTATAATAAAGATTAGGACATGCATGTATTTAGGTCGTCTGATCTTTATCAAATCACATCATCATAATTGACAGTGGTCAGACAGATGTTTGGCAGATAAGATATAGCGACCAGTCATTTGGCATATCAGTCCTGTAATGTGATTGGTTGATTTAACCTGTCAATCAAAATCTGTTGTAAAGGCAGACCAGTGTAGCCACACCCACTTGTGTAGTAACTAATGTCTGTCATTATGATATAAACAATAATATTCATGTATAGTCCAACCTGTCTTAAGCAGCCAGTCAAGGGAAATGACCAAATTGGCTGCTTAAGGCAGGTGACCACTTTACAGAGGTTAATATCAGTACCATTTTTCACTAATCTTTGTTTTATTAATACAGGTTTAGTGCTATACACTATGATTACCCAGTAAATATAATAGTACAGCTATCAACATTTAGTACAGAAAAATACAAAAGGAAGAGAAATTAACAATTTATGTATTACATGTACTATTTATTTTAGTTACCAACCAATCCAAAAATAAGGCAGACGACAGTATTTTCCCTACATTTTCCGTAAGATACGTACATACGTCTCCGTACTTTTTAATACCGAACAATCGGACCGTAGAGCGAGCGTTTATTCATTATTAGTATAATTAGTTTTATTCGGCGATGTTTCGACTTTATCCTTTAACATAGACAAAGCGAAAGTAGATTTTCGGAAAGTCGTTTGGTCATCTGGTAGATTTAAAACAACTATGACGTGTACTTAAGTGAAAGCATGTTTGTCAATTATTTGTTTCTGAACAACTGCTTTTGAATTAATAAGTGATGAAAATTTGCATGTTGAATTTCCATTTCACAAATTATAATGTCCCTTAATTCATTGATTACAACAATAGGTGTTATTTTCTTTTGTTGAAGTGCCTTAGATTTAATTGCATTGACGATAAACTTCTCAACACCTCACCTTTTTGATAATTACAGCATAATTTGCACTTTGCTTACATCAAAACACCGACCTAATTCAATAGAACTGTGGTCAACACGTCGTGTGTTGCATAGACGAAACATAGTATCTGATTGGATGCCGATATATGGCGGAGTGTGTCGTTAATCTCTGCTAAATTGTGGGTCAAAGGTTATCTAAATTTAGCGGGGTTTTTTTTGTGACATAATGTGTATTTCAGCGATGTTTATATTGGAATTTCGCGCTTGGCTGGTGACCATTTAATGCGGATTAAATATGGTATTTGAGATTAAATTAACTGGCCGCTGGCCAGTGACCGTTAAATGCGAATAAAATATGGTATTTGGGATGAAATTAACTGGCCGCTGGCCGCGTTTGCCAGGTGACCGTTTTATCCATGGTAAATATAGAATGAATTTCGTTGGCCGTTAAAAGGAGGTGACCGCTGATTCCAGGTGACCATAAGGCAAGGTTAGACTGTATGTCTATACATTATCACTTTTATAGACTCTAGTGTTGGTACAATCTTAAATTAAGTATTTCATCAATTATAATAAAAAGATATAATAAACAACAACAAAAAAATTGTACAAAACTACGTATGTGCACCTTTCCCATTAATACATGCTTTATATACATTTTCCTCCATTTAACGTAACGTCAAATGTTACATGAACGCCACGTGCATTGTCTATAGTAGTGAAAATCGATATTTTAGCTGGTGTACAGGTTAATTATGACCAGTGAAAATAAACTGCTGCGAAAGTCTTTAATGAAATACGGTGCAACCTCTCCAAAGCAACACCCTTTGTGAGAAGCAAAATTATATTTTCAATTTGTTGAGAAGTTGTTGCTCTGGAGTCTGGAGAGGTTGAATCAATAGTTAAATGGTGCAGTTGAAAGAAATCAAGCTGCCGTTGAAGGGAGATTGTTGCTCAAGAGAGGGCCGCTCCGGAGAGGTTGTACTGTATGTCCATAGTATCGATTGGTAAGAATAACTGTAATATTGCTCTTTATTATTTTTCACAAAAATGTTGCCGTTTACCTGATCCATCAAATTATTTTGCCCAAACACTAAACAATTCTTAGCAGTTTATGTTATAAAAAGGTAGCATATTTTCCTCTTTAACTTGTTTGTATTAATTTTACAAAACACATTACTAATCCTCTACTACGACATTTTGACATCAATTCTAATGACATGGTGATTCTCCGACTTCAATGCATGACATATATTTTTGTTTGGTATTTACTGCCAGTATGCTTTTTCCAAATGAAATAGTGGCTTTAATAGCACTTTGGCATAATCACGATAATGTACTTCATAATGTCACTGATACATGTAGAACGCATCGTGTCCTCCTGTGAGGATCTTTTAATCGAATGTAATGAACAAACAAGTATAACAAAATTTTGTGAAGTTCTAGATGTATTAGATGCTTCACTATACTTTATGTATAAAAAGAGCTTTAAATAGCTGAAAACAGGCTCAATTAATTTTCTACGATATATCATTCTGGTAATGAGATGAACAAATTTATTTAGCTGTAGCTCCGAGGTAACGTTGAGGTCACACAGTTCAAAAGTCATAATTTTGGTCTTTTTAGCATGTCCGCTCTGTAACTTTTTCATTGATCTTAGGATTTTGAAATAACTTCCATTAGATGATGTTTTGCGCGCAACTCCCATGATTGTAGCTTTGAACAAGGTCTATGCAGCATGTGGAGGTATTTGTCAGTAATTATCTTAGTTTTCATAAGGACAATTTGATGAACCGCATTCTTATAAAATATCATATAAAACAATCTACATATTATATAAAAAAATAAAGAATCTTCATTAATTAATTTTATCCCTTGATGTTTATAAAATAATTGTACAATACTGAGTACTTTACCGCGTTATAATCACTTAAAATGGTCTGGACCAAAGAATATCTATGACTTCAAAGACGGAAGCATCAGCAAAATAAATAAAAGCTTCCTGAAACGACTTTGTAATTCTGACCAATATTTTCAAGACTACAGTTATGTAACACAAACCTTAATACATTTGTTTCTAAACCTATTTGAGTCCTTGTATGAACACCAGTTAATGTATTTGTTTTGGAAAGTAAAATGTCAAGCAGCTAACATAGCTTTTATACAGCAAATTTAAATCAGTGGTAACGTGCTGCCCGGCTGTCAACCCAGAGGTCCCAGGATTTCTGAAATTCTATTCATAGTATTTCCCTCTATATCGGACCGTCTGTATCATATATCTATATCTTACTTCTGGGGCTTTTCTCAGTCTGTCCCTCTGGTCAGATCATGATGTATTTGCTCTGGTAGAGGATGCACTGTGACCTGTGCCCTTGTGGCTGCAACATATGAAAAGCGCCTTTGGACGTGCTGGTATGATAATGTATGTTTGAATATTGATAAAATCCATATCATTTACTGCTTTGCTGATTTTGTCATTTATTCATAAGTTATTGATACTATTGATCAGATACAATGTATGATCAGTCTATTTCTTCCTTGAGTTTTGTTCATCAAGGAAGGCCTAGAATTGCACGCATTATTAATATTCAGATGTACTTGTTCCGTTGTTAAAACGTGTGTCAACAAGGTACAAACTGAAGGGGTTGGTTACATTGATAATTCCAACTTATGTGCAAAGTGGATAATGTGAATTAATGTCCGCAGACATCCATTTTCTTATAAATAGGCAAGCAGTTTCATTCAATTCTATTATCTAAAACTATATCTAAAATGTTCATATTTTTAAAAACAATGTTATATTCTTAAGTACATGAAACATTGAAAGTTTAAAGAATACAATTGGCGGAAAGAAGTACAAAAAATCACTGTTAAGTAAAAGTAGTGAATGTCTGTGGATGTCCGCAGACATCCATTTTCTTATTAATAGGCAAGCAGTTTCATTTAATTATATTATCTAAAACTATATTTAAAATGTTCATATTTGAAAAACATTGTTTCTCCCAAGTACATGAAACATTTAAAGTGTAAATGAATATAACTGGTGTTATAAAAAAATATTTGCTTTTTAGTCAAAGTAGTGAATATATGCGGAGATAGCTCAGTGGTAACATGCTGAGCTGTCAATCACTAAAACTGAATTTAATATGGTATTTTTTAATATGATGTTTTACCCGAGTAACATGTATCATTTATAATGTTGAAATGCATTACTGGTGGAAAGAAGTACAAAACATTGCTGTTTAAACTCATAGTACCGAACAGTCGTGGATGTCCGCCGACATCTATGGACATCCATTTTCTAAGGAGTGTATAAGCAGTTATGGTCAATTCTATTAATGATCACTTTATTTCTTTTTCTTTTTAATTAGGTATTGTTTCATTCAAATAACATGCATCATTTAAAGTTTAAATACATTATTATAATGACTGAAATATATTTCTTATTGAGTAAGTCAAGTACCAATCATATCCGCGGATATGGTCAAGACAATAACAGGTCATGATCGCTTTTCTACACCCAATTGTGCAAATTGTTTAGAATTATTCGAATAAATTATTCAGATTCATTATTTTAAGAGAAATATTTATATTTATATATGTTTCTAAAAGGAAATTTAAGTCCATTCCGTTCACCACCGAAATGGTAACCGGGTAACTTGGGTGATAACTCGTACCTATCCATTCTCTAACACGGCATTTTTGGGTAGACGTGCCATATATCTGTTTAAAAAATGCTTGAAAAGGAGCATAATATTCATAATTTAAAAAAATGAATATTTTAAGAACAGTAATAATGAACATTATTGACTGTTACTCCATAAATAAACAAACATAAATGGATGTCCATGGACATCCGGATGTCCACTGTTTAGTCATACCCGCTTTTCACCTACTAAGTGTCACATAAGGTAGATCTAACCAAGAAAAGTTGCATTTTTGAATTTTGAAATTGTTTACTCACTTTCTTATAATAACAGTGTCGTATTTATTTCTGTCATATGTTTTTGCAAGTGTTTTTAGCTCACCTGATTTCATCGGAATCAGATCTAGGGTGCTTCCCTGTTGTATGGTAAACAAAAACAAAATTTATGAAAGATATATCATCATCTACATTTCAAATTTGATTACTATTATTTATTGCTTATTTGATCATTTTTTACTGTACAGGGCTTTCATTAGACATCAAAAGTTGAATATCAAAAGAAATATGACTTTAGCTCAGTCATTCACAAGAGGTTTCCCTATCATGCTATAGGGGACATCATGTTTGTAAACAAAAGGAACCATTCTCGTGCATGCGCACTTAATTGCTGGTGGGCAAAAAACAGTAACGGTCGATATGATGCGATATAAATGTATTGATCCGTTGTAGAATGACATCTAAGTATTTGATTGTAATAAATAGCTTGTGATTATGTCAAAAACACGTTTCATAGTGAAATTTAATACTGAACAATATAATGACCAATCTTTTGTTTCCTGATTCGCATAAAGTTGATCAAATCTAGTTAATCTACATGAAGTGTCGAACACTCCATCGTTGTAGTCAACAATTTATGCAAGTCATTGTTGTGCCAAATACTTATAATATTGTAATGCATTTAATGATAAAATATGCATGCAATTCATGTTATTATACCTCATGTGACTTATTTACTCTATAGTCTTATGTGACGTCAGAGGGTGACAATCAGTAATGACATTACATTTCAGCCCGTTTGCCATAACAAAACTGCCTTCACGTGCTCACGCGATATTACTGGGTGTCAGGTTTTTAGCTCACATGTCACAAAGTGAGCTATTAGGATCACTCTCCGTCCGGCGTCGTGCGGTGTGCGTCGTGCATCGTCAAACTTTATGTTGTGACCACACTAGGGGCCACATTTTTGGCTCAATTTTAGCAAAACTGGGTCAGAACGTTAATATCAACAAAATCTCGGACGAGTTCAATATTGGGCCATATTAAGTTGACGTGTCATGCGCAAAAACTGTTGCTTACTCAAAGGTCAAGGTTACAGTGGACACTTATATATTTACGTTCATTCCTTATATTGAAATAGTGAAAGTACATGTAGTTGTGTGTTTACCACACTTAGGTAAACTTTACCTCCCACTATGGGTAGCATTCCCAAGCAACCTGCTCTATTTTGTATTCACGTATTTGCCAAAAAACACTCATTTCTGTTTCCAGTGTGAAATGGAGGGGGCATCCGTGTCCTACGGACACATTTCTAGTTTTGATCCTGTATTTGAACTCAGGAGACGGATATCGTCAAGTCTAAATTGTTTCAATATTCATATGTAGAGTACAATAATTATTATTTCAGGTATAAATAACGTACACAAACTGTAACTTGGCAGGAACAGTAACTCGTCACTTTTCATTCATTTTTGTTATCTCCCTTTTATGGCATCATCAAAAAGTTTGAAGGCGGACATTTTTGAAAGGCAAATATTTCTTTATTTTATCTGTACATCCCAACATGTATTACTACTTATAAATTGTATTTGAATATTAAGTCAAAAGAAAACACACCTTTTGATGAACACAGGCGACGACAAGTTGCAAATTTAGGTGTCTCAGGCGAAAGGTCACTGTACAATGTAAACACGCATATTTGTTATTTTACACGTGTGAATGGTGTTCTAGAATAATTTGTCTTGCAGGATTTGTCACTCTGTGATAAGAAATTTTCCTTGAACACACTTTGATGAATGTGAAATAAAATTGACAAGTCTGGGACCCCATTGTCGACTTATTCTACCCTTTCCACCATGCAAAATTACTAATTAAAGTCTTCTTTTTGGTGTTGAGTTGTTTTAACAAATCATTTAACTATGTATACGCTATTCTCGAGACATTTAGTAAGGATTTCTAATTAAAGAAATGAACATGTTTTGAATTCAAAGAACTTTTTAAAATCTGCTAGCACTCTATTAGTCAATAACTATACTTAACGAAATATCCTATTTTTCGATGAAGACGGTGATAGCATGGATGAGCCCATGAATAATAAAAGCTCTGAAGGTTCTGTTGTTGTTCGGAACTACAAAGCAATCAAAGTTACATTTCTTTGTAGAGTGAGGTATTGGGCTGAGTTTTGGAAATAAATTGAACTCTGATCAAGTTAGTTGAAAGACTACATGAATTTCAAAAACTGATGTTACTCATCTTATCTTATTTACTGATTTTCAAATACCTTGATTCAGTAGGTTTGAATTATTTGCTCGGCATGCATGAATTTTTATGCAGACCAAAGTACTACACTTTTCTACACCCGCCATGCAATTGTTAAAGTTGTTTCCGTTCTATGTGCTTTCAGTACTTTAACTTATGTTTCCTCAAATCATCACCACAAGTAGTTCAGCAATTAGCATATTCAACATGTGAATTGTGATGTCATCATTTCTTGAAAAGCGCATGCTGATAGTAAATATTGCGATATTTCGAGGTAGAGGATTATTTAGATTTTTACGACACTTTAGTAAATATATTCATTGCTCGTTGACGATTTTGCATATCCATCTGATTTTGACTTGAATGCACGTAATATTTGTATTCACATTTATGCCATTGAATTGTAAAAAATGGAACTATTTTCGTAGGCGGGAGGTTAGTGGAAGCTCAAGATTCTGTAAGTAGGAAAAATTTCCCGAACAACTGTTGAGAAATGGACAAAACATTGCATTCGTACCGAACAACAAAAACAAAGAATGTGTGAAATTACCAACTGTTGTTGACAAACAAAGGAAAGATATGCTTAAACTCAAAAGAAATGAGAAGAAGAATAAAACAAGGAGTCAGAACAAAGTGACATTAAGAGACATTATGTATTATGTACTGTGTATTATATAAAGAGCATTTATTAGAATGGTGAATCTTATAGATTCACATTGAACTATTATTGACATTCAACATCATCAAGGACTTATATACATACATGGATTCGCAACTTCCGTATTAACCATTTAAAGTAATCAAATCCCGCGATAATAAGACGTGAATCAACGGGAATACAAGCTATTGTTTACAAAAGCGAAAATACGAAAATATCCGTGGTAATCCGAATGATAATAACAGCGAAAATATCCGTGGTATTCCGAATGTTTAATCTCGGAGACGAAAGGATTATAATAGATGTCCGCCATCTTGGAATTTAAAATGTTCGACTGATGCCTTTTTCAATGCTTATACTTAGACTTTGTGGATTATAAATGTATCTCAATATCTTTAAGGAATTTGTTGCATCCTTTACCAATTTCCCGTGCCCAATTGCCTGAGTTTTTTAGTATAATCAAATTCGTAAACACCCAATTACAGCTGTCGGACATTGCCGAGTATATAGCAATGCATTGTGGGATCGCCGAACGATATCATTTGAGCTATTTTTAGCAGTTGCGAATCCATGTATGTATATAAGTCCTTGACATCATATACCTTCATGTAACGTTGAAAGTAAATAGCAAGATATGTTTTAGGTTTAATGTTTATATTAACTATTGTTACTCTTAAAATAAAGTTCAAAGCTGTTCAGATTAAAAGGTTGTGTTCAAAGTTGTCGTCTCAGGCGCTAGTCACATTATCTTATATTTAATTTATATGCTTCTATTATTATATGATAGAGAATACTCTCTAATATTCTCTATTATTGTATATAAGTATAGAAAATTAAACATAAGATAATGTGACTAGCGCCTACGGTTGCAACATTGTGATTTTTTAACAAAGTTATTTGTATGATGACTTAATGTCACTGGTAGTGACAAGTTATGGTTCCAAGAGTCTGTAAGTCGGCAGGCTCACCCTTGCCGTAATCAGAGACCTATTCATCCAATTCAAAGGTGCTAGATACATGGAGAATGGTTTAAAAGGCGCCTAAGGGGTTCAGGTATATATTGGGACACAGAAAATATGCTCAGAATTATAAAGAAATCCACCGGAACCTCATTTATAACTAAAAGTGACGAGTTTCGGTTTGTGTATGTTACAGGTATATTTAACATACTTTAACCCTTTACCTCATAATCACGCCAAATCACGCCTCTACCTCATCTGCATAGTCCCACCAAATCACACCTCTGATTTTTTATCTTTTATAAAGTGTTTTTTCCAACATGAAATTAAGTTTTTATGTAAATAATTATATACTTCAATCTTCCATAAAAACAAATATTTAAAGAAAACAATATGCTTTATATTTTAAAAAATGCTTTAATTACTGTGTAAACATTACACCATCATTGTTTCAGGCTAACTTATATATACTGAAGGTCTAGTCAAATTTATATTATGCATTTATATTTTTTTGAATAAACAACACAATTTCATCCCAGAGTTAGGCAGGCCTTTGAAGTTAACACCCAGAGGTTATTTTGTGTGAAAATATATTATGTTCAAAAACAACATTAGTTGTTAATTAGTGCAATTATAAAGGGGATTATGTCCCAGAACAGTATGGGTCCATAGATATCATCAAACACATGTGTCATCAAAAGTTTTATGGTCATGCATTGTTTATTGCAGCTGGCATGTGTGACACTTTTCAAGACTAATATATATAGTAATTAAAGATTTGTTAATGATAAATCAATTATCCATTACTTTAGGATAGAGAATTATAATAATCATTTTAGTATTTACACAAATGATTCAAAATGTCCCCAATAAGGAAAAGCAACATTCTACATCCCCTCTTCTCAATAAACTTCTCATCTGTTGATAGGCTTTCAGACAATTTGTCAATCTATTCAGCAGAAATGATAGCATTAACTAATTCAATGAGCTGGGTAATTCTAAATAAACCAAAAAACACGATTCTCTTTCAGTGCTGCAGTCAATATAGTAAATCCAGACCGGACCTTTTAGAACAAATCATTATCCTAAATTATTTCATCAACAGTATCGATCGATTACGTCACGGATAGCTCTGCCAGACATGTAAATGCGACAGAGGTCACGTATGCCATATACTGATGCTGTAAACATGCAAAAATAACGCATGGCTTGATTTGACCCGTTTTTGCTGATTTCTGGATTTAGGAAAAAAATAACCTTAATTAACACCCCCCTTTTACAAAATGTTACGCCCCTGGGGGCGTTTATTAGGAATTTTACGGTACTTAGAATAATATATTGTATTGTTATCTAAGTTAAATCATAAGAAGTTTTAACTTTACTAGTAAATCCTTATTTTAATGTACTCTTTAAATAATTTCATCTTATCTTAAAGACATTGAACCGCTACTATATAAGTGACGCCCCCCCCCCCCCTAATCCACATGTGGTCTAATCTCTTGTTTTATTGCCCCTAATGGGATTAATCCTGTCTTTTCACGGTCAGCTAAGTGTCTGTTGACTTGACACCTAGTCATGCATATAAGAGGGTCATAAATTTTGATCTTCTGTGATGATTGACCAGTCGCCAGATACAGGAATGTTCCGCCCACTCAATCACGTGGTGTGGCAACGCGAAACCTTCGACAAGCTAAATCCAAGATGGCGGACAGATTAACGTATAAATCCCTCCGGCAGGTGTAAAATACACCGATTTTTAAAAATATTTATTGCCTATTTCGGTTGATTATAACATATTATACAATCAATAAACATTCCTGACGCTTCGTATCTACCATAGATACAAATTTGAATTTGCGACAAGAAATACAACAACTGAATACTATATATACAGTAACCGATAAATAAACGGATATATACTTCAGGGATTCTGTATATTACAGTCCCTGGGATACTTAAAATTGTGATGACTGATTCATGTTGATGTTAACTTTAATGCAATTTGAAAATGTTAATCTATCATGTGAATTTTTCAGTAGAAATTAAAATTAAAGAAAAATTACCCGTAACGCGCATTTTTTATCTACATAAGAGTGATAACGTGGACTATAGACATTATCATCATATTCATTTCGACCATGATAATACAAATCTATGATTATATTTAGAAAATGTATAAAAATGATCAATTAACCTTCTTGACATGTACAGGAATACTATATTTATATAATATTATAGTATCCATGACACATAGTATACATTTTCCAAATACATTCGCACACGACCGCGACAATATATGATGTATGCATGTAATGCGACAGTAATAATACTTATATAATAGTGATAATAAAAAAATAATATTTCAAAGAAAATGATAAAGACTTGTATGTCATAATGTTAAATTCTATAAAAAACAGCAAGGTAAAATTAAGGTAAAATTATCAATAAACCCTCTTGATGCTGCGTTGAAAAATGGAGATATGAGAGCGACACGAAATAAGCTCGAATGTGTACGTCAGAAGTATGAATATTGTAAATTCATATGGATAAATATAAGTCTTTACATATACCTTATAATATACCAACAAAACTTATAACCTCAAACATCTATGACTTATTTAAAGACATTGAACCAGGAATGCGAGGCATGTGCTTTACGGACCAGCAGTCCTCTGTATTCCACAGTAGGGGGTAATAAAACTGAAAGGGTCATTACTAGACATGCTTTTGTTTACATAATCAGTTACTACATGCTTATTAAAACAACAGGAAGTTATTCATAAACTAATTATCTCTAATAATCAATAAAATTGTGTGACCCTATATAGCTTTTCACTGGGTGTCAAGTATATACATACACTCTATTTTATAAGCTGATCGTGATCAGAGGGGATCAGACCGATATAAGGGGCAATAAAACAATTAAGAATTTAGACCTCATGTGGACTTAGGGGTTCACTTGTATATATGAGCCGTTCAATACTTGTGCCAAATAATAGTGTTTAAATTAACAAGACTTCATGTCGATGTCGCTTTTACAGAGAGACCGTACGTGTAATTTTAGTACGACAGCGCTATTGAAATTAATTTTTAAACATCCTGTAACAGTGAATAATTGTCATAATTAAGTAAAAATGTTGCCCTCACTTGGTGCAATCATGCATATGGTAATTCCCGTTAATTCTGTTGACATTAGGGATGATCCAACTCTTACATTTTTTCAAGATTCCTTAATTTTCAGTTTGGGAAAAGGAATAAACTGTATAATATCTCCTTCCAGTCGATCTTCATCACGATCGTCCGAGTTGCATGGTTCCAACTGACATATTCTAACCACTTAAAATGTTTATTCAATCAGTTGTAGTAAAAAAATCATTGTTTTTGAGCTTCTACATAGTGTATCAGATAACCTTCAACACGACAGCTTGTCAAAGGAAAATGGCGGCGAAAAGTGTTGCTAGGGGGTGTGAGAAAAAGCCGATATCTGATTGGATAATCAATTGGACTGATTGACAGGTGGCGACTGGTCAATTAGTTTATGGATAACTTCCTGTTGTTTTTATAAGCAATTTATGTAATTAATGAATGTTATCCTTTAATATTACTAGATTGTGTAAGAACTGACTTAGATATAATACTAGAATATAACAGTTATAATATACTGTCACTACTATTTTATTCCTGTCTATATGTTTTCTTCTTTATACATTAAAAATGCAACTGAACGCTTCTTTGTTATATTTCTAAATTATATCATTCTGTTTCTACATGGAATTATTTTTTACGAGATTCTTTAAAATAGCTTGCAAAGAAACTATGTTTATATCCTGTACTGCTTGAGAAAATATATTGGTTAAAATATTTAATTTAACAGGTAAAAGTGTTAAAATATGTTTGTATCAATTTCACGAAATGGACTGTTTTATTTAATTATCAAAATCATCCGTTTGCAGCAAAGAGCATTTATTTGAGTAATTAATTTCTTTAATAAAATTATTCTTAATATTTTGCATTTAATATATATATTTAAAAAAATGATCATTTATATTATTGATTAAACATTGAATCAATTTAAGTATCTATACAGTAGCTATATACTAGCCATATATAGTAACTGATTATGTAATTAGAAGCTAGTCTTTCAATGACCCTGTCTGTTTTATTGATCCCCCTACTGTGGAATATACAGGACTGCTGGGTCTTAGTCACATGCCTCGCATTCCTGGTTCAATGTCTTTAAGTGCATTGTTATTTTTTACCACATTATTTTAATTTAAATGAAATTCTTCCAACATGGAATAACATTATTAGTGGAAATAATTTATGATTTGATACTCCTTTGTATCAATTCTTCACATAATTTTATAGTAAGGAATAATTGGCTAGTCCACATAAACTGATACTATTATTCAGTTTCATATTTGATATGACCTTTCCCCACATATCAATATTCAGTGATCTATCAGCGTGCCTGGCTGCATATAACTGTTATAAATTCTTTTATTGAAAAGAAGTCAATTCTGATTTCTATAATTACATTCAATTTATCAGTAGACTTTGAGATCTTGTAGTAAATTAAACATTCTATATGGAATGACTATTACATTTAGCATGATTTTATCATTATGAATATATTTTTAGAATAAATTCCTTATTTGAACAAGGATATTTTACATTTTGCATTTTAAATGGAAAATACATTAATATTGAATAATACCATGTAATTAAATTTCTTGTTTGATACATAATATCTGTATATATATGTTAAACTATGAAGAATTAATAAAAATCTTCATGATATATTATCAAACAAAGTAATAAAATTAAGTAAAGAAATTTAAGACAATGCAAAATGTTTACTCTTATACAAAATAAAATAGCACACTATAGTCTGGACTTGGAAAGGGAGTGAACTCTAGCCCACCCATTACAGGAGTACTAGCTGAATTAAATGTGAATGCCCCAGCTATTATAAACAACCCAGTCAAATCAAACTTGTTATTAGGGACAGGGTGCTGTGACCGGATGGCTGAATTAGCAGGCAACATATAGATCTGAGTCCAAATTGAGCCCCGGGCCACACTTTGGACCCTCTTATTCAACTATTGCCCCTATTATATATCTAGTAAAACTGATGTGATGTTAGTCAAAGTGGTAAATCACTCTCACTCCATCAGTGCATTTTAAACTCCTTTCAATAACTTCAACGCTGTAAATCCAAATAATATTTCATATAAAAACAATGTTCTATACATGTATAGTTCAATTTTCTTATAGTCCAGGTCGAATATTGGACGATACCATTGTAAAGGTAATCACTGTAAATTGATTGCCCAAATCATTTTTAAATCCGTAGTAAAGTGTCATTCACTTGAACCAGAGTCATGGTGTATTGGATAAGGTAGCATGTACATTGTACATACATAACAGTTTTACAAAATGAAGCAGATGTGAGTGGTTCAAACTCAGTCAATGGCACTTTCTTTTTAAATTATTATATCCATTTATTTTTATAAATTATTTATTGAACTGTGTTTGTTCTTGTTACATGTATCTACACACGCTGAATAGCACATTTTTTATCAATTTTCAAAAGAGAAAAAGGAAAGAAGAAATGCATTTGTTCTCTGGTGTATTCCTCTTTTTCATTTCTTGTATACATGTTATTGGACAAAATCACCAATACAGATTTGTAATTTCAAATACTATGTAAAAATACTAAACACCTGAACCAGTTTCGACTTATTATATTATTACTCCACAATTTAAATATATAAATCCTAATTACCCATATGAGGTTATTATATTTTTGTTAATTTAACGGAACAATTTAAATATAAAAATCTATGAAACAATAATTTCTTATCGATATATAATATATAAAGTTAACTTTTATTAAAAATGAAAAAAAAAGGAAAATAAAAAATGATGTTTAACGTTAGACGCAGTGCTCAAGATTCCTTGTCTTTATGCTTCACCAATTGACGATACGCCAGATTTTGATTGACAAGTCAAAGCAACCAATCAGAACGCAGAACTGATAAGCCAAACTGCCGGCAATAATTTTGTCCGTCAAACATCTGTCGGACCACAGTGAATATGCTTGATAGGTTTTATAATTATTATGATGAAACGACCTGAAACGGTAAACATGTAGTGCTGCCAGGGAACTTTTAAAACCGATATGCGGTAGCCAGACATAATAAGGGGTGTTATTAAATTATTTCCTACGCTTTTATTTCTTTTCCGAAAGTGTGTGAAGTCAGAATAAGTTGATCATTCAGATTTAAACGCCATGACCCATTGTAATTATAAAATTGCTTACACGAGTATAACTCCCGTATATCTTAGATTTAATGAGAAAAAACAACACTTTATGAATACATGAATTATATATACATGTACATTTATTTAAATACAGTTACTGTATCATTTCTAATGAAATATATAAATAAATAGATCATGTACGGATACGTAATGATGATACAAGTATGTCCTTAGTCTATGTTTTAACTTATTTACTTGTATATTTAAAGACATCGAATAGCTAAGTACAATTTAAGTGATCCCATAAATCCACATGAGGTTTAATCTCTTTAATTGTTTTATTGCCCCAGATCAGATTTATTATTTCTGGTCATGGTCTGTAGACTTGTCACCCAGTATAGTGGGTATTTTTTTCATTTATGGTGATGATAAGTATACAACTAAATTCCTGTTGTTTTTATAAGCATAGAATATAATTATGTGAACAGGAGTTAGTCTATCAATGACCCTGTCTGTTTTATTACCCCCTACTGTGGAATTAGGGGACTTTCTGGTGGTTCAATGCTAATTCTCTTCCCTGACATAATGACATCTGAGACCAGTATACTTGAGTATATAACTTAACCATAAATGTACACAAACCAATATACATGTGTAAATTGGTCTCTGTTGACATCAATGTTAACGATGTGAGGACTTCATTATATAGTTCTTCGCACGTCTATTTTTGTTGGATCTTTACTGTCATTATGCTTTTATTATGCGATATTCATGTAGTATAGCCATTTTAGGGTTTGAATTCCACAGCCCAAACCCATTGATTTTTTATGATATCATATAAAAGTAAAATCGTTCAATATAGTACAAATATGTTGTCACAATGAGAATTGGTGTTTTTGAATACTTCAGACATTCATACAGACCAGAGACGTATATAATATATATTATTCGTCTCTGATATAGACTCATAAAATATATTGCATTCATATATAGATTAATAAAAAAAAATAATTCCACGGCCCTAAGGTTTTATATTTCACTCTTCAATATATTCTTGTTATTTCGACTTGTGTTTAGTATTTATTACTAAGGTAGGTATATTAACATAGATACGTTAATATTTTTGTCAGATATTTTTACGCCCGTTTTTTCGGCTCCATTAAAATAAGAATTAAGGGCTACATTCGACAAGTAGTGTGTTCAAGTTTATATACAAGTCAGACACTAGTATAATTTAAATACATATATATAATGGAATTTGTTTTTTCTACCAGGAATATATTAATTCGTATTAATTATTAACAGATCTATAAGATATATACAACTGATGTGACATTTATGAAAGAAGTCATATTTCTATTATGTGCATCATTATATTGTTTTCTAATCAACATAACTTGGCATTTCATAGACAAACATGAATTTCGATTTTGTAAGGGAAGTTGTTTTCTTTTTTATACACGCCGTGTATTGTTTAATTCTTTGTTGACGGACTAAACAAGAGTTACTCCCCCTGAAATTGTGGGGGCGTGGCTACACTCGCTCTGGCGTATCGTCAATTGCGCCACAGAGGACAGTGGTTATAAAGCTTCATAAATTGGTCTATAGTAAATTACAACAGTATTCGTGTTACATAAACATGTATAAATGAGATCGTCCATGTATACGATAACATTGCTGACCTAAAAATTGAACTATAGATCCACTGTGATAAGGTCTGCATTGTAAATACTGTCCACTATATACATAAAAGTATACCTGCAATATTAAATAGCTGGGGCGGATTAATTTAACGTTGCCTTTCTCTGGTCCTAAAACAACATCACCGGTCAAGGACAAGATGATTATTGTATATTATGTATTTTAAATGAAATCATCCCTCTGTGTAGAATGACTTTTTACCTGTACAAAGTGTAATATATTATTTTACACATATTTTTACATAATAATACTATCCTTTTTTAATAAATTATTTTTCTGGCCCCATTAAGTAAGCTGTTAATTGTTTTTCACCTTAAGGTACCAGTATAATTTTTCTTCTAGTGATTTATTATTTTTAACATTGTTTTAAATACTACACAGAGGGTGATTATGTTCTTTTATGACTACCAGTCCTGTATACCTCATAACTTAAAATTAACATACATAAACATAATAACTATTTTAGGTCCTAGAGGTTATTTTTCATTAGCAAACCATCATACTCTCGGGTATGTATTAATAAGTCTTCATCAAATACATACAAATGCGGCTCGCAAATAAGCGAATCTGATCTAATGATGAAGCACATACGCTACATCAGACTCGCTCAAGAGTTTGCATCCTCTTATATATGTTGTAAAAGAGAATGCAAACCACATATCGGAGGGTACTAAATTTACTATATGGTATCCAAGTGGGTAAAAAATCTTCATTCTCCTACTATCATTCCAAAAATATGAATATCAGGCTGGTAGTCAATGTCTTCCCATCCCCAATTATCCCTTACATAACAGCTAGAATTTAATTCATTGCAAAAAAGAAAAAACTCATATATTTAATAACAGAAGCTAGCTATAAAGCCAAAATAGCTATTTCAATTATTGAATTATATATAAAATAGCTACTAGGGCTGATCCAAAATAAACAGGACTATCGCGCTCCTGGCAAAACTTATGGTTCAATTGTTAATAACTAAACATATTTTTAAACCGCTATCCAATCTGCTTGATTTTCATGAATCTTGACAAAAATTATTTGACCATATTCCGACAATAATGCCATATATATCAATGAAATATGATGCGGGTAGGTTCCCGAAAGAGAAAACAGTCGCAACCTCAATGATGTCGGTTGTGGACGCGCTGGCCAAGGATCTATGGCAGATAGTTAGGGATTTGTCAAAATGATATGTTTGATGTAGGTTATGGCCGTAATAAGTAATTTTGATATAAGGCCTTAAAATTAGAATATATCACAGATGCATTGTTTTTAAATGTGATCCACTTCCATTGTTCAACTGTTCTCTGTATAAACCTACTATACGCATAGCAGAAGAGGACACCTGGAACCCCCACCAGAAAACTTTATTCTTCACCTGGACGATGCCTTTTCTCACACTGCCTGCAGCAAAAAATCATATTGAAATGGCCTTTCAAGCATTTTGAAAATTAACGCATGCAGCAAACTCATTAGATTAGCCCCGTCTTTGCTATTTTCCTGGCAATCAAAAAATTACTTAAGAGTCAACGAGTTGATTCCCTAACTGATTTGAGAACAGCAACCACACAAATTATTAACTAATATGATTCTGAGAGGAATAAGGATGTCTTCCATATGCGAGTATATCGTCAAAATCTCAGCTTAGTGAGGAGTATTTTGAGAAATACTAACCGACGTGAAATACGTGACTCCATTGACGTCAATGTCGTTGTTTTTACCGTGCACCGGGCAGCCAATAGTGTTGTTAAAGAAATATCTGTATAATTTGTTTTAGGTGTACATTTCAATTGATATTGATACAGAATGTAGCAGAAAGTTTCAGCATTATATTGATGTAATTTTCTGTTGGTTTTATTGAACCATTTACACGCAGCGACAAAAGTCCTGTTTATTTTGGATCACCCCTCGTATATGTGACAAAATAGCTACATAATACATTTTTAAATAAAATTTCAAAACAGAAGAACTATATTGAAATAAAGTTGATAATTAAGTTAAATTAGTATACAAAATAGTACCCCCCCCCCCCCCTTTAGATAAAATAGTTCTTCATAATATAGTTGTTAATTATATAAGACACACACACAAACTTTCACTTAAAATAGCCTAAATATGTATTGTTATATTTTTATATAGTTAATTTATAATCATAGTTTTTATATAATAGGCTATACATTAAGAATAGAAAAATTGTTAAAATAATGAAAGCTCGCACATATGGGATTATCCCGGTTGCGAGGATAAACAAACTCAATAATCTTTAGGATAAAACAATATGTTTGTAAAAGGAATTGCCAAATATATAACATGAAGTTTACATGAAAAACGAAATGAAACAAGAAATAAGTTTAATATTTGCCTTACAAATAATACTATTTTTATTAATATAAGAAATATAATTTAAACCGCAAAATATTTTACTGAAAACAAAATTCATAAGATCATTAATAAGTGCTATTATCAATGATAAGTTCAGCAGGTGTTAAATCAGTATAATAAAAAGAAAGAAAATAATAAAAAAATATCCATTTAACTTTAATTTAACTCCAATAGTTCTCTTACTATTTGTCTTACAATGACAAAATTTACACCATTAGAAAGGTAATTAATTTATGCACAACTTTTATATTCACACAAATTTGATAAGATTAATAATTAACACAGTAATAAGTGATGTAATAGACAGTTGTCAAAACAGTAGCATTTTCTCAATAACCTCTATGCAGATGGTGTACCAGATTAGACTAGGGGGCTATGAGGTAGAGGGTTTTGAAAAAATTTATCTCGTCCATGTCATTGACTGTGGCGATTTGGATTTAAATGAATTATTAGGTGATTAACATGTAGTGGAATTGACTAAAAATGTGCTTGTATATATAACGAGAAATGCCTGTGAAAATAATAAGCTTAAATTATTCTGTAAAAAATATGACAACATTTACTTGTGTAAATTTACTTGTGTAAAAGTATGTATTCTGTGTATTATGTCCGGTATGTGCAGACATTTATTGAATGTCGAGCATTAGGAGTAATTTAAGTATTTCAAATTTCATGTGTTTGAAATGCACTTACTATCTTAATAACCTGTCAGTACCAAATAATAAGAGAACAATTAATAGCCTTGTCTAGGTTAATTGTCCACTTAAAATATCTATGATTTTGAACATCAAGACAAACTATGATTAGTTTGAAAACTATTTCATTCTTATTAACCGTCACTATTTTAATTAGGACCGAGTTTTCCCTGTAGATGGCAGAAAGTCATTTAATTTTTCCTGTACCAGAGTTTTTTCATTATAATTCATACGCCATACAACTATAGAACCCTTCTGTCAACTAATTGTGCAGCAAAAAGCTACTCAAGACTGAAACATAACTATGTTTTTATCTATGAAAAAGAATGTGTGATATTATAACCAGTGATATTTACAAACTGATAACAGGTGCGCATGACGTCACGGTAATGTTCCCTATATTGATCCCAGGTAACAATTAATTAACTTGGGTCTTAATACTGTGGAATCATTAATTTTCGTTGGGGATTTAATTTCGTGGGTCGGCTCATCCACGAAATCAAATCCCCATGAATTAAAATGCAGATATAAAGCATTTCTTTTCAAAAATCAAAATCCACAAATTTATGTCCCCACGAAACAGCCATTTTATTAAAAAACACGAAATTTGAGCCCAACGAAAATAAATGAAAATACAGTAATTCATTATATCATACAGCACAACCTCTCTAGAGCAGCCCTCTCTTAAACAACCTCCCTTCAACTACTTATTTTATTGTACAATGTACAACACAACCTCTCCAGAGCACCCCTATCTTGAGCAACAACCTCCCTTCTACAACAGAATGATTTTTTCCCACTGCACAATTTAACTAATAATTTAACCTCTCAAAAGCAACAACCTGATCTTAACAACAACATAATTTTGCTACTCCCAAAGGGTGTTGCTTTGGAGAGGTTGCACTGTATATAAAATGCAGTATGAGTTTTACCCACTGAATGATTTAAGAATTTATTTAACCTCTTTACAGCAACAACCTCTCATCAGCAACATATTTTTGCTACTCCCAAAGGGTGTTGTTTTGGAAAGGTGGTATTGTATCTATCTCCAGGAAACACAGACTTGTAACTTTCTGATCAGAATTAAAATGAATTAACACTTTTTATTTATCAATTGGATTCTGGGAGATGAAATATATTCATATTTGGTATCAATTTGTTCTTAATTTTATGTAGATTAAGATGCATAAATTGTGGTTATGTATTTTTTGATTAAGTGATTTCTTCATAAAATGATCTTTTACTTCTTTTGCTTGAGAAGATAAGTGTGGATAGCTTACACAGACAATTAAAGTATAAACCTGGAAGGTGTGAGTTCATAGTTCACCTTGTGTTTAGCAGGTATTTTTCTATTGAAAAAGTCACACTTGCTGTTGAAGATTATGTCATTTGAATCACAATTGTAACATAGACTTTTATTGGTGAATATTGTAAACATTCAAATTATTTTGAATAAGCTTGTCATTGATTGGTCAACAAAGGGTCCTGACCTATCATATTCACTCAGGTTTTAGCAGGAAGTGACCCTAGTTTTTGATGCAGTCAGGGTAACAAATATTGAAAGTTGTACTTTGTCTATTCATTTTAATGTGTTTTAAGGATGTTGGATTTGTTGTAAGTAGTTTTTGTTGATTCTGTTTGAACTTTCTTCTGCTCATATTTTGAAATAAAGATTTACCAAATGATGGCAGTTAAATAATAACTTTTTCAGTTTAGAATTTTGTATAGCTTACAAGTTTCATTGTTGTGAGTTTGACCACGGGCAAGGTGCGCACTGTCTGTGACAAATTTGACTGAAGATATTACATCCTATGTTCAATCTTCCTCCACCTCTGAATTTATATAATGTGGGGTACATAGCTTGGCAGTAGCTTGCAGATAGAATGAGGTTAATATTGATTAAGGCCTAATTAAATGAAGTCCAGGGAAGCTGGTTTGGGATTACTGCCTTCCACGATATAACTGAAATAATGTTGAAAATTGTGTTTAATCTGATGAAATAAAACCTGTTTTTGTTCAAATTTATTTGTAGCTACACAATTTAGGTCTGTAATTCTCCTGATTTGATTTAAGGGGAATCATCACAGCACAAATTTGTGAAAAAACAGCCACCTGACATTTTTGCTATGCGTCCTAAAAAGTGGCGTTGTTCAATAATTACTGAAAGTACATAACTGAAATGAGTTTTTATCAATAGCTAATGATTAAATGTACATTTCTGCACCAGTAAAATAATATTTGATGATTAACAAGTATCTATAATTCTCACCTGAACTTATGCTAATTCCATTAGCCAAAATAATGTATCATAATGTCGAAATTAATTTAACCTACAATGTCCAACAATAACTTCAACATGTTATTGAGGGTTTCCATATTTCAAATTTTCACTTTTAAATGTTCTTCCATGTTTATTTTCAATTCTAAACACAGTCCTCAATATTCACATTTCACAAAAATCCTCCACACACGTGTTTACACTATGTACTACACAGTAGCCTAAACACACATGGAAGAAAATTCACTGTGTGAAAGTTGAGGACTGTGTTAAGAATTGAAAATAAACATGGAAAAACATTTAATAATGAAAATTCAAAATATGGAAACCCTCAATGACATATTGAAGTTATTGTTGGACATTGTAGTTTGAATTAATTTTGATATTATGATACATTATTTTGGCTAATGGAATTAGCATAGGTTCAGGTGAGAATTATAGATACTTGTTAATCATCAAATATTATTTTACTGGTGTAGAAATGTACATTGAATCATTAGCTATTGATAAAAACTCATTTCAGTTATGTACTTTCAGTAATTATTGAACAACGCCACTTTTTAGGACGCATAGCAAAAATGTCAGGTGGCTATTTTTTCACAAATTTGTGCTGTGATGATTCCCCTTAAAGCTTAAATGTAAACATTAATTACTTTGTGTGTTCTTCATGTGTATGTTTTTTTTTTTCGCATTTTAACTTTATTTTGAGTTTAATGTGGAATAACTCAGTATTTATTTCTACATTTGTATAGTCTGAAGTGATGTATTATGTTAAGGTGCTGGCGTGCGTCTATACGTCCATCTGCAATTCTGTGTCTGCTCTGTTACTCTTTAGCCCCTTGAAGGTTTTAGAAGAACCATTACTCAAATGATGATCAGATCAAGACGACATGCACAGCATATGTTTGGGAAAGCTAACTTCAAGGTCAAGGTCACACTAAGGGATCGAAGGTCATATGAATTGTTTCCGCTCTGTAACTCTTTAAGCCTGCATGCAAAGGATTTTGAAGAAACTTTACTCAAACGTTCACCACATTGAGATGAAGTTCAGCTTCTGTGTTTTGGAAGGCTTACTTCATGGTAACACTTAGGGGGTCAAAGGTCATAATTTATGCATGAAAAGTACCCCAAAATAATGTTTTTACAGTATCAATGATACCATTGGGCATGTTTTGCTCCACCTTACAGTGCTTCGGTCTAGTTTATTTTTATTATTGTCGAGCCCGCCTGCGGTGAGCTCGACATAGTCGCCACAATGGCGGTTGCGTGTCTGTACGTTAGTTAGATCCTTGTCCGGGCTGTATCTCCTTTATGCATTGACACTTTTTAAAATAACTTGGCATAATTGTGAAACACCATGAGACGGTGTGCAGTGCACACAAAATCAAGGTCTCCAGCTCAAAGGTCAAGGTCACACTTTGAGGTCAAACGTCAAAAATGAGCATTATAGACCTTGTCCGGGCAGTATCTCCCTTATGCATAGAAACTTTTTAAGATAACTTGGCATAATTGTTAAACACCATGAGATGGTGTGCAGTGCGCAAGATCCAGGTCTCTTGCTCAAAGGTCAAGGTCACACTTAGAGGTCAAACGTCAAAAATGAGCATTATACACCTTGTCCGGGCTGTATCTCCCTTATGCATTGAAACTTTTTAAGATAACTTGGCATAATTGTTAAACACCATGAGACGGTGTGCAGTGCGTAAGATCCAGGTCTCTAGCTCAAAGGTCGAGGTCACACTTAGAGGTCAAACATAAAAAATAATCTTTATACACCTTGTCAGGGCTGTGTCTCCCTTATGCATTGAATTATTTGAAAATGACTTGCCATAATACAATGAGACCATGTGTCTTGGGCAACACCCAGATTTTCATAGGTCAAAGGTCAAGATTACACATTCGGTCAAATATGTTTTCCTTGTCTGGGCTGTAACTTCTGTTTGCATTCAAGGATTTTGAAATAAATTGGTATTAAAGTTTACTTCAATGAAATGATGTGTCATGAATATCACCCGTACTTGTAGTTCAAAGGTCAAGATCACAAGCTGGCTAAACAGGGGCTCGACATGTTGCCCTTGGGCTTCTAGTTCCATATAACATGTATACAAATATTCATGTAAGCAATTAATATTTTTCAGTAAACAAAGATGAAGACTACCAGTAAGCATCCTGTGGCAGCCACTGGACAAGAGGTAAGTGCTCAAGTTCTAAATCAGCCCTAAAGCATTACCAATTTCAGATGACAAAATTCCATCGAAATCTGTTACATCAAGTGTGCCACCAAGAGTATATGTGTATATTGAATGCAGGGTCTTGCTTGAAATAATTATAAATAACATAAAGGAAAATTGAACTTTACAATACACTTTTTGTACACTTCCTTCTACAGTTGATCATTCTCATTATGTCAACTTCACTTATAGGAAAATTATGTTTATGACAAACTGTTCCTTGCATTGCCGACTTTTTTGTTTTGATTTCTATATGCATACTTGCAATTTTGTTTGTGTCACACTTTAATATTAATCTGTCTACATGACTCTAATAAGAATGTAGTTTAAGATATTTATGTCAAAGATGGTGCTGATCACTTTCACGCTTATTGTAACATTTCGCTAATTAAACTGAAAGCTTGATAGATTAACATGTGAATAATCAAAGTGCTGAAAGCACTGAGAAATTGTGTAGAATAAAGCCAGTGAGGCCAGTAGTTTGTAGGATTATCATTACTACACATATATCACATATAAACAAGTTTTGCCATGGACAATTCTATTTCTATTAATTAGGCCTGGGCCATTATGGTCAGCCATTACAGATGTGAAAGTTCCAATTACCAATAATCAGTAGTGTTTATGAATATACCTGTAAATAAATTGCATGGTTTGATTCTGTGGATTGTAGAGACTGTAAACTGGCTTGTAGACTTGCTTAAATTATTGGATGAGCTGAAAACTATTTTTTGTAGCGGTTGAACAGGAAGTGAAAGTTTTTCACATCTGATGTGAAAAGTTTCTGAAATATGTTAACACTGTATTCGTCTGCTTCGCAGCAGCAAATACAATCAAACCACTGGAAGTACTGTCAGAAGTGAAAGTTAAAATGTTATTGATAATATTTGGTAGATTTGGGTTAGATATTACCAAAAATCTCAAACAACTCTAGGCCTCAATGTTACAAACTCAAATGTATTTATTGTTTGGACTAATAATTTCCTCAAAAGAGTCAGTTTTGACTCAGTGTAATGAAAACATTTTGGTGAAGGTCCACTTGTTATGCTCCAAATTCTGTTTAAGTTGAAAGTAAACTCAGACCTCCACTACCTGTTCACTGTAAAACCCATCTGACCATTAGCTTTTTGCTATAAAAAAATATATGCAAAAAACAAACAATTGCTGATGTTATCCCAGGATAATTATAACCGACAAAACAAGCCCTTTTTCTTCTAAAAACACTCATTTCGCTGTGAATTTTGCTTTTGTAAACTTGAAATATATAGAGCGTGTGACGACACTTTGTGCCGTGTGCATAATATCACTGCGGGAAACCATAGCTGTTCTATAAATAGTATTTTTTTCAATGATATTGAAAAAAATACGATACTGGTTTTGGAAACATTTTTTCTTGCTATAAAGTATGCACAGGAGGAAAACACACTGGATTCCTCTGTCATAGAATAAACAGAAACTATTACGACTGATAAATTTATATGATTATGGGACTTTAATACTTTGTAATTATATGTAATAATACAGTTAGTGTTACAGTCTCCTTCATTAGGGTTAACTCTTAAACAATGCTATTATGCTAGGGGTCCTGTGTTGAAAGAATTCATAAATCATAGTGTCTTTTAGCGATTCCCTTGTGTATAGTGGCGATGCACACTATTTATTGTCCTTATGAACGAAACATTTGTGCAGATCATCCTTATGAATGAAACTTTTGTGCCAATGAATACTGAATTATTAAACTCAATAACAGTTCAGTTTAAAATTGACATGACAATGTAATAATACAAAATGAACATAATCCTGCAATATTATATCCAACTTGTATCATAACAGCAATTGGTTGAGTTATACAACCAGTGGTACTTATAATTTCCACATGAATGTATGGAGTAGATGTGTCACGTTTTTGTTAATATAAAACTGGGTGTATCATTATAGAAGCTATCGCTTAAAAAAACCCATATACTTAGACTTATCATGAAAATCATAATAGATATCTAACTCTGAATTAAAGTAATGGTTGGTAGGATATTTGAGAGTTTAACTTCAAAATTGAGTATGATTACAAGCCACCATTGATATTGTTGAGTTGTAATCTTAATAAAAATGATGTTTGCTTGATAAAAAATCTTCTACATTTCAACACATTCGAAACCATTCTGTTGATGAAATAAGAAAGGCCAAACTAAGTCACAAAAACTCCTTTCCTCTTCATCGTCATGGAAATCATGGTGAGCTTGTCTCAAATCTTTCATCTCCTCCCAATCGAGTTTATCCTTGCTTCATAGTAATATTGCTTATAACACTGTGGAAGATGAAATCACCAAAGCAAACCTTCTGAATAACCCCTCTTGATGAATAATTAGGTGCTCAAACTCTGCAAAATGATATCAGCCCTGTCTTTTTCATTGTGACTGTCAATTCCAGAGCTGTATTCTGTGACATAAGCAAGGCTTTTGACTTAGTCTCGCATCATGCTTTCCTCTTCAGACTCAAACATTTTGGGATTTCTGGCAGTCTTTTTAATTGGTTCTCATCTTATCTAAGTGACAGACAACTAACTGTTGTACTGCCTGCTGCTCAATCAAAATGGAATGATATTAAAGCTGGGATTTCACAGGAGTCAATTTTGGCCACTTCTTTTCTTGTTATTTATCGATGACATTGTTTCTGACATTAGGCCAAATGTCCATACATTTGCAGATGACACAAGCCTTTACATAGTTGTCAGAGTTCCATTAACTGCTTCACAAACACTGAATTCCGACCAACAAACAATACCTCTTGAATAAAATTTGTTTCATTTCAATAGCTTCATTTTTTAGGAGGTGAATTTGGATTTTTATACATTTTTGTTTCTTAATTACAAACACCTCATTAAGATATCATTGTAGTACCCTTTTTTTAGCTCAAATTGTGGATTTTATAAAGCTGAGGAAAAATCAACTGCCTAAATATATCTACAAAACTTTATTATTATTCTAGAAGTTCTTTCATTTAGGTAAAATGTCTTGAATTGACATAAATTGCATTTATATTTTTATCATATTTTTGTAATCGTAGAGTTCTTTGATAAAGTTCTAGTTATGCCCCGATTTCAAAGAAATGGGGGTATATATTGCTGGTTTGCTCATGTCCGTCTTTTTTGCTCGTTGGTAATCAAACCTTGTCTGGCCAATTCGACTGTTTTGGCCTCTTAGGTCTTCACTTGGTTTGAAGGTTGGTCAAATATAGATAGATGACCCCTGTTGATAAGGTCTATCAATAGGTCAAAGGTCAACTATCCATTGCTCTTTAGGGGGCATTGGTGTTTCCAAAACACCTCATTAAGTGAGCGTTTTAGTGCCCTTATTTTAACTTTAGATATATCAAATAACTTAAAAAAACTTGGGTAGTTGATTTTCTGAGCTTTATTCTCTACTAGTATTTTTGCAAAATTTTATTCTTATCCTAGCAGTTATTTCTATTAGGTAAAATATCTTGAATTGGCATGAATTGTATTATATTTTTGTCATACTTTTGTAATTGTAGGGTTATATTTTAAAGTTTTAGTTATGCCCCGATTTCAAAGAAATGGGGGTATATATTGCTGGTTTGCTCATGTCCGTCTTTTTTGCTTGTTGGTAATCAAACCTTGTCTGGCCAATTCGACTGTTTTGGCCTCTTAGGTCTTCACTTGGTTTGAAGGTTGGTCAAATATAGATAGATGACCCCTGTTGATAAGGTCTATCAATAGGTCAAAGGTTAACTATCCATTTGCCCTTTAGGGGGGCATTGGTGTTTCACAAACACCTCATTAAGTGAGCGTTTTAGTACCATTATTTTATCTAAGATATATCAAATAACTTAATAAAAACTTACTAGGTAGTTGATTTTCCTTAAGTTTATCAAAAAATAAAGCTAAGGAAAGATTGACTGCCTAACTAATTTTTACGTCTTCGAAACCAAACTGTTAATGAAATAAGAAAGGCCAAACTAAATCACAATAATATGTTAGCATAAAAACTCCTTTCCTCTCTACTGTCATGGAAATCATGGTGAACTTGTCTTAAACCTTCTGAATAACATTTGTGGGGATCAAACCCTACTTGGTGAATAATTAGGTGCTCAAACTCTGCAAAATGATGTGAATGATATCAGCCCGGTCTTGGACCACATTTCAATTACAACCTCTAGGATAGAGGATATTATAAAATTTGAACTGTCCACTCTTCTGTCTGATTTTTCGAGCCAGTCTCTGTCCTCTTCTGTTTTTCCTAGCTCATGGAAAGACAATTTTGTCACGCCTTGAAGCCATTCTCATGTTGGCAATCATCAACCTATATCTCTACTTATAATGTACCATAGGGAAAGTTCTTGAAAGTGTAGTCCACAGGCATATGTTAATCATAATAGTGACAATGATCTTCTCATCCTGCTTTAAATCAGGCTTTGTACCTGGTGACTCAACAGTTGAATATACAACTTCTTCACTGCAGACTGTCAATTGCAGAGCTGTATTCTGCGACATCAGCAAGGCTTTTGACTTAGTCACTGTGACACAAGCCTTTACATAGTTGTCAGAGTTCCATTAACTGCTTCACAAACACTGAATTCCGACCAACAAACAATACCTCTTGAATAAACTTTGTTTCATTTCAATAGCTTCATTTTTTAGGAGGTGAATTTGGATTTTTATACATTTTTGTTTCTTAATTACAAACACCTCATTAAGATATCATTGTAGTACCCTTTTTTAGCTCAAATTGTGGATTTTATAAAGCTGAGGAAAAATCAACTGCCTAAATATATCTACAAAACTTTATTATTATTCTAGAAGTTCTTTCATTTAGGTAAAATGTCTTGAATTGACATAAATTGCATTTATATTTTTATCATATTTTTGTAATCGTAGAGTTCTTTAATAAAGTTCTAGTTATGCCCCGATTTCAAAGAAATGGGGGTATATTGCTGGTTTGCTCATGTCCGTCTTTTTTGCTCGTTGGTAATCAAACCTTGTCTGGCCAATTCGACTGTTTTGGCCTCTTAGGTCTTCACTTGGTTTGAAGGTTGGTCAAATATAGATAGATGACCCCTGTTGATAAGGTCTATCAATAGGTCAAAGGTCAACTATCCATTGCTCTTTAGGGGGCATTGGTGTTTCCAAAACACCTCATTAAGTGAGCGTTTTAGTGCCCTTATTTTAACTTTAGATATATCAAATAACTTAAAAAAACTTGGGTAGTTGATTTTTCTGAGCTTTATTCTCTACTAGTATTTTTGCAAAATTTTATTCTTATCCTAGCAGTTATTTCTATTAGGTAAAATATCTTGAATTGGCATGAATTGTATTATATTTTTGTCATACTTTTGTAATTGTAGGGTTATATTTTAAAGTTTTAGTTATGCCCCGATTTCAAAGAAATGGGGGTATATATTGCTGGTTTGCTCATGTCTGTCTTTTTTGCTCGTTGGTAATCAAACCTTGTCTGACCAATTCGACTGTTTTGGCCTCTTAGGTCTTCACTTGGTTTGAAGGTTGGTCAAATAAAGATAGATGACCCCTGTTGATAAGGTCTATCAATAGGTCAAAGGTTAACTATCCATTTGCCCTTTAGGGGGGCATTGGTGTTTCACAAACACCTCATTAAGTGAGCGTTTTAGTACCATTATTTTATCTAAGATATATCAAATAACTTAATAAAAACTTACTAGGTAGTTGATTTTCCTTAAGTTTATCAAAAAATAAAGCTAAGGAAAGATTGACTGCCTAACTAATTTTTACGTCTTCGAAACCAAACTGTTAATGAAATAAGAAAGGCCAAACTAAATCACAATAATATGTTAGCATAAAAACTCCTTTCCTCTCTATTGTCATGGAAATCATGGTGAACTTGTCTTAAACCTTCTGAATAACATTTGTGGGGATCAAACCCTACTTGGTGAATAATTAGGTGCTCAAACTCTGCAAAATGATGTGAATGATATCAGCCCGGTCTTGGACCACATTACAATTACAACCTCTAGGATAGAGGATATTATAAAATTTGAACTGTCCACTCTTCTGTCTGATTTTTCGAGCCAGTCTCTGTCCTCTTCTGTTTTTCCTAGCTCATGGAAAGACAATTTTGTCACGCCTTGAAGCCATTCTCATGTTGGCAATTATCAACCTATATCTCTACTTATAATGTACCATAGGGAAAGTTCTTGAAAGTGTAGTCCACAGGCATATGTTAATCATAATAGTGACAATGATCTTCTCATCCTGCTTTAAATCAGGCTTTGTACCTGGTGACTCAACAGTTGAATATACAACTTCTTCACTGCAGACTGTCAATTGCAGAGCTGTATTCTGCGACATCAGCAAGGCTTTTGACTTAGTCACTGTGACACAAGCCTTTACATAGTTGTCAGAGTTCCATTAACTGCTTCACAAACACTGAATTCCGACCAACAAACAATACCTCTTGAATAAAATTTGTTTCATTTCAATAGCTTCATTTTTTAGGAGGTGAATTTGGATTTTTATACATTTTTGTTTCTTAATTACAAACACCTCATTAAGATATCATTGTAGTACCCTTTTTTAGCTCAAATTGTGGATTTTATAAAGCTGAGGAAAAATCAACTGCCTAAATATATCTACAAAACTTTATTATTATTCTAGAAGTTCTTTCATTTAGGTAAAATGTCTTGAATTGACATGAATTGCATTTATATTTTTATCATATTTTTGTAATCGTAGAGTTCTTTAATAAAGTTCTAGTTATGCCCCGATTTCAAAGAAATGGGGGTATATTGCTGGTTTGCTCATGTCCGTCTTTTTTGCTCGTTGGTAATCAAACCTTGTCTGGCCAATTCGACTGTTTTGGCCTCTTAGGTCTTCACTTGGTTTGAAGGTTGGTCAAATATAGATAGATGACCCCTGTTGATAAGGTCTATCAATAGGTCAAAGGTCAACTATCCATTGCTCTTTAGGGGGCATTGGTGTTTCCAAAACACCTCATTAAGTGAGCGTTTTAGTGCCCTTATTTTAACTTTAGATATATCAAATAACTTAAAAAAACTTGGGTAGTTGATTTTTCTGAGCTTTATTCTCTACTAGTATTTTTGCAAAATTTTATTCTTATCCTAGCAGTTATTTCTATTAGGTAAAATATCTTGAATTGGCATGAATTGTATTATATTTTTGTCATACTTTTGTAATTGTAGGGTTATATTTTAAAGTTTTAGTTATGCCCCGATTTCAAAGAAATGGGGGTATATATTGCTGGTTTGCTCATGTCCGTCTTTTTTGCTCGTTGGTAATCAAACCTTGTCTGGCCAATTCGACTGTTTTGGCCTCTTAGGTCTTCACTTGGTTTGAAGGTTGGTCAAATATAGATAGATGACCCCTGTTGATAAGGTCTATCAATAGGTCAAAGGTTAACTATCCATTTGCCCTTTAGGGGGGCATTGGTGTTTCACAAACACCTCATTAAGTGAGCGTTTTAGTACCATTATTTTATCTAAGATATATCAAATAACTTAATAAAAACTTACTAGGTAGTTGATTTTCCTTAAGTTTATCAAAAAATAAAGCTAAGGAAAGATTGACTGCCTAACTAATTTTTACGTCTTCGAAACCAAACTGTTAATGAAATAAGAAAGGCCAAACTAAATCACAATAATATGTTAGCATAAAAACTCCTTTCCTCTCTATTGTCATGGAAATCATGGTGAACTTGTCTTAAACCTTCTGAATAACATTTGTGGGGATCAAACCCTACTTGGTGAATAATTAGGTGCTCAAACTCTGCAAAATGATGTGAATGATATCAGATGGTCTTGGACCACATTACAATTACAACCTCTAGGATAGAGGATATTATAAAATTTGAACTGTCCACTCTTCTGTCTGATTTTTCGAGCCAGTCTCTGTCCTCTTCTGTTTTTCCTAGCTCATGGAAAGACAATTTTGTCACGCCTTGAAGCCATTCTCATGTTGGCAATCATCAACCTATATCTCTACTTATAATGTACCATAGGGAAAGTTCTTGAAAGTGTAGTCCACAGGCATATGTTAATCATAATAGTGACAATGATCTTCTCATCCTGCTTTAAATCAGGCTTTGTACCTGGTGACTCAACAGTTGAATATACAACTTCTTCACTGCAGACTGTCAATTGCAGAGCTGTATTCTGCGACATCAGCAAGGCTTTTGACTTAGTCACTGTGACACAAGCCTTTACATAGTTGTCAGAGTTCCATTAACTGCTTCACAAACACTGAATTCCGACCAACAAACAATACCTCTTGAATAAAATTTGTTTCATTTCAATAGCTTCATTTTTTAGGAGGTGAATTTGGATTTTTATACATTTTTGTTTCTTAATTACAAACACCTCATTAAGATATCATTGTAGTACCCTTTTTTAGCTCAAATTGTGGATTTTATAAAGCTGAGGAAAAATCAACTGCCTAAATATATCTACAAAACTTTATTATTATTCTAGAAGTTCTTTCATTTAGGTAAAATGTCTTGAATTGACATGAATTGCATTTATATTTTTATCATATTTTTGTAATCGTAGAGTTCTTTAATAAAGTTCTAGTTATGCCCCGATTTCAAAGAAATGGGGGTATATTGCTGGTTTGCTCATGTCCGTCTTTTTTGCTCGTTGGTAATCAAACCTTGTCTGGCCAATTCGACTGTTTTGGCCTCTTAGGTCTTCACTTGGTTTGAAGGTTGGTCAAATATAGATAGATGACCCCTGTTGATAAGGTCTATCAATAGGTCAAAGGTCAACTATCCATTGCTCTTTAGGGGGCATTGGTGTTTCCAAAACACCTCATTAAGTGAGCGTTTTAGTGCCCTTATTTTAACTTTAGATATATCAAATAACTTAAAAAAACTTGGGTAGTTGATTTTTCTGAGCTTTATTCTCTACTAGTATTTTTGCAAAATTTTATTCTTATCCTAGCAGTTATTTCTATTAGGTAAAATATCTTGAATTGGCATGAATTGTATTATATTTTTGTCATACTTTTGTAATTGTAGGGTTATATTTTAAAGTTTTAGTTATGCCCCGATTTCAAAGAAATGGGGGTATATATTGCTGGTTTGCTCATGTCCGTCTTTTTTGCTCGTTGGTAATCAAACCTTGTCTGGCCAATTCGACTGTTTTGGCCTCTTAGGTCTTCACTTGGTTTGAAGGTTGGTCAAATATAGATAGATGACCCCTGTTGATAAGGTCTATCAATAGGTCAAAGGTTAACTATCCATTTGCCCTTTAGGGGGGCATTGGTGTTTCACAAACACCTCATTAAGTGAGCGTTTTAGTACCATTATTTTATCTAAGATATATCAAATAACTTAATAAAAACTTACTAGGTAGTTGATTTTCCTTAAGTTTATCAAAAAATAAAGCTAAGGAAAGATTGACTGCCTAACTAATTTTTACGTCTTCGAAACCAAACTGTTAATGAAATAAGAAAGGCCAAACTAAATCACAATAATATGTTAGCATAAAAACTCCTTTCCTCTCTATTGTCATGGAAATCATGGTGAACTTGTCTTAAACCTTCTGAATAACATTTGTGGAGATCAAACCCTACTTGGTGAATAATTAGGTGCTCAAACTCTGCAAAATGATGTGAATGATATCAGCCCGGTCTTGGACCACATTACAATTACAACCTCTAGGATAGAGGATATTATAAAATTTGAACTGTCCACTCTTCTGTCTGATTTTTCGAGCCAGTCTCTGTCCTCTTCTGTTTTTCCTAGCTCATGGAAAGACAATTTTGTCACGCCTTGAAGCCATTCTCATGTTGGCAATTATCAACCTATATCTCTACTTATAATGTACCATAGGGAAAGTTCTTGAAAGTGTAGTCCACAGGCATATGTTAATCATAATAGTGACAATGATCTTCTCATCCTGCTTTAAATCAGGCTTTGTACCTGGTGACTCAACAGTTGAATATACAACTTCTTCACTGCAGACTGTCAATTGCAGAGCTGTATTCTGCGACATCAGCAAGGCTTTTGACTTAGTCACTGTGACACAAGCCTTTACATAGTTGTCAGAGTTCCATTAACTGCTTCACAAACACTGAATTCCGACCAACAAACAATACCTCTTGAATAAAATTTGTTTCATTTCAATAGATTCATTTTTTAGGAGGTGAATTTGGATTTTTATACATTTTTGTTTCTTAATTACAAACACCTCATTAAGATATCATTGTAGTACCCTTTTTTAGCTCAAATTGTGGATTTTATAAAGCTGAGGAAAAATCAACTGCCTAAATATTTCTACAAAACTTTATTATTATTCTAGAAGTTCTTTCATTTAGGTAAAATGTCTTGAATTGACATGAATTGCATTTATATTTTTATTATATTTTTGTAATCGTAGAGTTCTTTAATAAAGTTCTAGTTATGCCCCGATTTCAAAGAAATGGGGGTATATATTGCTGGTTTGCTCATGTCCGTCTTTTTTGCTCGTTGGTAATCAAACCTTGTCTGGCCAATTCGACTGTTTTGGCCTCTTAGGTCTTCACTTGGTTTGAAGGTTGGTCAAATATAGATAGATGACCCCTGTTGATAAAGTCTATCAATAGGTCAAAGGTCAACTATCCATTGCTCTTTAGGGGGCATTGGTGTTTCCAAAACACCTCATTAAGTGAGCGTTTTAGTGCCCTTATTTTAACTTTAGATATATCAAATAACTTAAAAAAACTTGGGTAGTTGATTTTTCTGAGCTTTATTCTCTACTAGTATTTTTGCAAACATTTAATCTTATCCTAGCAGTTATTTCTATTAGGTAAAATGTCTTGAATTGACATGAATTGTATTTATATTTTTGTCATATTTTTTTATGGGTTATCTTTTAAAGTTCTAGTTATGCCCCCACTTTGTAGAACTTGGGGTATATATTGCTGGTTTGCTCATGTCCGTCTTTTTTGCTCGTTGGTAATCAAACCTTGTCTGGCCAATTCGACTGTTTTGGCCTCTTAGGTCTTCACTTGGTTTGAAGGTTGGTCAAATATAGATAGATGACCCCTGTTGATAAGGTCTATCAATAGGTCAAAGGTCAACTATCCATTTGCCCTTTAGGGGGCATTGGTGTATCACAAACACCTCATTAATTGAGCGTTTTAGTACCATTATTTTATCTAAGATACATCAAATAACTTAAAAAACTTAGGTAGTTCATTTTTCTCAGCTTCATTCTTTAACTGAAGAAACATCATGGCATCATTAACTTAGTCAAGGGTTTGATATTCAGAAAGTCTAAATGCTTTATTGGCACACCAGTGTATGACCTTTTCCTTCTGGTGGCCTCACTATGGTATCTCACTGACGGGATATATATGCAGTGTTAACCTCCATGAATGGTCACCTCTGAACTACAGCCACCTCCCTGTTACAGCCAGTATACTAACAGCCCAGATTGATGTTTTACTCTATTTTCACTCTCTCATCAATAATCATCTCCTTACAACTGCCGTTTTTGTCCTTCTCCATTGGTCCTTCTTACAGATATGTTGTTACCAAGAACCCCCGCACATATATTCCGGGTTTTGTGATTCAATAATTTTTGAGGGAATTATGGCCCTTAAATTTGGTTATTTTGTGCGATTGTAATAACGAAATACTCTTGCTTCCTTCTTTTCTCAAGGGTTATTTGATAAAACTTTCATGGAACTATTGTTATTAAGATATCCAATGCATGTTGTAAAGGTTTTATGATTGATAATTCTTTAACTGAATTATGGCCCTTTGTTTATTTTGTGCATAATTATGAATATATACAGAAATACTCTTTTGTTTGCAACTACTTCTATATTTCTCAAGGGATTTTGACCAAACTTTTATAGAACTGTTGTCACCAATTTCCCCAACACTTATTGTGCGGGTTTTGTGATTCGATCATTTTTGGAAGATTTATGGCCCTTACTTTATTTTGTGCCCTAAATTTCTTCTATGATACTCCTCCTACGTTTCTCAAAGGAATTTGATGAAACTTTCACAGACTCATTGTCACCAAGAAACCCGGCACATATATTCCGTGTTTTGTGATTGGATTGTTTTGGGCGGATTTGTGGCTCTTTCTTTATTTTGTGCATATGTAGTAGAGAAATACTCTTTTATGCACAATTCCTCCCAAATTTCTCAAGGGATTTTTACCAAACTTTGATAGAACTATTATCACCAAGTTCCCCAGCATACAGTGTCAGTGTTTAGCAGATTTATGACCCTTTGTTTGTCTGTACCAAACTTAAACCTTGTCTATTAAATCAAAAGGCTACTGCCTACAATCATCAAACTTAGTATCTTGGTTCATCATGACAATCTCTACAGGACCTGTGCATTTTCATGTTAAAGGGCACCCGGAGGGGGCATTGTGCTTTTGAAACACATCTTGTTAATGTTAACTATTGAGTTAACTTTTGCCATCACCTTTTAATTTTAAACCTATTTGTCAATCGCCCTATATTCTCATTAATACTGTATTTTATTATATGACTTAATTTTTATTATATCTATTGACTTCCCTTTTCAATTTTTATTGCGCACTATATGACCATTTGTAGTTGATGGGCCATAAAACAACACTAAACAAACAAATGATCTAAACAAATGATCTACAAGCTTGATTAAATAAAAACATGTCTGAATCATAACAAAAATCAGCACTTTTCATATACCTCTGTAATGCCACCGCAACTGGACTTGCAAAAGTAACACCTTAAGCACTATAAGCACATTTTCCTTGTCTGTAAACATCAGTTTTACTAACAAAAATCACGATGTGATCTCCATTGAACCTGAAAAAAACCTGCATTATGATCACAAAATCATAGATATGTCTTTCAAAGAGATGCCCCAGACACTTGATACATTGAAAATTGACTAAAAATGCACTGACGATTACAACCAGTCGACCAGTTATCAATGATCTTCATCAAACTTAGTGGAACTCATGAGCATGGGATCTCAGTCAAGTTTGATAACCAGCCTAATGGCCCAGGCCTTTCTGAGTTATGCCCCATGATACTTTGAAAACTTTTTTGGACAAATGTTGCTTATCTTTAAAAATTTTTATGTAATTTGCTGCTCAAACCTTTTGACGAGTGTATCTTGTGAAATTTTGAAACTCATCGTTTTGTTTTAATGCTATTGATATCATTGTGTGTCTTAGTTCATGGCTATATTATGATCTAAGAATATGTGTGTAAATTGTACTCTAGATCACAATGTGATTGTGGCTGCAGTGTGGTGATGCTTTGTGTTGAGATCAAGTTGTATACTCAAGTCTGATAGATCGTTGATGTTGTTGATTGAACACAAAGTTCCAGGTTTCCTTCAATATTATTTATTTAGTCAGTAACAACAGATATTTGTTTTAAATTCACACAAAGTTCAAATATGATATAACACAAAGTAAATCTGAGTCCAAAATTATTTCAGTAAACACAAAGTTTAGTAAATGTCACATAGATTGTATCCAAAAACGCGTCACAAAGACAAATTGTATTTCTTGTCACAAAGACAGTTTCTTAAAAATAAAGTTAAATTAAATATCTTATTTTTCTATAATTTTCTATATAAACTACCCAAGTATTTATAAGGCCTTTCTGCAGAAGGTGTGGCTAAATTCATAAAAAGCTTATTTCTAATAATTAATTATCTTTTTTAAACTTTGACACTTAAATTCCTAAAAAAACTACATTTTCACAGGTATTTTACAGAACAAAAGATTGGCTTAAACATACAGAATTACTTACATAAAAACATATAACCTCACCCATTTCCAGAGGTATAAACCATGACCTTGCTTCACCTATTTCCTGAGGTTTGAACTTTGAACTAGTGTTGTAAAATCAGACTTGAAAGAGAATCGATTATCAGATCGAATCGGAAAGGGTGTTTCGATTCACAATCGGAAAATAATCGACAGCAAAAATTTGTATCCTTATTTGACAAACTTATTTGGTTGTTTCTTGTTTGTCATACAATATATAGTAATTAAAATCCCTAACACAAAATACTTCTAGACTGATGACCTGAACTTCTCTTGACAAGGGAAAATTTCACTCAAATTTTCTCAAATAACAGTGACCACCCTTGTTTAAATACATACAATCGTTACATCACTACTTTGAACTAACCTCACCCACTTTTAGGGCTGTGAATACAAACCCATGGAACTTCACTAGTGTCTGAGTGTTATAACGCTGACCCCTTCCCACCCACTTCCAGGGGTGTGAACACTCGTCCATCCCCACCCACTTCCAGAGGTGTGAACTATATACTTACCTCACACACTTCCGAGGGTGTGTATACAAACCCAACCTCACCAGTTTCTGAGATATGAACGCTGACCCCTTCCCTCCCATTTCCATGGGGTGAACACTCGCCCATCCCAAACTACTTTGGTTGTGTGAACACTCTCCCAACCCCATGTGTGAGCACTAAAACTTTCCTATCTCTTTTTTTCGGTGTAGTAAATTCCGACAAAATTCATGGATGCAAACTGACCTACCTTCAGAGATTATCATACCTGACCACATATTGTCATGTAGCATTGTTTCTGGTTGTCTCAACCCTTAAAATCATCTTTGGAATGTTATCTCCATGTGCATATGGAGAGCTTTTGCAATCACCAGTGAGGCGGCATTGCGGTGTCGGCGTCGGTGTTGCATATGGTGAAAGTAATATGCGTGCAGTTATTATCATGCATATATTAGCAACAACTTACAGGATTGTCTTCATTTAAGTGCCCAGGGGTGTCAGACAGACATAGATAACTCTATCCATAAAATTATAAATACTGCTTCCTTCTACGTAAGTGCAAAAATATCAAATACTATGATAATATTTCTTTGTCTGTTACACTGTTTCACAGACATCTCTTTTTAAATAGGTATATTAGTATTGCCTCAATCTAAACAAAAGTTTGTTTACTATCAATCACTGAGAATAGTCGAGCATGCTGTCTTATCTACAGCTCTTGTTTATTAAGCATGCATGCATATATTTTTATGCCAAAATTGCAGTTCTTTCAAAACATCATCACTGACAGACACAAATTTTGTGTATCAATGCATTTATGCAAAAACCTTGTTTTCAGATAAACTTCTCTTCCTAACACACAGAGAAATAATTTGACCAACAATGGTCGCTAAAAAACTTCCTGGTAAATAACTGATAAATGACAGAATCAATTGTTATCTCTATTCTGTCTATCCTCTTGCTAATAATAAACCATTTATTTGATGATAATAATAATAAAGACTTTATTTATAGAGGCAACACAGTTAGGCAATGCCCAATCTTCTCTGTGAGCCTCTTGATCAACAATGTGTACATAATATATACATACATTACATGAAAAAACAACAAAGAAAACAACAAAAGCAACAATATAAGCATTTCAGTACTAAGAAAACAAGAAACAATATACATTTTGTATTAATGAATTGATTTCCACCATCCACTATATTTTTGTTTAAATGTGTAAAGATTTTGCGAATGTGTACTTCTACGGGTAATGAATTCCATATTTGGCCCTGAGTATTTGAAGGATTTTCTTGGAAATTCAAGTCTTGGTTTATGAACATATGTAAAGAGTTTTGTTATTTTCAGATGATCTCAGATAATGAGTATTGCTAGTATGAATTTTTCACTTCTAATGTATGACCTATCCAATTTGCTCTGCATACTGAATGGCATCCAGTGACGTTTATCTTCTTTTTGTGACTTTGCTTATGAAAGTGCTTGTATGAAATGCATTTTTGATCTCTGAGCTATACCCTCCGATTCTGAGCTACCCTCCAATACTGTCATCTAGGAATGTTATGACTTTACAACCTAATGAAGCCAATGCTCTATCACATATCATTTTAACAACTTTGGTAAAGGCATGCCCTGCTGTTGCTGGTCGTTAACTAATCGGACTACTCAACAATTGGTGACAATCGATGGCTTTTCAACAATCTATTGTTTAAGAGTTCTGACACTGTTGGATCCTGAGGTTGCTAACTATAAGTCCAGCAAATGTCAAACTTGTCAACACATTTGTATTCATTATTAAGTGTATAAAATTTGTCATAGAATTGTATTTTGTGTTCACATGTTTATTTGGAATTTAAAAGGTTAATCTTACTTTAATCTTGGAGAAAGAATCCGGTCCTTATTGTATGGAAGGGCTGGAACCTTAAAGGAAAGAATAGTCATAAAAGAAACTGTGTGAACCAATTGTACCATCGATAGACAATTGATTGTGGGGGTCTGATTATCAATTGTGATGTTTTTTTAGCCTAGTTGCTAGTCCAAAAGGTAAAAACTTCAATACAATAATATACTTGTTTCCGTTCTCTGTTGGCCATTAGAACCTAGATATGTCTATTGTGTTTACTTATATCAATATGGTGATCAGCACTCTTGAAATTGAATACAAAAATGAAGCATTTGGGCCATCCTTGAAAAATGTTTGTTTGCTGTAGCCCAACCAAGAAAATTCAGCTTTTAGATTTAACCCAAAATACATGTTAGAATGCTATTTTTATCCAAAAATAGAAAAAGTCCTGTGAGGCCCCAAAAAAGTTGGATAGGGGCCTTTTTGGCAAGTAGACAGGGTTACAGCAAACAAAATATTTTTTAAGGATGGCTTTATTTCACAGTATTAATGCCCTCAAATTTTATTTTGAATAAAATTAATGTAAGTGTGGATTGATATGCCTACAATCCAAAACCATTTTTCCCTACTTTGTAATAAGCTACAGTTCAAGGTTTGAACACTGTTGTTTCTGATACTTTGGACACAACACCTTTTGACAACAATTTATTTATCTCAATTTCTTTACAAATTCTTCCTTGTTTCTTACTGACATATTTAATTTCTAAACCCTGCTTGTTCTGGTTAAGATTTCAAAGATAAATTATAACCATTTTCTATAACGTCTAAGATATAGTTATCAACGTTGATTTGTTTCCTTTGCCTTGTTCAGCTTTCATTATTGCTGACTTTCTTGCTCTCTTCAGAGCTTATACTAATTCTTATTATTTACTTGGCCATACTCGGTAAGATGTTCATGAATTGGCGGGTTCTATATTTGGCGATTTCATATCCAACTGCCAAAATAAAACCATGTTCTGTCTTTTTAAGCGCCAAATTTACAATACTTGTCTTAAGAAAATAAGTTTCAACCAAGGGGATATAATTAGACTATTTTACTAAATATCTTCCTAACTACTATCATATGAAGTGAAATGTATAAACAGCAAGAATATGATACATGAAAACCCGTGTTGGTAATTACTTGGGATCGAACAGGAGTTAAAACAATAGCTGAAAGTGATAAATTGTTTCGATAATTTATCTTAAATTGACACATATTGTTATTATATCGGGTTTAATTTAGTCTTTCTGTATGTGCAGACGATATAAGTTTTATATAGTGTGACAAATAAGCTGTATCGTTTAGATTTACCTTGTTTCAATTAAGATTTACCCTAAGGCAATAAACGTAATGCATGTACTTTAACTGATGAAAGTATACATGTACAAACATACTAAACAAACAAATAGTTACGTGAAAAAGTGTTAATTACACCTTTTGAAGTCTGGCCTTTTCATTGTATATCAATGTACATTTAAACTACCAAAATCACAATTTGCATTCATTTATTACTTACATGCATGCTATAATAACAGACTTTGACATTAATAAAATTTATGGACTTACTCTTCTCACTTATCTCACTTTGTACACATTAACATCTTGTGTCATTAGTAATAAATAAGGCACAAAAGGGGGACCAAAAAGGGTTTGGGTCTAATGGAGACCCACCCAATTGTGATTGATGACCCTGTTGAAAATTTTGCTATGCAATATAACAGACCATATCAAAAAGGCCATGACAACTTGTAATAAATTTGTTCAGTAAATAAAGTAACATCTTAGTTCAGTTGAGACATGGAAACATGTTAAATGTACAGTAAGACAATTAAGCTAATTATGATAATTTAGCATTGTTCCTTTTGATGTGATGATTTAGAATTGTTTCTCATTGATAGTGTTGTATGATAGAAGATATAATAATTTAGCATTGTTACTTATTGATAGTGATGTATGATGGAAGATATAATTATTTAGCATTGTTACTGAATGGTAGTGTTGTATGATAGAAGATATAATAATTTAGCATTGTAACTCATTGATAGTGTTGTATGATAGAAGATATAATAATCTAGCAGTGTTACTCATTGATAGTGTTGTATGATAGAAGATATAATTTAACATTGTTCTTATTGATAGTGTTGTATGATAGAAGATATAATAATTTAGCATTGTTAATTATTGATAGTGTTGTATGATAGAAGATATCATTATTTAGCATTATTACTTATTGATAGTGTTGTATGATAGAAGATATCATTATTTAGCATTATTACTTATTGATAGTGTTGTATGATAGAAGATATCATTATTTAGCATTATTACTTATTGATAGTGTTGTATGATAGAAGATATCATTATTTAGCATTATTACTTATAGATAGTGTTGTATGATAGAAGATATCATTATTTAGCATTATTACTTATTGATAGTGTTGTATGATAGAAGATATCATTATTTAGCATTATTACTTATTGATAGTGTTGTATGATAGAAGATATCATTATTTAGCATTATTACTTATTGATAGTGTTGTATGATAGAAGATATCATTATTTAGCATTATTACTTATTGATAGTGTTGTATGATAGAAGATATAATAATTTAGCATTGTTACTTATTGATAGTGTTGTATGATAGAAGATATAATAATTTAGAATTGTTTCTCATTGATAGTGTTGTATGATAGAAGATATAATAATTTAGCATTGTTACTTATTGATAGTGTTAATTATATAATAGAAGATGTAATACTTTAGCATTGTTTCTTATTGATAGAGCAGTAATAATTTAGCATTGTTTCTTATTGATAGTGTTAATTGTATGATAGAAGATATGATAATTTAGCATTGTTCTTATTGATAGTGTTAATTGTATGGTAGAATATATAATATTTTAGCATTATTTCTTATTGATAGTGTTGTATGATAGAAGATATAATAATTTAGCATTGTTTCTTATTGATAGTTTTGTATGATAGAAGATACAATTTAACATTGTTCGTATTGATAGTGTTGTATGATAGAAGATATAATTATTTTATTTATTTAGCATTGTTCTTATTGATAGTGTTGTATGATAGAAGATATAATAATTTAGCATTGTTCTTGTTAAGAGTATTGTATGATAAAAGATATAATTTAGCATTGTTCTTATTGATAGTGCTGTATGATAGAAGATATAATAATTTAGCATTGTTCTTATTGATAGTGTTAATTGTATGATAGAAGATATAATAATTAAGCATTGTTCTTATTGATAGTGTTGTATGATAGAAGATATAATAATTTAGCATTGTGTTTATTGATAGTGTTGTATTATAGAAGATATAATAATTTAGCATTGTTCTTATTGATAGTGTTGTATGATAGAAGATATAATAATTTAGCATTGTTCTTATTGATAGTGTTGTATGATAGAAGATATAATAATTTAGCATTGTTCTTATTGATAGTGTTGTATGATAGAAGATATAATAATTTAGCATTGTTACTTATTGATAGTGTTAATTGTATGGTAGAAGATATAATAATTTAGCATTGTTCTTATTGATAGTGTTGTATGATAAAAGATATAATAATTTAGCATTGTTACTTATTGATAGTGTTGTATGATAGAAGATATAATAATTTAGCATTATTACTGATTGATAATGTTGTATGATAGAAGATATAATAATTTAGCTTTGTTACTTATTGATAGTGTTGTTTGATAGAAGGTATAATGATTTAGCATCCTTTCTTATTGGCAGTGTTAATTGTATGAATGAAGATATAATTTAGCATAGTTCTTATATTGATAGTGTTAATTGTATGATAAAAGATATAATGACTGTGTTATTATAGTGTTGTATGATAGAAGATATAATAACTAAGCATTGTTACTTATTGATAGTGTTGTATGATAGAAGATATAATAATTTAGCATTGTTCTTATTGATAGTGTTAATTGTATGATAGAAGATATAATAATTTAGCATTGTTCTTATTGATAGTGTTGTATGATAGAAGATATAATAATTTAGCATTGTTCTTGTTAAGAGTATTGTATGATAAAAGATATAATTTAGCATTGTTCTTATTGATAGTGCTGTATGATAGAATATATAATAATTTAGCATTGTTCTTATTGATAGTGTTTATTGTATGATAGAAGATATACTAATTAAGCATTGTTCTTATTGATAGTGTTGTATGATAGAAGATATAATAATTTAGCATTGTTCTTATTGATAGTGTTTATTGTATGATAGAAGATATAATAATTTAGCATTGTTCTTATTGATAGTGTTTATTGTATGATAGAAGATATAATAATTTAGCATTGTTCTTATTGATAGTGTTGTATGATAGAAGATATAATAATTTAGCATTGTTCTTATTGAAAGTGTTGTATGATAGAAGATATAATAATTTAGCATTGTTACTTATTGATAGTGTTGTATGATAGAAGATATAATAATTTAGCATTGTTCTTATTGATAGTGTTGTATGATAGAAGATATAATAATTTAGCATTGTTCTTATTGATAGTGTTGTATGATAGAAGATATAATAATTTAGCATTGTTACTTATTGATAGTGTTAATTGTATGGTAGAAGATATAATAATTTAGCATTGTTCTTATTGATAGTGTTAAATGTATGGTAGAAGATATAATAATTTAGCATTGTTACTTATTGATAGTGTTGTATGATAGAAGATATAATAATTTAGCATTATTACTGATTGATAATGTTGTATGATAGAAGATATAATAATTTAGCTTTGTTACTTATTGATAGTGTTGTTTGATAGAAGGTATAATGATTTAGCATCCTTTCTTATTGGCAGTGTTAATTGTATGAATGAAGATATAATTTAGCATAGTTCTTATATTGATAGTGTTAATTGTATGATAAAAGATATAAATATAGTGTTATGATAGTGTTGTATGATAGAAGATATAATAACTTAGCATTGTTACTTATTGATAGTGTTGTATGATAGAAGATATAATAATTTAGCATTGTTCTTATTGATAGTGTTAATTGTATGATAGAAGATATAATAATTTAGCATTGTTACTTATTGATAGTGTTGTATGATAGAAGATATAATAATTTAGCATTCTTCCTTATTGGCAGTGTTAATTGTATGATAGAAGATATAATTTAGCACTGTTCTTATTGATAGTGTTGTATGATAGAAGATATAATAATTTAGCATTGTTCTTATTGATAGTGTTAATTGTATGATAGAAGATAAAACTCAGCATTGTTACTTATTGATAGTGTTGTTTGATAGAATATATAATAATTAAGCATCCTTTCTCATTGACCGTGTTGTATGATAGAAGATATGATATTTTTGGATTGTTACTTATTGATAGTGTTGTATGATAGAAGATGTAATAATTTAGCATTGTTCTTATTGGTAGTGTTAATTGTATGATAGAAGATATAATTTAGCATTGTTCTATTGTTCTTATTGACAGTGTTATATGTATGATTGAAGATATAATTTAGCATTGTTCTTATTGATAGTGTTGTATGATAGAAGATATAATAATTTAGCATTGTTCTTATTGATAGTGTTGTATGATAGAAGATATAATAATTTAGCATTGTTCTTATTGATAGTGTTGTATGATAGAAGATATAATAATTTAGCATTGTTACTTATTGATAGTGTTGTTTGAAAGAAGATTTAATAATTTAGCATCCTCTCTTATTGACAGTTTTGTTTGATGGTAGATATAATGATTTAGCACAAAGTGACAGGGTGAGCTTTTCTGATCAGTTTTCGTCAGGCGTCATGCGTCATTAAACTTTACCTTGTGAACACACTAGGGGCCACATTTTTAGCTCAATTTTAGCAAAACTTGGTCAGAAAGTTAATATTGACAAAACCTTGGACGAGTTTGATATTGGGCCATTTGGGGTCAAAAACTAGGTCACCAGGGCCAAATAAGTGAAAACCTTGTGAACACTCTAGAAGTCACAGTTTTGATTGGATCATCATGAATCCTTGTCAGAAAAATTGTCTTTATAATATGTTGAATGAATTCGACCATGGGTCGTCTTGGGTCAAAAACTAGGTTGCTAGGTCAAATCTTATGAAAAATTGTTTGTTTTAATGATATAACCGTCATGTACAAATATGGGTAATCTGGGGTCAATAATTAGGTCACCAGGTCAAATCTTAGGAAAACTTTGTTAACTCTGTAGATGTCACAGTTTTGATTGGATCTTCACCAAACCTTGTCAGAATGTTTGCCTCAATGATATGTGGGTCAAGGTTGAACATGTGTCAGCCGGGGTCAAAAACTGGGTAACCAGGTCAAATCTCAGGTAAAAAACTAGGTCATGAGGTAAAATCTTAGGAAAACCTTATTAACACTGTAAATGTCAAATTTTGATTGTATCTTCACCAAACCTTGTCAGAATGTTTGTCTTAATGATATATGTAAGACAAATTCGAACATAGGTCATCTTCTTAAATGATTTAACAATGTTAAGCTGATGGTTGTTATAAAATAAATCAACATTCTCAACCCTAGCTGGTTCCCTTTTTAAAAACCATAGGATCTGTCTTGTTTACATTCACTGTTATACACCATTCATTACAATAGCAATGAAGTTTATTCAATAATATAGCTGTAAATCTTTTTTCAAATATGCAAACAGTGCAGTGTCATCAGCAAATAATAATTAGAAAATTGGTAATTGTTCAAGAGTGCCCGCAGTTACGTTTTGTAAGCATTTACAAATAAAACAAACAATAATGGAGATAATGGTTCACCCTGTTTAATTCCCATTTTAATTTTGAAATAATCTGATAGAGGTCTGTTGACCTTTACGCATGACTTCACACATTTTTGTACATACATTTTAAGGTATTAATCATCTTTGATGACATGTCACAAATGAAACAATTTAAACCAAATACCAATTCTGTATGCACAATCAAAACATTTCTGAAAATCAATGAAAGAACAGTGCAATTTTTTCTTCTCATTATGTAAGATTTTGTCAATAATTAAGAATAAAACAAATCTACAATCTACAGTGCTTCTATCTTTTATAAACCAGACTGATTCTTTCTATTTCTCAATCGTATGTCAAGTATGATCAAGAAAATTTTGAAAAAATGCTAGTCAAAACAATGCCCCAATAAATATTAACATCAGATTTATCTCCCTTCTTTGGTACAGGAACAATAACTCATTTTGTCCAAGAATCAGGATAAGTACAATAATTATTATTGTCATACATAATTATGATTAAACAATTTACACAACATGGGGGCAAACGTATGTTTGCAAGCAATAAACATTTCCAGTATCAACATATCAACCAACCTGTTTTTTCCTGCTTTTAGATAAGAAATCACAGATGATATTAAATATCAACACTATTTACATTTATACACATGACAACAGTCCTCTCACTATCTCATTTTGTTTTTGTAAGTCATCTGGGGTCAAAAACTAGGTCACAAGGTCAAATCTTTGGAAAACTTTGTCTATGCTGTAGTGTTCATGGTTTTGATTGGATCTTCAACAAATTTTGTCAGAATGTTTGTCTTATTTATATGTAGGATAAGTTTTAACATGGGTCATCTGGGGTCAAAAACTAGGTCACCGGTTCAAAACAAAGTTTAATGAGTGAAAAGTGATTGTCATGTGAGCGATATAGGGCCAATATTCTTGGCCCTCTTGTTTAAAACTTGCCAAGGCACTTATTTTTGTTCTCATAGGTTACTAAGTTTCACTGATGCCTCAAAATCCTTCCCCTTTGTACCTGCATGATCTGGAAAAATAAAAGACTTGATATAATACAATATATAATTCAATAATTTTGTATTGAGTGTTCAACACATCATGTAGTTATCTCCGTGGTTAGAGTGTTGGTCAACTGATCAAAAGGTTGTGAGTAAAAACCCTGGATGAGACTTACACTGTCCGTGACAAATTTAGCTGAAGATATTACATCCTATGTTATAGTCGTCCTCCTCTGAATAATGTGCAATAGCAATAGCTTGCAGATAAAATGTGGTTATTACCGCATGGTTAAGGCCTAAATGAAGGATAATTGCCCGCACAATATAACTGAAATAATGTTGAAAATGGTGTTAATCTCATTTAAAAAAGGAAAAAAAATATTACTGGAGCACTTGCTTATGCTCATATGAAATGAAGCTTGTTAATGCTTCTTCAAGACAATTAAAACTAGCTTATTGGTTTGGTTAGATTTTCTTACCAGTTATTGCTTTCACAACCCCTTCTTTCCAATTTGCTCCAGACAAGTTTCCACTGGTGACTATATATATTTAAGCTCATTGTTTGTGTAAAAAACCGACATCAGGTAGCGAACAAATGCTGTACCATTCATGTTATTGCTTACCACTCTGATGTCCTTTGGGTACACAAGTACCCGACTGTTTGGCATCAGCTTAGTCAGCTTAAGAAAATAAAAACAATGATTTTAAGAATAATATAATATTGAAACAAGCACACATACAAGCCCATAATTGATGATAAGGAAGAGGAGATACAAAGCAGAAAACCAATATATGAGATTCTAAAACACAAATTTTGTAGACTTTTTGTCTAATAAAAACAAATTGCTCAACTTACACCATTGCTTTCTCCCAGCCATCTCTTTTGGTATTACACCAGCTTTTGGCTGACCATTCATTTGTGTCATTTATTCATCTGTTTTAAACAAATACAAAATATTTGATATTGTTATTTACAACAAGTGAAAAGCATTGGGTTTGGTTTCTTAAAACATTGCTATAAAATATCCTTACTTATCCCTGTATTTTGTTGAAGTTTGAGTTTTTGAAAAAAAAAAGATAGAGATTTGTCACAGAAGTGAATTATACCCCGTCGCCACTTTTATATGGCTAAGTTCAAGGGCATGTAACTCTGGAATGAGTGGACCACTTTGCATGAAAATTGTGTCTTGCACATCTACTTTTCATATTGATTATATATTTCAAGTTTCAATTCAATCTCTTGAAAAATGTGGAAGTAGATTGCTCCATAAACATTCATGAGCTATGATTGCCATTGTGCACTATATGACAAGTACAAGGGTACATAACTCTGATTTCTTAGCTTCCTTTTACTCCTTGTTGCAATTCTAACAACTTGAGCTTTCTCTCCTTTTCTAAAAGTCTGGTCTTACATTCCTTCAGTTCTGAAGCTCAGTAACCTAATAAGACTCAAAACAAGTTACTAAAACATGACAGCAACAATATAATACCATTACTAGATAGAGAAACTTAAAAGCAATGTTGAGTAAGTTTGTGTATATAATGATAATAAAATTGCTTATTCAGGCTTGCATAATATACAAATACATGTACATGTGCATTCTGCAGAAAGGTGTCAAGGATTTTTTTTCAGAAATGATTTGAACTAAAATTAATTTCTATTCAAACATCTACATACTTCAGACAGTCTCTTGGTTCAAACTCCAAAACGTCATACCTTTCTATGAAAATTTGACAGAAATAGGTCAATTATACTCCATATGTGGAGAAGTTGTCTACTTCATGTAACAGGGCAAGATAATACTGGTTAGAATACAGTTCATGTGAGCCAGTTACAGTATATAACTGAAATATTGTTAAATCAGAAATAAACCAACAGAAACTAATGAAATCAAACATATTAATAATAAATTAATAATCTGATTTTTCGTCCCTTAGTTTTAACCTAAACCTAAACCCCGCCTTACGGCCAATCCAAAATTATGACCACCCTGCTAATACGGGCATTTTTGAAAAGAATGGAATCTTTCTTCTATGTTTAATGGTCTTTTGATCCGAAATTGCGACCACCTCGCTATAACGTAATACGACCACTTATCTCAAACCATTTGGTTTATCTGTGTGTTCTCTGACCCCGATATTACGACCACGGTCGATTGCACACTCGCATTTTGCATTACCGACTTCGCACCTCTGACAATGAGATTGCTGCGAGGCATACATTGTTTCCGGTCTGGACCTTGTTTTTTATGATAATTAGTGTATAAGGGACTACGAATTAGTGGTCATGTATGGTATACTGTTGATCTGATCTGTTCAGCATGTAACTGGCAGACAAATGAAAATGTGCTGTTGTTTTAGTCTAATTTTAGATCTACCAGATGACTTTAAGAACCCAATGATCGATGTTGATTAATTAATAGCAATTGTTTTCACTGGCACATAAACCATGCGTCAATGTCGCACGTTTTACAAAATTTTAATGGTCATCTTATTTAAATTCTCTAGTAAACTCACGTTTAATTCATCAGATTGAATCTTAATCTATTTGCCCGTAAACCTTCTACTTTCACCTTATAGATGTCTTACGATAATGACGAAACATTGCCTAATTTAACTAATTATCATAATAATGAATAAACATCCGCATTATGGTCCGATTTTCAGGTATGAAATAGTCGTACGGAGACTTATCTTACGAAAAATTATTAAATAAAAAAATGTTATTTTATGCGGTCCTGTGTCGAATTTAAGCATTAATTAGTTGCTAAAATTAAAAGTAATACATTTTTAGACATGTTTAATTATGTACAAGTAGTACATAGTCAACTATCACATGGTATAGGGCCTATTTTCATATTTTGACAGAAATTGCATTTGAGGTCAGGTTTCCCCTATATTAAGATCACCCCGCTATTAAGACCACTTTGTCTAAGAACCACAGATGGTCTTAATAGCGGGGTTCTACTGACTATTAAAAAGAAATCATCAACCACTGTTTTCAACACCTCTGCTAAAGACAGACTGGAATGGTTGTTGTTGACTGACTTGATCAGTACATTGTTTCTGTCTGCTAAAAAAGCCTAGTGTTGGTTAAATTGGGGAATCTCTTGTTTTTCTGGCAATATTAAGGGAGTTAGCTCCCCTTAAACCATCATCTACAACAATTTATTTTCATTCCTAAATTTCACCATTTCATGATGACTATCCTAATTAATATTTCGGTACCCACCTCTATGGTCGAGTTGTTAAGGTCGCTGACATGTAACCTCTTACTGATAGAGGGTCATAGATTCGAGCCACGCTACTGACCATATCTCTTTATGTTAGAAAATAGGCAGTTGCTAATGGAGGATGGGAGTCTAGTATTGGTTCTTCCCTGGAGGGATGGTTAGGTGAACTGTCTACCTCGTATGTCCCTGACTGTTGAAATGGGGCGTAAAACTCAAATAATCAAACAAACAACAAACTAATGAATCGATCAGCGGTAGATATACCGAATGGCAATACCCTGAAAACAAAATATCTCTTCTGTCCAGATTCTGTCCATGATTCCGTAAATTAATAATATGCTCCTGAAAGATCTTAACATGGTGTTATGCCTCTTTAATATCAAATGTGTAAGGAAATTGTCTTTTAAAAAAACGTATGTCTTGCTAAATTTTAAGTCATGATTTTCATTGCAAAATTTATACTTAAGGATAATGGACCCTCATACAAATCTTAAAGACTATCTGAACAAAGGTTAGAGCTACATGAAGCCTAATGAATTGTGACATTCAAACATGATTGAATACTAACTTTTAACCATACAATATTTTGATATGTTGGACCTAGGTTAGTTTACTTTTACTTAATATCATAAAGGGAGGTAATATTTCATACTATAGTACTAGTCTAATCTGCACATGCTTTCTGGGAACCTTGCTTTCGTTGTAGTCAGTGCCCCAACTTTAAGCGTTTTGACAGCTTTTAGAAGGAAAGCCGGGACCCACGCTTATTTTGTCACTTCCGTCAATTGAAAAAATGGCGAGTTCTCTACCTTGGTGCTTTTTATACACTCAATAAGGGAAAAATGAAGATTTTTCTTTCGACAGATTTGCGTTGTTTGATGAGTGAAATAGTAAAATAACGTCTGTAAACGTATAAAAATCACAGAATCGAGTGCCTATGGTCTGAATATTTATCTTCAAGAGGGGAATGTGGTACTTTTTTGGTGAGGAAGTTAGTCGCATGTTTGAATGGTAGAACGACCTTGTGAACATACCAAAGGTCACAGTATATATTGATCCAACCTTTAGCAAACGATCATTACTGTTCATTTATATAAAATCTACTGGCTAATGTAAGGTCAGAAGGCTAAATCAAAGTAAAAGCTTAATTGTTCGCCCTGTACAGGTCACGTTATATTAACCCTATGATTGATCCTTGTGCAAAAAACATTATGCTTGAACTAAACATGTGCGCCGTCTTTGATGCTTTGCATCAAAATTAGTCTTGTATTTTATTTGTACACATCTCTTTTACAAATGCCAACAGTCAAATGTTCAAAATCTGTACTAGTCTATAGTGCCCACAATCAATAAATAAAATGCAGTCGGCTGCAATGTTTCTTTCCTGGAATGATCTAAATAACAATGTACAAGTAGAAACCTCTGAAGGTCACATGGTGTCATAATGTAGCAGTGATATGCTAGGTTAAACTCCAAACAATAATTTCAACACAGAACTATTTTATAACGAAAGTGGCATAAAAACGAGCACCTGCATTCAAAACTGCATACGGCAGTGAAAGAAATCTACTTTTTCAGAGAAAAGCTACATATTTTTATTGAATCATTAATATTGCATTTATTTTTTAATACAAACTAAGTTTAATGCATACTTATCCTCAAAATGACGTTTTAACTCTGTTGACAACAGTAAGTTATGCATTATGAGTGTATGTAACAAATATTTTAATATGCACCATATTTGGATAACACTGGTAAACGGGGTACTGCATGACTATACCTAATTCAGTAAAAAACAAAATGTCAGTTTACATGTTCTATCAAATAGAAATATAAAGGCCATGCTTAAATGTAGCAGAACCTCTCTTGAGCAACACCCTTTTGGAGTTGCAATTGTGTTGTTGTTGAGAGGTTGTTGCTTTAGAGAGGTTGAATTAAAGTTAAAATATACAGTGGGAGGGTGTTGCTCAAGAGAGGGCTGTTCTGGAGAGGTTGTACTGTAGTATTGAAATAATGGAAACAATGTACCTTAGAGAGGTGTGAACATGAAAGGTCACCTAAAACTTCAAGCAATCTTTAGGCCTTTAAATTTGCAAATATCAAGTGATAAATTTGTCATGTATATTCTAGTATAGTTTTATTTATGTACATAAAATTAAGATTCATGTTAAATTACTTGACAGTCTTATACATGCCCCTTTTGATGCTTGGATCTCAATCATTAGTAGGCTTTACTGCATTAACAAAGTTCTTTTTATTTAAGAAAATGAAAGGATGCAATAAGGGCAGACAGCTATTCCTAAATCCCAAATCTACAATTTTTCGTCTCCACAAAAATGTCATTTTAATTTTAGATAAATGACCATACATGTAACAGAGTGACAAGCAAATTTATTTTAAAAATTTACCATTACATGAACAATTTGCATGTTTATATACTGAAAGTCACTTAGGGATAAATCTTTAATATAGGCATAATTTAGTACAGTGTGTCCCAAAAGAAAGGTAACACTTTAATACATGTCTTAAATGTCCCTTTGAAAAATTACAGATTAATACATAATATATATATAGATATGTAGATCAAAGATGTAAGTTTTTTGTGTCAGAGAGGATGAAGTCATCACATCAAAAACGTAATAAAATACTAAAACGACGTCAAGGACGAAAAATGCACTTTTTGTTTTCAAATTTGTATTTAACTGCAAATTCTGAAGATATATATTTATAAGATTCTCTGACACAAAAAAACTTACATCTTTGATCTACATATCTGTATTATGTATTTATCTGCAAATTAAAGGGGCATTAAACAAAGTCATGTATGAAAGTGTTAGATTACCTTTCTTTTGGGACACCCTGTATGTAAAAAAGATTTGAAACAAAACATATTTACTTAGAATTTGAAATGTTGGGGCAGTGTCTTATAAAAAAACTTACTTAAAATGAATGGACAGTGCATGATACCTGATGCACATGGGTAGGGTAGTACATGCGAAAAAGAAGTGATCCTTATACTTTCTCTTTTTAGAATCTTTCTAATCTGATCTTGTTCAGGCTGACAAAAGCTAATAATATCATAGAGCGCACAAATAAACAGAATAGGAAAAAAACTTTAGGTTTAGCTCCACCATGAGATTTGATCTGTGACGGAAGAATACACCAAATCGACTGGGGGATGTGGATAAAGGCATTTAAGGATAATATATAAGACTAATTTAGCATGATGTTTTTTAGTAAGTGTCGCTGGCGTAGCCAGGGTAGAACGCACATATTCACTATGAGCCAACAGGCACGAGTTCAATTCCAGATTGCACCATACTATTTTTTCGGACATATTTCATAATTTAAAAAAAAAAAATTCTTTTCTAGTCTGTTTTTGTTTTATTTAAATAAATTCATATTGCACAATACAGTTCAGTTCACAGATCTACTTCACTATATTTGTTTTACCTACCTGTAATGTACCTGTCATCCTCGAATTTTAATGTTTGTGATGTATGGTTTCAATTTTTTACTTATATTTATTTACCCTTAATAATTTTACAATTTTTACATTTATTTTCAGTTATATATTTTGGTTTGAGCACTGTAACTTTATAAAATTATGCTAATTTTTTCAACTTGACTTTATAAAATTATGCTTATTTTTTCAACTGTTGATACTATTTTATGTGTTGCACTTAACTGAAATTTGCTATTTCTCATGCTATAAGCAGTTACAATCCAATTTATGTGTAAATTATTTTCTATGTACCATTTTTTACAAATGGTTGAAACATGAAATAAAATAATAACAATGGTCAACTAATATCTATCTAGTATAATAATACACATCAACAAAGCACTAGGCTTAAATGATGTATTCAAATATTTGGATACTGGCCATGTCCATAGCCCAAATTTTGGAGTGCATAGTTTTAAGCTACCATGTGCAGTAAATGATCTTAATGATCATTAATTTTGTGTATTGGGAGAAGACCATTGTTTAAGATAAAACTTGAATTGACATGCATATACATATATTTATAGCCACATGTTTGTTGTCTGACTTTTCTCATGAAGTTGGAACAGTCATGTTTTTGACAGTACAACGGACAACTTAATTGTGTTTCATTTTTTTAACAACTTTTTGACATTAAAGATTAAGCTTGTGCTAGTAATGTTGAGTAAAATGAACCTTAATTTTTTACATTGCTTTGAACCACTTAGGTGTTTTACTTTTTTTATTTTGTTTCTGAGAATGTAAATTTTTAGGTACGAAATTGAGTAACAGGTGAGCTTTGAAGCATAGACCTTAAATTTGGACATTTTGTGATAAAAAAAACTGTCAAGTATAAGCTACTTGATTAACTGGATTTAGTTAAATTTATTCATTGCCTTGATTTCCGCAACATTCAGTGTTACATACAATATTGATATTTTTTTTAGTTACTACAAGTCTTTTATAGAATTCTGACTTTTAATTTGAAATTCAAATAAGCCTGAGATTAATAAGGATCACACTTCTTCGTAGTACTCGTCCATGATGCTTGTTATTGTAATTCAAACACACTAATCCTATTGTCACAAAGTCATTGTTTTTGTGTGTATTGTAAAACAATTTATAAGTGATTACCCTCCATTTTGAATCTGAGTAAAGTGTGTTTAAGTATCATAAGGTTTTGTGTAACAAAGGAAAATATTGGCAGGAATAATAGATATATGCGCTCAATATGACAAATACATTGTATCCGAATTCAGTAATATTAAACTTGAATATACATGCCAAATTTAATACTTAATATTTGCAAAATGACAGAATCTGATGTACAAAAATGAGTAAAATATTAAGGGGCCATTGGTGTACACACCTTTTGTAGGAACATAGTTTAAGTTATGTCAATACTATTATAGCACAACCCTTATACTTCTGTCCCTGTAATGTTTAGCATCAATGCAAGTTTAATATGAGAAGCCTTTATTTACATCACAACACTTCAGTTAACTTCACACCACACAAATTCCACGAAATTAAATACACAACCAAAGTTAGTTAAGCAACATAATTATGATCGGCAGTTTCTTACCTAGTTATAGTTTTTAGCTTGACTTCAAAGTAAAATGAGAGCTGTACTACTTGTCCCAGCATCGTTGTTTGAGTTGGTTAAAGTTTTTGATAAAATACAATAACTTGAACATTATAAAAGATATTCAACTCATACTTAAAATTCTTCCTTATTGGGATAAGGTGCATCTGTAGGACAAGTGGCATAACTCTGTCAACAGTATTTTAGAGTTATGCCCCTTTTAACTTAATTAGAAACTTTGGTTAAAGTTTTTTTATATGTCCATTATCTTGCACATTTACAAAGATGTTCATGTGAAATTGGAAATACTTGCTTATAAAACAAAGAGCATAACTGTGTAAGCAGTATTTTTAGAGTAATGCCCCTTTTTAACTTAGATTTTTTGTTAAAATAGGTAAAATAGTACAATATCTTGAAGACTTTCAAAGATATTCAACTCCTACTTTGAATACTCCCTTATGGAGACAAGGCGCATCTGTAGTACAAGCAGAATAACTGTCAACAGTATTCTTAGAGTTATGCCCCTTTTTAACATAGATTTTTGTTTGTTTCAATAGGTAAAATAGTACAATATCTTGAAGACTTTCAAAGATATTCAACTCCTACTTTGAATACTCCCTTATGGAGACAAGGCGCATCTGTAGTACAAGCAGAATAACTGTCAACAGTATTCTTAGAGTTATGCCCCTTTTTAACATAGATTTTTGTTTGTTTCAATAGGTAAAATAGTACAATATCTTGAAGACTTTCAAAGATATTCAACTCAAACTTTGAATACTTCATTATGGGGACATGGGGTATCTGTAGGATTTTTAGTTAATATTCTTCTCATCCATGTACATTTAAAGGAGGTTATAAACTTCCTTAAATCAATCATCCTTAAACCTCCATTTTCATAATTTTGTGTTATGTAACTTCTTTTAACTTTGTTGGGACCATTATTCCACACAAATTTATAACATAAATTTTGTAAGAGATTGATTATTTGATCAGATGGTGTAGGTAAACTGATAGTCAAGTGATTAATTTTAGGTAATACCAACGTTTTTATAACTACTATTCTTCCTATAGAAAAATGATTCAAACTTTTTTTATTTGCCCGAAGGGACGTATTATGTTATGATGCTGGCATCCGTCTGTCTGTACAAACAAATTGGGTTTGGGTGACTCTAGGGTTAGGGTCTTTGTTCAACCGGAGTCACTTAAAAAAATGTCCATAAGTGGATTTATGTGGCTAAAATCGAGTTTTTGTGGCTAAATTTTAACATGGGAAAGCCACTTAAGTATCCTATCGTTAGTATGTCAGTCCGTCTGTCTGTCCCTTCCGTACATACCAGAGGTAGGTTCTGGGGTTAGGGTTTGGGTTAGGGTTAGTACAAATCGATATTATGGGGTTAGAGTACGTACAAACCACCGTGGTTGGGTTAAATTTTCTCTTGTGGGGTTAATGAAATACTCTTGTGGGGTTGAAAAATAGTAAAGGAATATAGAAGGAACACACCCCATAATGTAGCTCTCGTAAGAATGTCCGTCCGTCTGTCCGTTAGCAATTTCATGTCTGCTCTGTATCTCTTTAAGCCTGCAAAGGATTTTGAAGAAACTTGTCTCAAAGTTCACCCCATTGAGACTATGTGCAGAGTGCATGTTTCGGTAGGGTCAACGTCAAGGTCACATTTAGGGGTCAGATTTGACTGATTTTGTGTCCGCTCTGTAACTCTTTAAGCCTGCGAAGGATCTTGAAGAAACTTGACTCAAATGTTCACCTCATTGAGGCTATGTGCAGAGTGCATGTTTCAGAAGGCTCAAGGTCAAGGTCACACTTAGGGGTCATATTTGGCTGATTTCGTGTCCGCTCTGTATCTCTTTAAGCCTGTATCTGTGCTCATGAAATTCAGTGGTTAAATGAAAAAAATGCACATTCATGCATGAAAAGTACCCCAAAATAATGTTTTTAAAGTATCAAATATACCTTCGGGCGTATTTCGCTCTGCCTTGCAGTGCCTCTGTCTAGTTATTTCATTTATTGCTTTAGTATAATTTTCATTGATAATAGTATGGAGAAATGTAGATAAATTTACCCCTAGTAAGTTAAACATATTTTTCTCCCTGTCACATAGTGATTGGTGACATAAAGAAAAATAATTCATGATCATATAGTTAATTTTAATCAAATAAGAATGTTCTTATTTTCTCTCCCATTTTTTTTTCACACACAAGAGAATTAGTTGTATGGTATCTAAAAATGTCATTAACAGCAGTGGTCATTATCATCATTATCCAATGAGGTTTTCAGAACCAAAAGTCTCCTGACCAATGAAATTATAGGTTAATTATCTGATGCAATACTAATTTGGAATGTTGATCATGTTTTAATTAGACTTCCAAATGTAGCAAAAAGTTATCATTTTTCGTCGATCAATTTACAATAATTATTATAAACTTTTAACAAAGTTACAGTATAATGTAAACATCACAAAATACTAACTACTGTAATACTACGTCTTTAATTCTGTAGGTGCAAAATTTGGCGTTTTTAAGATGTTCATGAATTGGCGGGTTCTGTATTTGGCGGTTTCATATCCAACTGCCAAAATAAAACCATGTCCTGTCTTCTTAAGCGCCAAAATTAAAACACTCGTCTTAAGAATATGAGTTTCCACCTTTTTCAAGGTGAACAATTTAGACTATTTTACTAAATATCTTCATAACTACTATCATATCAAGTGAGGAATGTATAAACAGCAATAATAAGATATATGAAAACGAAAGTGTTGGTAATTAGTTGGGATTGAACACGACTTAACACAATTTCTAAAAGTGATTATTTGTTTCAATAATTTATTTTAAATTGACACATATTGTTATTAAATCGGGTTAGTTTAGTCTTTCTATAATAATAATAATCTTTATTTAACGAAGGTAGCATGTTTAGACATATTATATACAAGCATATATGATGTCATAAATTACAACATGGCCTTCAAACAACAAAATTTAATGCAAAAACTAAAAAGAAAACATGAAAACAATAGTGACATAGATATCAAAATATTGACAAACACTTCTCTTTGGTAGTAAGTGGATATTTCAGCCATCTTGTGTATTAAGTAGATATTGTTTTAGAGCATTCTTAAAGGATGAAGTCTTAGATTTTGAACGCACTAAAAGCGTGATATTGTTCCAAATTTTTGAAGACATGAATGAAAAAGAATTTTTGAAGTAATTTGTGTTATGTTTAGGTGTTATTAAATTATTATTTGAAATTGATCGTAATTCATATGCGCTGTTATTAGAAAATGTTAAGAGTTAATCAATATAATCAGGGCCAAAGTTATGCTGTGATTTAAAAACTAACAATGCAATGTGATATTGACACCTATTTTTAAATGTTAACCAATTTAGAAATTTTAACAATTGATCTGGAGATGTTTTTTGTTGACAAATTATTTTCGCAACACATTTTTGGATCTTATGAAGAATGGTGTAGTGTCTTTCTTTCATACCCCAAATTGTGCAACAATAGTCCATTGATGACAATATGTATGCATTGTTATTTGTAAAATAATACTTTCATGTCATCAGATAGAAACGGGGCTATTCTTTTCAAAAGATATATTTTAGAATTAATATTAGAGCAAATCTTATTAAACTGAGTGTCCCAGGACAGAGTATTATCAATCCAGATACCAAGTACTTTATGAACATTGACATTGATGTTAAATTGTAAATTCGTATTATTTAAAATTATTTTAATCTCTAAATTGTTTTGATGCTTATGTTTATATGGAGAACATAATACCATACATTTTGTTTTAGTTGGATGTAGCTGCATATTATTTAAACAACACCAATTATTAATATCATTTAAATTTGCCTGAAATTTGACCTCCAATCTTCTAATATCATTATCTGAAGCATAAAGTGTGGAATCATCCGCATATATCCCGATAATTCAAGCACTATATCATATGTAGATAAGGAACAAAATAGGTCCAAGAATAGACCTTTGAGGAACACCAGATTTAATGTAAAGTTTATTTGATGTAAGGTTGTTGTAGTTAACACTCTGTGTTCTGTTATTTAAATAAGAGGTAAAAAGTTCCATAGTTTTTGTAGAAAAATGATATAACTTAAGTTTGTGTAAGAGAATTCTATGGTCAACTAGGTCAAAAGCTTTATGCAAATCAAGATAAATAGCACCCACATAGTTCCCATTATCAATTTCTTTCGACCAATTGTCAATCAAATAAATTAGAGCGGTATGACTGGAAAATTGTTTACGAAATCCAGATTGAGCTGGATGTAAAAGTTTGAAGACATTTATAATTAAGAAGTTGAGTTACAATATGTTTTTCAAAAACTTTAGAAATGGTAGGGAGTATTGAAATTGGTCTGTAATTATTTTAGATATTTTACTTTTACGTATCATAGATTTCACTTTGTTTCTGTGGATTTTATATTCAATAATATACATTTTATATCTATGATGTTGATCTCGTTCAAAAATTGCTAATTTGATACTTTCAGTGAACCATACGGGCTGTTTTTCACGTTTAATTCTTTTTTCTTTGATGGGCGCGTGTTTATTTAATATGCTTTTAACTATATCATAGAAAGATGCAAAGAAATATTAGGATCATTGTAGCATTCTATTGCAGAAAGATTAGACTTTATCAAATCCTGTCTAAATAAGTTTTCATCAAACTTTTTAAAACTTCTATATTTAATAGTTTTATGACATTGATCTTTTTTAAGTTTATTGCTTAATACATGTGTGAAACATACAGGATAATGATCACTTATGCTATAAATTGGAACATTGACATCACATATGTAGTCCGGAAAGTTAGAATATATATGATCAATTATAGATGAAAACTGTTTGGTTTAACCTCATTGGAATATGCACCAATTGTTTAAGACCGAATTTTAACATCAAATCAGACCGTTTTAGATTATTGAATTGCTTAGAACTATCATTGTGTAGAAAGTTAAAATTAATGTCGCCGACAATGATTATCTCAAGATTTGTTGATTCCATTTTATCAATTAAAAACTCAAAATTTTCAATCCAACATTGTTTTGAATCTGTCGGTCTGTAAATAAAACACACTAAAATATTATTACATTTCTCAATATTTAGTTGTATACAAATTGACTCCAAATCATTATGTTCAAAATCAAAGAGACGTTTGTTAGGGATATTATTCGAAATGTAAACAAGCAAACCACCACCCCTTTTACAGATTCAGTCTTTTCTTTCAAAAGTAAAATTATCAATTTCTAATTCAGTATTGTTAATTTTATCAGAAAGAAACATTTCACAAAGCCCTAGTACATGCATCCTTTTAGTTGTTAGTAAATCATATTTAATTTCATCAAATTAGGCATTAAATGTCGAACATTTAAATGAGTGACATTCAAAACTTTTTCATCGAGAAAAATAACGGACTTAAAGTATCAATTCTAGTATTAAATTTCTTGCAAGTATCATGAGGACCAGGTAAAGTATTATCTTGATACTGTACAGTGGATGGAGAAACATCACTATTTGATGGCGGAATATTACTGGATAACGTTTTACTAGCATTTAAATTATTTACTTCAAAATTAAGACTGCTATGTAAGGAAGGACTATGAGTTATACAATACTTATTACTATCATAATATCATAAAACCTCTCCACAGTACAACCTCTCCAGAGTGGCCCTCTACAGTACAACCTCTCCAGAGTATCCCTCTCTACAGTACAACCTCTATAGAGTGGCCCTCTCTACAGTACAACCTCTCCAGAGTGGCCCTCTACAGTACAACCTCTCCAGAGTATCCCTCTCTACAGTACAACCTCTATAGAGTGGCCCTCTCTACAGTACAACCTCTCCAGAGCGTCCCTCTCTACAGTACAACCTCTCCAGAGTGGCCCTCTCTACAATACAACCTCTCCAGGGTGGCCCTCTCTCTACAGTACAACCTCTCCAGGGTGGCCCTCTCTACAGTACAATCTCTCCAGGGTGGCCCTCTCTCTACAGTACAACCTCTCCAGAGTGGCCCTCTCTACAGTTCAACCTCTCCAGAGCGTCCCTCTCTACAGTACAACCTCTCCAGAGTGGCCCTCTCTACAATACAACCTCTCCAGGGTGGCCCTCTCTCTACAGTACAACCTCTCCAGGGTGGCCCTCTCTACAGTACAATCTCTCCAGGGTGGCCCTCTCTCTACAGTACAACCTCTCCAGAGTGGCCCTCTCTACAGTACAACATCTCCAGAGCGTAAATAGTTACGTGAAAAGGTGTTTGTTACACCTTTTGATAACAAAAGTTACAAAAATTTCTTTGACAAAATAATTGGCGGTGTTCATTATTGGCATGGTTTTATATTGGTGCTGTCTAAATTTGGCGGTTCTGATGATGACCGCCAATATCGCCAAAATAAAACGGGCGCCAATATTAAGACGTATACAGAAGTATATTGACGATATCTGTGGTATGCTGACTTAAGTTGTTTACGGAGACTTGTTCTATAACTGCCAATACATACATGTTAAACGTACTTTTGTCATTATTACAAATACAGACTGGTATACAAATTTATGTCTCCATAATTAATTATTAAATCAATGACAATTATAGAAAATAATATGGGTATGAGAGCCACTATGTTATATCCCTCCCTTTCTTTAGGAAATTAAATTAGTCTAACTGATTTAAATTGACAAAATCTATTCAAAAATATTAACATTGTGTGCTCTCATAAGTTGAACAACAATAAAAACAATAATACTACACTATAAAGTAAAAAGTCATTGTTTACAATTCATATACTACTATGGTATTGTCAATGTTTATGTAAATGTCACCTGAAAGTAGCACATGTATTTATATTTATTTCAATAACAAATGTTCTACACTCATTCATCTACTAATTTTCCAAATGTCATCACTGTTATGATATGTATTCCTCATTGTTGTTGTTGTTGTCATTCTTGATAATGTATACATCATTGTTGATGACACAGTCTTCCTCGACCAATTGGTGTAACGTTGACTCGAAGTCCATACTGCAATGATTGGACACGCAGGACGTTGATATTTCGAATCCACGTAGTACATTTGGTTTATTTATAACTTTTCTTTGCTTTGATCTCAAATCAAATTATCACCATTCGGAGTCATGAAATTTTCTTAGGATTATCTTCACTGTTAATGTGAGGTCCCTTTGACTTCTTGTATAATATATTCTTACAATTATCTTCACCACACCACAACAATTAACTAACCTTTGCTTTATCAATATGCGTTTACGATAATACAAGAAACAAATCATACATACTGCAGTTATAATGACAATAAATGAAATAATGGCGTATGTCCAATTGAAAGTAAATTAATTATTTACATCAATTTTATGATATCTCCGCACATGTCTAATGATTGATTTCATAGGTATGGATTTCAATCGTGTCAATTCCTCAGGCAATTTAAGTTGAGTTGAATTAGGAAAGTATTTACTAACATCTTTCCAAAGCTTCAAATCAGACAGGGGTTGTACTCTTAACTGTATAATTAAGTGAATTTGACCTGTAAATTTCATACTCATATTCATATTGTGGTCCAAAATTAAAGTAATCACTAGACACCTTACAATCGGAGTTTAGGCTGATAACACTCAATGGCGGCCTAATAGACACAACTGTAACATTGTTTTTACAATCGATAGTTAAGTCTACGACATCATTCATAGCTACGGCCCATTTGTGAAAACCTATATATTTTACATAAGGTAACATAGTGTTAAGTCTAACAGTACTTTTACAATATTGTTTAATGTTCTCTCCATGATTTAAAAACAAAGCAACAGCACATGACTTGCTCAAATTAACTGGGTTAAGTGCATTCATCATATGGCAGTATTTCAATTGTTTACTATTACACTGTTTTAGTTCTTCACTTGACAACAAGGCATACTTTGTTTTTGTTTTGTCTATCATTAAGGCGTCAGCGTCAAGTTCATATTGAGCCACCATGTTTATTGGTCTTTGACTTTGAATGGTTACATTATGTAGTGGTAGGTTGTAAATTTTGTAAATGTCAAACGTATGCCTGACATCTAGCAATGGAATGTCAAGAACAATAACAATTTCATCACTCAGATATGTGTTACAATACAAGGTATGTTAGTAATACCAAATATTTTCCTTGGGGTTTACTGGTAATTTAAACATTTCAGGAATAATTATGTTCTTTAATGTCAATTAGCAACATTTTAAGATCTTTAGGAGATATCGTACTGGGTGATCATTTATTCAAAGTTAAATGATTTATTTCATTTCTCAAATTTCCTAAGTATAACATAGCATCCTGACTTGCCTATTTAATGTCTTCAATTATCAGTTTAAAGTCTGGAAGTATGTGCTCACAAATTGTTCCAAGTCAGTTACCTTCAGAGCTAATTGTTCTTTAATTCTGGACATTTTCCTATTTAGCTTTTGTATGCAAATCACCACATCAATTATTATAATATAAGCTCTACGATTTTCTGATATTTGAACTCTTGATAAATTGAACAAGGTCATACATTGTTCAAGGTCATGAATAATATTTTCTTGATTTTCATGAAGTAAACATACATTTCTGTTTATTTTGTTTAGATCGTCTTCAGTTAAAGTTCCGAACAATACTGATGAGATTTGTCCTATGATTGGTAATAATGAACGTTTATTTCGTTTATTATTTGACCTCATTGACCTATAATCTTCAAAATTATCTTTAATACTCCACAATGTGTCATTTATCATGTGTACATCCTTATGTAAACTATCATTTGCATAAATATATCCTGTCTTATTTTACCTGATGTAAAACTCAGAGATTGATCTCAAAATCTCGTCAACAGGCTTTAAATCTTCATTGATTTTATTAATGAAATGATTATATTATGGTTTTAAATCATGTACAAATGTGACTAACCATCTGGAATGACTAGTGGATACTTCATTCACTCTTTCAAATAAAACATTTTCACTTATACTTAAGGCAAAGGTATAGCTAATACAAGTTATGAGTATGATGCCTATTAATTCATCCATAGTGTAACGTCTATATACAACACAGTATAAATAAATAAACAAAATAAATAGGAATCCATAGTTAATCAACTATCATTTTACACACTAATTCCAATTTACTTTCAAACCTTTAAAACAAATCAGAAAGTGTCTTAAACAGTCTCTCATCTTGCGATTACCATCGCTATTAGGTACCTTCTTGTGTTTAAAATTACGTTTAGAAGTATCTGTATTAACAGATTGCACAGATTCGCTATCTGTACTCATTGACTCTACTTTTTGTGTCACCTGACTAGGCGGCATATTACTTTGTCGGCGGCTGCAACGGTGGCGGTGGTCTTAATGTATTTCAAATCATTTTATTGTAACTACATGGAAAGAGTCATATATCTAAATAAGTGCTTGTCGGTAGATACATGAGATATTCAAATGCATAGAATTATACCGCGTATCCACTGTCCAATAAAATATCTTGCCATAAAAGTAGTTCTACTCTCGGTTTTCGTTTGATAGTTCAGAAACATCTCTACGGACGTATTCATGCATTTGCAACAATCTAGCATCGATGTATGTGTTTCGCGCCTTTTTAACATTTCTTAATATTACAAAGTGAATTCTCATCTAATCGTATTTCCGTGATATTCACACCAACCAGTGTTAGTTTGATGACGGAATCGCTATTTATAGACTCACTCCCCGCAGTGGTTAGTAGCAAAGCATAACCGGTGTGGGGAGTTTGATTTATTAAATGAGTTCATGTCAGGTAAACTTCGAAGGTTTAATGTTTAAAATGCAGCTTACAAATAATAATTCGAGTTGCTAAATACGAACGTGAATTACTGGATACGCGCTTCTTCCTTTTACGCAAGATTATTAGAATTACATAATCACGTTTGAATTTCATGCAACATCGAGTTAACTATAGGTCATATAGGTCTTACTCTACTGTGTTAGGACCTTTTTAATTTGAGTGACCCTGATTGTGTTCGATGGGACGATGTTCTGTTGTGTTAAAACCAGAAGAATCAATGTTGGTATTTACGTTTACTGAAGTGTTGGTCACTAGTTTGTGTACAATAAAGAGTTTTTAATGCAATTAAATTGTCTTCAATTAATGTGCTAAACATTAAACTTTCCAATATCTTTTTTCATTCTAAAACTTCAGCAAAGGACTAGTAAAGCACTAGCGTATGTCATTTACCTACATGCATATGACCTGCATTACAATATGAATGAAAAATCGGTCCGTAAGTGTAAATGTTAAAAATATTTTATGAGCACGAACGATGTGGGAACACATTTCTCTCTTTTGCCTCGTATGGTAAAAATCAAGTCTGACAGTACTTTCAGTACTTTGATTTAATTATTCCCCTTTTATTGATTTTATTAGAGGATTTCTTGTCAGGAACATGACTTTGTCACCATAAGTTGGAGTGACTTCAAACTTGGTGTGCATGTTCTTGCAATGATCCGTAGTGCAGTGCACAAGAACCATAACTCTACCTTGTGCGTTTTTTTAATTATTCCCCTTTTATTGATTTTATTAGAGGATTTCTTGTCCGGAACGTAACTTTGTTACCATTAGTTGGAATGACTAGAAACTTGGTTTGCATGTTACTTGCAATGAACCGAAGTGTAGTGGACCAGAACCATAACTCTACCTTGTGCGGTTTTTGAATTATTAGTCCCCTGTCGTACCGGAGGGGACTATAGTGTTTGTCATCGTCACTCCGTCCGTCCATCCGTCTGTCTGTCCAAAATAGCTATAAAAGCTATAACATATCTATCATCTTCATTTTTTAGAATTTACTTGTATATCTATCAATTCCATAGCTATCAATAAACTCAATTTCGTATAATATTGTGAAACTACTTGTATTAAATCTAGGACCGTTATACCAGAAATCTTTATATACATACACATATACAATTAATCATTACAACAGCCTGGCTACCCTTATTATGTAAATATTCTTTACGGTTCCAAAAACAACTATGTTTCAAGATGCAAAATATTTATTAATCTTCTGTCCCATTATGCTACCGTCTCGAACCGCTCTTTCATAGGTCCAAATATTTCCCTTTCGAAATTTCTACATGTATATGTCCCCTTTTATGAAATATGGTCTGTACACGTACTATCGTGTTGTTTTATGGTCCAATAAACCAATTAACAATAAAAGTATCAACTGAAACACTGATTGTTAATGATTAACTTTGACTTCTCATCAGGGTGCATTAATTAGCGCTACACATGGCAAACAAACCATAAAGATTGTCCGCGATAAGATTAGTTGATGTTACTGTGGTATGACAATGTATGTACTGACCCATAATTATCAATAAAATTAATATAAAATATATCTTTTATATCACGCAATATGTCATAAATCGACGATTTACACCTCTAATCAAACCTGTATTCATTATTAAGAATTGTGACAAAAAAACTTATTTATTTAATTGTTCATTACCGAAGAAATATCAAATATGAAACTACGTGGAATACTTACATTATGAATTTAAAATTATGTAGTCAACAATTTTCATCTTTATTTAGCACTTTGGATGTGTACTGACTGTCAGGGGTTTGGTATTTACAGAAACCCAAATTAGTAAAATCATGATACAATAAAATATAATTTTTAACATACTTGGACATATACAAAACTATCCTAAAGGCTAGACATCATTGAATATTAATTTACTGAACAAATAAAATATTGAGCAGTAGTTATTAATTATTTTAAAAATTTAAAAGCAGTAAATTTATAGTTGAAAGATGTTTTTTTCTAACTAATTGTTCAACACCTTTGGTATAAGATATGTACATGTACTGCTTCTTTACCCTTAAGTAACTAGTATAAATAGGCATTAATGTTTCATTTAATTATTAAACTTGATCATGTCCTCATTTTATTATTTGTGATTGCTTATACCGGTACTCGTGTAGATCTGCTGTCAATTTTAATTATTATGACATAATCAAATGTCGGGGTATATGTACGTCAATGATTAACTTGCTACTTTTTACACTTCCGAGAGACACAATGATAATTATGTTGAATGTTAAGAATTTAAAAAAATTCATTTAATTACTACATTTTGAAAATCTACATATATTATGTCACATAATGTTTTGTTTGCCAAGATATCGATAATTGTCTGTGTATGGACCGATTTTCAGTTCAATTCCTTTTAAATAAATAATAACAATTTTTGTCTGTTTTTTGGGGGAGATCAAATCACATGCATGCAAAACATTAATAATATTAGTGGTTTATAACCTAATGTGTGGAAAAACTTAATTATTGACTCAATAGTATCAGGTTGACGAAATAGTATTGGCTTTTCCTATATGTGTTCTGCTTGGCAAATTAAGATATAGTCCTCGGAAGTTACTAAGATAATATTTTTAGCGCATGCGCACTGCCAACAAGAATGACAATCTTCCAAGGGAGACTACCTGGTTATGGGAAAGGGCCATAGATGTGAAATAATCTGACTCCTGTATTAGGTCTAAAACAATACTAAAATGTTCCTGCTTAAAATGTTCATATTTGACAAACTTGTTTAAATGTTTCAAATTTATTATGGGACGAAATTTCCCATTAGCCTTTGGAACAACAAAAATGTTGGAAATAAATTCCCCAATCTCATGTTCAGATTCAATAATAACACCTTTTTCTAACAAGTTGCTAATTTCACAATCAACAATATGTTTCTCCGAGTCATTAAAATTAATCTGACTTGGTAAAGAATTTTGAAAGGGTTGAGACACAAATTCTATTCTATAACCTTTCAAAGTATCCAAAATCCATGGGTCATGTAAATGTTTCCCAAATATTTAAAAACTCTACTCGTTTTGGGTACTGACAGTGGCAGTTTTATTTTCTCTTCCACGTCTAGCAGGGAAACTTCCTCTTGCTTGTGAATTGTAACCGGAAGCATAATTATTATAATTCTGGGTATAAGGTTGATATCTACCTTTACCCCTACTTAAATAAGCTCTAAACGCTCCTCTACCCCTATATGATTTAAAATCATTTCCATCCTTCCCAAGGGACACACCAAGGTCACAATTCTTAATCTCTTTGGAAATATCATCGCCAAATAAATTACCTGTCACTGGAGTAGTAAAATTGCATAGGTTACAATACTTTTTTTAAGTTTGGTCCGATCAGGTATCTACGTCTTAAAGACAAGTTAAACTGAACCTGACCTAATAGTGTTATTGCTTCACTGAACAAAGTTTTAGCCTCAGGTTTGTTACCCAAACTTGTTTTAAGTAAATCTACAAGTTTAATAATTGGGACCATTCCAGTAGCAACCAAATTCTGAATATCTACAATATATTTGTTCTGCATTCTAGCTTTTTTATCAAGAACTTTATAAATTTCATGATTAATACTTGGGGGAAAAAGCATATTGCAATTCTCAGGGACTTTATGCTAATTAAAAAAGCTGTCTGTATCACACTGAGATGTACAGGCTGCATTAATAAGGGCAGCCAATGAATTAGAAATGGGTTTGTCTTTTTCAAGGGCCTTTAACTTTGGCATTGACCATTCATCATCCGAAGTATTATGATCAACATTATCTTCCTCACCAAATAAAGCATTTATAAGATCATTGTTAAAATCTTTACTCGGTTCAACAGGTTTGGAAGTACTTGGTTGAGGGTCACCATATTCATCAGATGAAATATCATCTGCATTGACTTCAATGTTTAAATTAGGCACATTGTCAATCATACTTTTCATAATATCTATTTTTAATTCAAATAAGTCTTCATTAGACATATTATCAACAAAATTCTTCTTTTTTTTCTTAGAAGACTTAAAAATTTGTTTGGGACGTAAGACCCCTGAACCAGATGGTGTGACTTCTACCCCAGAACACTTGGGTACAGGTTTACTTGTGGACTTTTTAACCACATTAATTTTACTTTTTAAGGCTTTGCTTTTGGGGGCTTCAGTACGTACAGTAACATTCACCGCTACGGGCGGTAGCTCGGACGGAGGGACATTTTCCTCGTTCGTGAACCCCGAAAAAGACGACTGATAATCATCATTAAAAAGACTAAGGACGTCTTCGTCCATATTTAAAATAATCACAACCGTAACACGGTAGAAAACAGATAATAATATAACAAAGAAAAAACACCCGTAACACGGGAAAACTAATTTTCAAAGAAGTTAATTGAAAAGTGCGAAACACCGTTACATGGTTAACCACTATAAACAACAATAAAAAAAATAGTAAGGTATCTAATGCTGTAACACAGCAAATATAACATATAAAATACCAAACAAGAACGAGTTTTGAAAGTCTTCAAAAACTTACCATTATCTAGAGCGTATTTAGCGTACATGCGTTCTGTTCAAGCGCTAGAATAACTATGATTAGTAGTGGTCAGCCGGGCATAGCAATGACTTTTTATGGGCATAGCAATGACTTTTTACGATTTAAAGAGCGTTATATGGATATGAGTGTTAGAATAACATGCAATTGTACATGTGAAGCCAAAGGCTTTATGATAAATAATGTATATGTACATCACTGAACCTACACATCAAGGTAAAATTAAATGATTTCACTTAATCATCATGTTGATCATTTATCATTGAGTCCAAAATCAACAGAAACCAGCTATCAGTGAAATAATAAAAGATCTGAACTTCATTGTTTACGTCAATTTTAAAGTTTTCAAAAGTCAGCAGTAGTCATGCACTAATTTAAGGGAATGCAATAATTTAACTATAAGTTTCGAAGTTCACATACCAGACTCAATACAATTTCCATTCATTTAGAACATTAAGCCTGTGAAGTTTCAAAATTCAGTCATGAAAAGAAATGATCGAGGCCATTACCGTAAAAAGCGTTGTCTTCATGTGACTAAACAAACAGAATTATTGATCAATTGGAATTATTTTATATTTTATGTACCTTAGCTACTGTATGTTTGACCTTTTTTGGGGACCAGTCTGTTATATGGTTTCAAATCTTGCTAATAAACAACAAATATAGATTTTCCAAAATTTCTCAACAGCTAAAAATGTGGGCCCTAGTGTGTTCACAAAATAAAAGTTTATGCTGCATGCTGCCGGACAAAGACAGAGGTTGCGTCTCAGTCTGTTAAAAATGAATCTGATCTGAAGGTGTTATTAGTGTGAATTTGATGTTTGAGACAAGCTCTAAAGCCTCTAAATAGAAAAGCATGGATAAGGTCTATTTCAACCAATCTCACTTAGACCTAGACTTGACCTATTCAATGACTGCAAAGGTACATACAGTCAAACATGTATACAAAGGCCAGCCTTGGGAAAAACACAATGTGACCTTTATTGACAGGTAACCTGTATTCAGGGGTCATTTTGTTCTGAATAATCAGTCATTCAATGACTGTTTTCATAAGAATGGCTTTTATTCTACATTTATTTTGGATCTGGCTGATATCACAGAACTGACTATTTAGTATTATCAAATACTCCAATAATATATAGTTCCCACATCTACAATATTTACCTCCCTTGGCAGCCATCTTTGTTGGCAAATTCAACAAGCAGATAGAAGATATTTATATTTTTGTTTTGATAATTCTAAATTTGTGACAACTACATTTTCTTAAACCTGATATGCTTATGGCCTTACTAACTTTATGATTGAATTAATTATCTTTTATAAAATAAGTTGTTTATTAACCAATTTTCTTATTATTTCTATTAAGCGCATAAGACATTTGCCAACTAAGATGGCTGCCAAGGGAGGTAGATATTGTAGATGTGGGAACTATGTATTGACATGCACTGAACATTTTAACAAGCAAATTGATATATGTGGATATAGTTTATTTTGAAATCAGTAGGCACAACATACAATTACATACATGAAATTACAAATGACGTGACAAAGACAATGGTTAACATGAAAGATAATGCTTTACGCAGAATATGGCTTGAACTAACAAATGAGATATAAAGTTGTTTTTGGAAATGTAATGCCAATAGATGAGAGTAAGCTAAGTATTTAAAAAAGTACATTTTGCGACGGTCTTATCCTTAAGAATGTAATTGAGATGATAATTCAGAACAGTGGCGGAGAAGGTGTATAATGTTCTTCTTTTTTTTTAAATCATTTCAAACATAGTAATTTGATAAAATACTATCTATTTGTCAAAATATTATAAGACATGAAGTGTTTATGAAGAAATGAAACAAATAGAAAATGGTTAAGGGCACAATTTACCAACATCAATAATATATGAAAACATTCTTAAATAAAGCATGTGAATAAATTTAAATGAATGCAACAATTAATGGTTAAAATGCGTATTTACAAATGATGAGCATGATGAGTACATAATATCAGTTTTAAACTTGTTTCATCTATAATAATGTACATTTAGTAAGTACAAATGTAAAAATGCAACATTGATAAATTATATTGACAACTAGTCAAGTGTAAACATAGCTCAACAATACATTATAGATGCATTTTGACACAAAAGAAGAGCATGATAAGTACAAAATATTTATATTAGACATGTTTTATTTATGACAATTACAAATGTAATAATGCAACATGACTATGATAAAAATATTAAAAAATTATCAAATATAAACTTGACTCAACAATATATTATAGATGCACAAAAAAGAGCATGGTAAATATATAGTATTTATACTAGACTTCAAGTACAAATTCAATAATGCAATCCATTATAAGATAAAATATATTGAACTTCCTCAGCAACAGATTATGAGTGTGTTTACAAATGCAACAAAGAAACTGACATAAACATTTACAAATTTCAGAACAAACTACAAACATTTCTAAGACATCGGTTATCATAATTTATAATGTATAAAGAAATAAATAGTCATGAATATTACATTAACAATTTCGAATATCAAAGGCTTTAAATATATAGACACTTAAGTTTTTAATTTCATTTTCATTTCTACTTTCAAAAAGCTGCTTTAGTTTAAACATACTGGGGTGGATCCAAAAATTCCTTTTTATATATTGTTTCCTTATAGGTGTATACCTTGAGCATTCTAAAATAAAATGGTATTCGTCTTCAATGACATTACAAGTAAAACATTTTCTATCTTCACGAGGTATAAGCTGAAGTTCTTGGCTTATGCCATCTACCTGATTCAATATTAAGGTTATGAGACGAAACGAGTAATCTTGTCATTGCTGTTCAATATTTAATTATATTTACTGGTCTAAGATAAAACTGGAAATCAAATTCAATAAGTGAACGATAAATAATAGCCCTGGGGGAATTATACAGACGATTGTTCCAATCTTGGATATTACTATCACTCAGTCGTTGTTTAAAAACATTAAAAAATATGTGCTTATTGCCAACGCCTTGATTTAAGCAAACCTCATGAAATCCTAAAGTTGAGAGAAGATTGCGAACTAAGGTTACCCAAGAGACTTTATTAGGGAATTTTTCGGCGTCTAGTTTTAATAAATTGTATATGATTTTACAATATTTTGAGTCGTCACTGTTAACAATTTTTAACCAGAATTTAATAATCCTATTATATCTATAATAACTTAAATCAAATCTACCTAAAATGCCGTAAACAAAATCATTTTGGGTGCATCGTTTAACATTTAGAATGCGTTTACAATATTGCGTGTATATTCTTTCTATGTTAGGCGCTTTTTGAAATCCCCATACTTCACATGAATAATTCAAAATAGGCAAAATAAGTTTATCGAATAATTCTAATCTATGACTAATCGTAAGATCTGAGAAATTAAAAAGGTATTTGTTTAATTGAAACAGGGCTTTTTGTGCTTTCCCTGCTAGACAAGACTGAGCAACGTTAAAAGACCCTCCTTGAGTGAAAACTATTCCAATTAAGATAAGAGAAACAATTAACTATTTCTATGATTTCATCATTGAATGTAAATTGCATATTTTGAGATAATCGACCAGCTTTCCTAAAAACAATGACTTTCGTTTTTTGTACATTAATTTTTAATTTCCATTTTGTGCAATAATCATGCAATAAATCAAATTACAATGTCATCTGCATATAGTAAGAGAAAAATAACAATATCTATACCCTCGAAATTATTTAAAATCAAATGTTCTTCTAAATCATTGATAAACATAGAAAATAAAAAGGGGATAAACACTCCCCTTGTCTAACACCTAACATACATGTGAACTCTTCGCTAAGTAAGTTATTGAATTTTACTCGAGATTTTATATTTGCGTAAATGCTTTTTATAACAGTAAAAATTTTCCCACGAATACCTACTTTAATTAATTTATGCCAAAGGCTGTTTCTTTCGATATAATCGAAGGCTTTACTGAAATCTATGAAGCTACAATATAATTTCTTGTTATTTAAAATCATGTAATTAAACCATGCAAAACAAAATTATTATCAGTTGTACCCATACCTGCTCTAAAACCTGCCTGAGCCTCAACGTAAACTTGATATTGTTCAGCCCATTTATTCAGGCGGTTATTAGAATTCTCGTAAATAATTTACCTAAAACACTTAATAGCGTTATTCCTCTATATTTTTCAGGATTGCTTAATGAACCTTTTTTATATAAAGGTATAATATGGCCTTCGGACCATGAATCTGGAAATAACCCCGTATCAAAAATGACATTAAATAGGTTGTGTAAGTAAGGTACTAATTGCATTTTTCCGTTTTTGAAATATTCATTCAGTAAGTTATGGGGTCCAGCGCTTTTTCCAGTTTTAAGTTCTTTGATGGCGTTCAATATTTCGCCATTTGAAATAGACAAGTCCAATTCGTAAAACATTATTTGAAATTCTCCATTCAAAAAACGTTCATTGAAATATAAAATATCTTCATCGGGTTGGTAAAATTTATCATTAGGGTTATTTACAGTTTTAAAATAAGTTTCAAAGCTGGACATAGGAATATCCGGGTTCTTAATATGAGACAAATCTCTAAGTAACTTCCAGTATAACTTAGCATTTTTGTACCGATGAGATTCTAAGGTATTTGTTCTTTTATTTAAAAAGCTTTTACGGGAATGTTTCAGTGCGCTTTTGTATTTAGACCGCGCATTGACCAGTAAAATTCTGTTTTCATCAGTCTCCTGTTTCCTATATGAATTTAATATTTTTACAAGAAAGTGTTTCTCTTTAATTCGCATTCATCATTAAACCACGGCTTATATTGGTCAGATATTTTTTGTTTTTGATTGGTAGCAAAATTGGATCGTTTAAATAAATTTTCGGTTGCACTACACAACAGATTTGAGAATGAATCTAAATTTGATTGGATATCTTCATTGTTTGAACAATTGTTTACTGATTCTGTCAGTATGCTTAAACTTTCGTGAAATTCTGCGCTACTAATTGATTCGATATAATCGTCTTTAAGATCGTTTCGCCAGATAAATCTATTGTCTATACTTTCATATGCATGACTATCATCGCGCAAATTATTTTGTATATTACATGTATTTCGAGTATTCTCAATTGAAAACTCAATACTACAATGGTCTGATAATAAGTTTGGGTCATTGACACAATAAGAACTGACAAAGGGAAATAACTCTTCGGACACAAGAACATAATCAACAGTACTTGAACCCCTATGGCCAACGAAAGTAAAATTTCCTACATTATTGTCTTGACAACAATGACCATTAAGGATACACAGGCCTGTTTGTTTACAAAAATCCAGTAATGCGTTACCATTCTGATTTAAATTACCTTTGTCCTTCGACGTTCTACAAGTATTTATAAATGTATCTGTGTTATAGTCCTCGGGTAATATGTCAAAATGTTCAGTTGAGTCGAATGTTACAAAGTCTGCTAAATCCGATGTTCGGCTATTGAAATCACCAGACAACAATATGTTACATTTACCATTGTATATAAGCTACTGAGTCTAATAGTCGATCAAAACAATCTACGTCTGCCTTCTGGCATTATATAACATAATCCGATAAATACATCATTACCAAAATAAAAATGTTTACCATTCAGTCTTAGCCATATAATGTCATCAACACTTTTAAAGAAAACACAGTTATCATCTACAAGTGAATTACGCACATATATAACAATACCTCCTGAATCACGTTTACAGTTACTGGACTTCTCACTGTGTAACGGAAAATGCTGAAAACCATCAACATACAAATCATGCAATTCATTAGACCAGGTTTCTGTAAACATAATGATATCATTTGAGTTAAACAAATCTAACACATTAGAAATAAGTAGCTTGTTGCAGCTTTTCGAAATCAAACACTGAATATTTAATAGAGAGAATTTAACAGTCACCTTCTCCTGTGACCCTTAACTAGGGTCCCCTGTTGCCCCACAATCGCTGGTTACATAATGGGATGCACCTGCTTGGTTTTCATTTTCACGATGAGAATGCACAGCTTTTGTCGGCTTTGATTGAGAGTTGCGTTTTGGCGAAACAGAACGAACACCACGACTTTTAATTTTCTTAAATTTCTTGTTTGTTTTTGACCTTGACCTGTGTGAAACGGGTTCTTGTTGTTTGTTGTTGTTATTAGTGTTCGTCACTGAATAGTTCTTTTCTGTTGATGAGTTCATTTGAGACAAGTCAAGCACTTCTTCCTGTTCAGGAATTATTGAATGGTCCCTACCGTCGTTGATTTCAGCACTGTGTTCTTGTATTGGAGGGTAGTTTGTTGCGTCATCTATTTCTATTTCATTGCTGCGCATGTGTACCTTTTGTGTTGCAATTTTACCAGATGGTGCTGCTTCTTGTTGAATGGTTTCAATATCAGCCAAACATGATAGTCTGTTTTGTGACAAAACAGAATTCCATTCAGGGAATTTGTCTTTAACAACCGTATTGCCACATAGTAACTTGGCCGGATATACAATCCGCACCGATACGCCAGGATTGTTTTTCTTTGTGTCCTTGTACATAGACCACAATTGTTTGCGTGCGTCGGTTATTTCTTTGGGAAAATCTCTGTCGATTGAATATCCAGGGCATGTCTTCAGTGTTTTAGTATTTGACAAAATATATTTTACGTCGTTGTAATTCACGAAATTTGCGATTATTGATCTGGAAGACGTCGATCTTGTTGACTTAGCTCCTAGCCTGTGTACACGTGCTATTATCATTCGTGATACATCTACTTGTAAAATGTTTGAAAAAAAAAAAAAAACCAAATTTGCACAGTTTTCAAATCTACCACTTTCCTTGATATACCAGTGTTTTATGTGCATCATATGAAAATGATCAAAACTACAGTAAATCTTGCTCATGCAACCATGTGTATTAAGTGACCTTTTTCATAAGCAACCACTTCAAAATCCCCCCAAACGTTTTTGCACTATGTTTTTAATGTATTAAGCGACCTTTGCTCAACATGACCAGCGACCGCCAATATGTCAACAAAGTCTGCAAGATCTTTTCATTAGGCGACCGTTTGACACGTCAAACCGTTAATTCCCATAGATTGTTAATTGTAAACACAGACATAATTAACTCCTGACGAACGTGTGAAAAACATGACCGTAATCACTTGTGTATGCATAGAGCACTTGAGTCTTTAGGACGCAGGTAAAATACATGTTGTATCACCTTGGGAAAATTATTTTTATGAGAATAAAAATTAGTTTTTAGCAAAAAAAAAAAACCACACATTTTTGTTTAAAGTAACTTTGCGTTACGTAAGTATTACGAAAACGAGATAATGACTTTTGTATTAAAACACCAATTAATTTCTCAACCCAAGTATTTATACTTCTCAACACCATGAGGGTATCATAATTAATTGCACGATCAGCAACATTTGTTGTTGATTTTCAAACTCGCATCCACTACAGATGTTTTCGACAACAAAATCCACGAAAATTACGGATTTATCTCCCTTGTTTCTTCCCCGGTAAAAATTTAAATTCAATTTGTCTTTATTGTTTTGTCTGGGATAAAATGGACTGATCTTTGAACCAATGTATAAGACACAATAGATTTTCAGACACGATTTTTTATTTAAAAACATTCATGTTAAAAAACGAGTGAAAAATTGTGCGTAGTGGTAAAAAAACTGTACCACAATGGAATATTGTAGTCATAAGAAAATATGTGATACCTCATTAACAATGCATTTCATTTCAAATAGTATAATATATAATGGTACATAATTATGCTTTATTTCACCATTGCTATTTATTTCCCCTACTTTTTGCCTCATCACTAAATGTGTTTCATTGGTGATCTTTCTATAAGGTACTGTCTATGTTTTCCATGAACAAGGTGAAGTACCTAAATATATCATTTAAATAAACATAATAATCATAATTACTTTTATTTGTAACACAGTTGAACACCTTACTCACAATACCTTACTCTGCTTCAACTATCGGAAACTTCAGGTTTTTGTATTAAGAGACCACTTTTGGTCTTTCCCTTGGGTGGTCGCTTAATACAAGATTGACTGTATACTCAAAAGAATTATAAAATGTTATGTATAACATGACTATACATTTTTATATGACACACACTACTATAATGGTTTACATATTTTGCTGGTTATGATGTGATTTGGCAAAAAAAATCCTTGTAAATTCTTCTTCTTAGGTTAATTAGGTACATGTATTGTTATACAAGTTGTAATGTGTTTTTAAAGTATTGTTGAAAAAATAACTCATTGATAAAATATGCTCAGTATCATAGTTCTATACAAGATGGCTGACTAGCACTGTATTGCTCATTTAGAATCATGTAGCAATCTAGAATGTTAAAAAGATACCTGATGGCCTACTAGCACTAGATTGAAAAAAAAAAGAAATTTGCTTCTATTTTACCTTGAAAAAATGAGGACATTGAAGGTCAATGCCACATGTTTATGTAACAATGTAGAGGACAAAATATGCATACCAATAAAGGACTTCATTATGCAGAACACTGGTCAAGTAAATTACATAATGATTTTTGAAGTCTCCTTTTGTACTATCCATAATCATATGAGAATAAAACTTCAAAAAATGAAAGTTAATAGTTTAAATTACTAGAATACTCATAGATGATCAAATAGCTGTCAATTATTTTTAAAAGTTTGAACAGCCTAGTAAAAATATTATCAAACATTGAAATGCGCATACAGAAATGTACAGTATTAGAAATCTCTCAAGACTGCATCAATAGGGCAATATGCCTATGACAAAAGCTGAAGTTACAAAGGACAAGCTACCTGAACGAGTATTGAAATTTAGATAATTGGATATTATTTAATATTAGGAATATGTGCAAATAAGTTTTATTGTTTGTGAACTTTTCTAAATTATACTTTAACCTTCTAAAGGTTACACATACCTTCAGTCTGTATATAAACATAATAAAGTCAGAACAGAGTGTTTATACTGTCCAAAGATGCATAGTAAAAATATCTAAAATGTTTTGACGAATTCATTTTGTCATTGCAAATTTGGGAAAGTCTATACAAATCAGTTCTCTAAAACTTTGATGACAGAAACATCACTACCACTTCTTGTTGTCTATAGTGTAAGTGGGCCAGGAAACACAGCTACTTATAAATTCATATAATCAGATGTGACATTTTCACTTCACAGTACATTTGCCATCTTATGGCATCTGACTTCAGTGGTTTCCTAGGTATCTAGGAAGAGCTCAATTAGTTCCCCAATCTACTACAACAGCGCCATCTTGCACTTGCAATTCTTTCACATGTGCAACACACATCATTCTGCAAATATACAGAACAAAATTAATATTATAGGTCTAACAGACATAAAAGATTAAAACAAACAGTGTACTATACTGATTAAGAAGAAAATGAGCTATTTTTTCCAGTTATACATAATGTACATAGTGCATAGCTTATGCCTTCTGATGCCAAGTTTTGTAGTGTCTTGTAATTTGAAACTCAAAGGGTATTCCAAGCATTTTAAAGAGAAATGATTACATTATAACAAGACCGAAGTTTTTTTAACTAACCTGTATGTTATGGTTTTGAATTATTCTACTAAGTGAGAATACCAAGAATAATTTTGTAATTATCATAAATGAAGTAAGGTAAATTAGCCATAGTATGAGAAATTGCTACAAAAGGCAGTCTGCAAATATAGCCACATGCCTGAAGACTGAGTCTGCCTAAATTGCTGCCGACCCTCCAGCAAAATTTAACTGATTACCATAACGATGGTTCAATGAAATTGTGAGCTAATTATATTGTCTAAAATGCAGAACCGAATTCCCAAGTACATGATAAAGAATTTCTGTTAATTATAATAAAACCATCACATGAAACCTATAATATGTAAGAGAAATACTTTTACAAATATTCTAGAAACAACATTTGATCATGCAAAAACAGGTTAAGAATCGATCTGGCAAAAGTTCATTTGGTCTTGTAAAATTTATGCCCTCACAAGACTGAATTAACGGTCATTGAACATTTTTTTGTGAAGACTGTAATGTCTATATGATCAGTATAAGACCTGTTCAGTCTTAGCCTCCATTTGCAGATTAATCTGGATCCACACTAGTTGCAAAGCTGGTACCCTCAGGGTGCTCCATAGACTTCAAAAGTTGGGGGTCAAAATGACCCTTAGCTGATAGAAATTTAAAGCATCAACAATGTTTCCTTCTAATGTAATGGTAAATTTAACCCTTTTGTTCCAATTCTCAAGAGTCAAAAACCTTATTTTGCAAATTTCAAGAGTCAAAGTGCCATTTTAATGGTCAAAGGAGAGCTCTGATCCTGTTGATTCTCTCAAGTATGTTGCAGATCGAATAAATTTACACAAGTTTACTGTAAATTTCTCAACTAGTTACATACCTATAATTTCAATTAAACTGATGTGGAACTGATGGTGACTGACAAATCACACCATAATGTAACTTTGCTTCTACCTGCAGTGCTATCTTCAAGAGTGACTGTCTTTGTAGACATTGTCACACATCCTCATCTTTGATGTTCAACTTTCTATGTTCATATTCCTACAATAAAAAGTAACACCCCTGTAGTGAGTGATAAACATGTATCTGACAAGTTGCTACTGATTTATTCAGTTTAAACTAAGTAACAAGTTGTACTGTTCTAGCTGGGCACAAGGTTATTTGAAACACTTGTCCATGACCTCAGAATATTTATTAAAGAAATGTGCATCACATAATACTATATTATAATCATTAAGTCTCATCTTTCTCAACAATTGCAAATTAAAGTAAGAAACAATACAATGTACAGCGACACAGATAGGTCAGGCAAAATACTAGCCATCTGAGTCCTGACATCATCATCATTCAATACTTTAGTTTAAATCATATTCATATTGTTGTAAAGTGCTGATTAAGTTTAACCTTTTTCAACAGTTCAGGTTATTTTTATTTTGGAAAACTGCAACATAATTAATGTACCGGTATATATAACTTATGACAGGCTCATCCCTGTGAGCAATTACAAGTCTCATCCTCTAGACTTCATAAAAGGCAAAAAAATCGCATACATGTACCTAGTAAATGAGTTGCTGGACAGCCAATCTGATAAGAATTAATATTAAGATTTTGTATCAGACCAACACACAATCTATCGGACAAGTCCGCCTGTCCGGCACCTTTTGCTTAGTCTGAAGACTTGAGCAATTCGACAGTTGCTGAAAATAGAATGTTGCAAATATACTGCTCAGCCTTGATAAACACCGACACATACCAAATGTTGGCAAATGTTGGTAAAAATAGACCACTTCAATACGACCTAATACCGAAACGGCCCAATGCAAATTTCAATACCAACCTGTATCGATCAATACGGGCCATACTTTTATCAAAGACCTAGCTATACTACATTTGTATACATGTATACAGCATAGGTCGTTGCTTTTGTAGCAGTGTTGAATGTTGTATTATAAATTGGCTGGGATATACACCAGCCCAATTAGCTCAGGTGGTAGAGCATCTGACTTACAAGCAGTAGGTCGCGGGTTCAAGCCCCGCATCGGGTACATTATTTTCCTCCTCCTATTACACTTTACTGTTGTTCTACATGAAGTAAAATAAACTTTAATGTCAAAGTGCATCAGAAAATAAGTGTATGAATGCTGATCAACAATAAAAAGATAGAAGTAAATGACCAAATGTGCACAATTCTTGGTTTTGTAGCTGGAATCTGCACAGAATGCCGTAAATAAGTATGCTTTTGTCTTTTAGTTTTAATGTCATGTACGATGTAGCATTATTTATAATGCCCCCCTTTGAATAAGAGGGGGTATATTGTTTTGCTAGACGTCGGTCTGTCGGTAGACCAGTTAGTTTCCGATGGATAACTCGTCAATGGATTAACTGATGGGCCTGATACTTCGCAGGTGCATTGGCCTTGGACAGTAGAACACCCCTAATGAAATTGGGGTCACTAGGTCAAAGGTCGAGGTCACTGTGACATTGAGTGTGAAAATCGTTTCCGATCCATAACTCGTCAATGGATTCACCGATGGGCCTGATATTTTGCAGGTACATTGGTCTCGGACATTAGGTGACCCTATTGAAATTGGGGTCACTAGGTTAAAGGTCAAGGTCACTGTGACATAGAGTGTGAAAATCGTTTCCCATTGATAACTCGTCAACGGATCGACCAATGGGCCTGATACTTCACAGGTACACTTGCCTTGGACACTAGGTGACCCCTATTGAAATTGGGGTCACTAGGTCTAAGGTCAAGGTCACTGTGACATGGAGTGTGAAAATCGTTTCTGATCCATAACTCGTCAATGGATTGACTGATTGGCCTAATACTTCGCAGGTGCATTGGCCACGGACACTAGGTGACCCCTATTGAAATAAGGGTGACTAGGTCAAAGGTCAAGGTCACTGTGTGAAAATCGTTTCTCATCGATAACTCATCAACAGATTGACTGATTGACCTGATACCTTGCAGGTGCATTGGCCTTGGATAGTAGAAAAACGCTTTTGAAATTGGGGTCACTAGGTCAAAGGTCAAGGTCACTGTGTCATGGAGTGTGAAAATCGTTTGAGCGATAACTCTTTGTCAAGGCCCTGTTTGGGGGGCATATGTCTCCGACCACGGGGCTCTTGTTGTGTATTGTATTAAATCATAAATTGTCTTTAAGGGTTGTGTTGCTTATGCAAATAATTGATACTATTCACAGCTAGCATACGTGCGTCGTCAAACTTTTTGTTGTGACCACACTAGGGGCCACATTTTTGGCTCAATTTTAGCAAAACTGGGTCAGAACGTTAATATCAACAAAATCTCGGACGAGTTCGATATTGGGCCATTTGGGGTCAAAAACTAGGTCACCAGGGCCAAATAAGGGAAAACCTTATTAACACTGTAGATGTCAAATTTTGATCGTATCTTCACCAAACCTAGTCAGACTGTTTGTCTTAATGATATGTAAGACAAATTCGAACATTATAAAGGTCGTCTGGGGTCAAAAACTAGGTCACCGGTTCAAAACAATGTTTTAATGAGTGAACAGTGATTGTCATGTGAGCGATATAGGGCCATCTTGGCCCTCTTGTTTAATAAAACTGTTAATTTCTTTCCCGTGTTACTTGACTGAAAAACTGGGTTGTTTTGGACCAGCCCGTTTTAGAAGTGGGCTGTTTTGACCTGACACTGTTCATAATCAGTAGTTTCAATACTTAGCCATATCTCAAAACTTTTAGAAACTCATGCTACACCAAATAAAATACAACTGGATTACAGGCATCCTAACATGACATATGGCACAGCCATATGAAATATGTATAATAATAATGTAGGTCAACCTTATGATCAAACAGAGATATATTCTTTTCGTTACAGTGAGAGCAAATAGAACATTCAATAAGGCATACGACGACAAGATTAAACACAATATGAACTTCTAACCTGAATAATGCTTACATCCCAATTTATTTCGGCTTTGACAGTAGAAAAAAACAACTCTTTGCTGCAGTAGTGTCAACAAAAGTAGCAGCTGTAATAGCTAAATCTGTGTGGTTATGTGACTGGGATTTCCCGTGAAAACAGAAAAAATTAGTATGCGAAATAATGATTATTTGACAAACGAGTAAAAACGGCAATTTATACGGTTAAATCATCATTTGCTACTTATTGACACCACTTACATTTTTTAAATTTACAAGAATGAGTTGAGAATTGTTAGGTTATATCAAACATTTCCTAAAATAGTTCTGGGCTGACTTTACAATGATTGTGGATTCATGGTATAGAAATTGTGCATTCAGTTTTGTTCGGTTTTCTTAGTGTCGGTTTTTTAGCTCACATGTCACAAAGTGACAAAGTGAGCTATTAGGATCACTCTCCGTCCGGCATCGTGCATCGTGCGGTGTGCGTCGTGCGTCGTCAAACTTTTTGTTGTGACCACACTAGGGGCCACATTTTTGGCTCAATTTTAGCAAAACTGGATCAGAACGTTAATATCAACAAAGTCTCGGATGAGTTCGATATTGGGCCATTTGGGGTCAAAAACTAGGTCACCAGGGCCAAATAAGGGAAAACCTTGTGAACACTTTAGAAATCACTGTTTTGACTTTATCTTCATGAAACTTTGTCAGAATGTTTATTTTAATAATATGTAGGTCAAGTTTGATAATGGGTCATTTCTGTAGTAAAATTAGGTCACTAGGGCAAATTGCTGGAAAACCTTGTGAACACTCTAGAAGTCACTGTTTTAATTAGATGATCATGAAACCTTGTCAGAATGTTTGTCTTCATGATATCTTGGACGAGTTCGAGCATGGGTCATCTTGGGTCAAAAACTAGGTCGCTAGGTCAAATCTTATGAAAAACCATGTTAACACTGTAGATTTCACAGTTATTATTGGATCTTCACCAAACTTTGTCAAATCGTTTGTTTTAATGATATAACGGTCAAGTATAAATATAGGTCATCTGGGGTCAATAACTAGGTCACCATGTCAAATCTTAGGAAAACTTTGTTAACACTGTAGATGTCACAGTTTTAATTGGATCTTCACCAAACCTTGTCAAAATGTTTGTCTCAATGATATGTGGGTCAAGGATGAACATGGGTCAGCTGGGTTCAAAAACTGGGTCACAAGGTCAAATCTTAGGTAAAAATCTTGTAAAAGCTCTAAATGTCATGGTTTTGATTGGATATTGGCCAAACCTTGTCAGATTGTTTGTCTTAATGATATTAAGGACAAGTTCAAATATGGGTCACATAGGGTCAAAAACCAGGTCACAAGGTCAAATCTTAGGAAAACCTTATTAACACTGTAGATGTCAAATGTTGATCTTATCTTCACCAAACCTAGTCAGACTGTTTGTCTTAATGATATGTAAGACAAATTCGAACATTATAAAGGTCGTCTGGGGTAAAAAACTAGGTCACCGGTTCAAAACAATGTTTTAATGAGTGAACAGTGATTGTCATGTGAGCGATATAGGGCCATCTTGGCCCTCTTGTTTGTGTGTAGTTGTGGTGTGTCTGTATGTATGTCCGTCCAAATGTACGTAGATGTTGACTCTGTAGGGATTGGAAGCCAATCCCCACAAAAATACAATACATCCCATCTTTTGTTAATTTCATTGAGTCCCTGTATGTTCATTGAGGCTATTGTAAATGTTCCAGACATTATCTCATAATTTTACCTGAAGAATATTCACCGTCTTGGAAAACACACTGACTCTGACAACCCACATTAACACTACACACATATTCACATAACAATCTATGAGTTGGCTTCCAACCTGCTAATCAAAAGATATGAAATAAACAAATAATCCATCAAATACAAAGATTCAAAATGATGAAATCTTAGGAAAACTTGAGAACCCTCTAGATCTTCACCAAATCTTGCCTGAATGTTTGTCTTAATGATATCTTGGACAAGTTCGATAAAGGGTCAACTGGGGTCAAAAACTCTGTCATCAGGTCAAATTTGAGGAAAACCTTTATGAATGTTTGTCATGTGAGCAATGTAGGGTCATCTTGGCCCTCTTGTTTTATGATGTTGGTGTGGTCAGCAAGTAGTCAGAAGCAAAAATTAAAATATTATTTTTCTAATTTTGATAAAAAGCAAAAGGCAAATCCGATGAACAAATAATTGAATTTGTATGGCCTTATCATCCTTTGTAAAATACACAACATATTCTACACTAGTTAATTTATTGTACAAGGATTTGCAGTAATTTCTTTAGCTCACCTGAGTGTGAAGTATTAGTATAGTATTTTGTCTGTCGTCTGTCTGCCCATAATTCTTCAAACGACTTTCCTCTGAAATGGCCCTGTCAAATTTGAAGAACCTCCACAGGTGGTCCTTTACAACAGTTGCTAAAGGAATGTCATTCCCATCTGAACTCTGGTTTCCATGGCAACCAAAAGAAAATCTTAACAAGAATCAAAGTACTGAAAGTACTGTGGGACTTGATTTTACCACACGAGGCAAAAGAGAGAAATGTGTACCCATATCGTTCGAGCCCATACAAATATTTTTAACATTTAAAATTACGATTTTTCATTCATATTGTAATGCATGTCAAATGCATGTAGGTAAATGACTTACACTAGGGCTTTACTATAATAGTCCCTTTGCTAAAATTTTAAAATGAAAAAAACCTGATATTGGAAAGTTTAATGATTAGCACATTAATTGAAGACATTTAATTGCATTAAAAACTCTTTATTGTACACAAACTAGTGACCAACACTTCAGTAACAGTAAATACAAACATTGATTCTTCTGGTTTTAACACAACAGAACATCGTCGCATTGAACACATTCAGGGTCACTCCAATAAAAAAGGTCCTGACACAGTAGAGTAAGACCTATATGACCTATAGTTAACCCGATGTAGCATGAAATTCAGACGTGATTATGTAATTCTAAATAATCTGGCGTAAAAGGAACTCTTAAACTGTAATTTTTAAAAGCACGTATCCAGTAATTTTTGTTCGTATTTAGCAACTCGAATTATTATTCGTAAGCATTCATGTATATATACATGTAGTTCACAAGCACATGGTTATATCATACCCTAATATTTACAAGTTATAGATAATATATACATATTTTGACAATCATGAGTATTTGACAAATGAATACATTCATGTATATAGTTCACATGTACATGGTATTACCATACCATACATTGATGGAATAAAGTACACCCTAAATACTACCAAATCCACCATAGTCTGATATGCTACAACCACATTAAGCTTACATCTAATGATGTTTCCGATATTATGCCACGTCAACATCATAGAACGACGCCTACATTACTTACCGGGTACATACGTTTCAACAACAGAGCAGACGAACAGATCAGTCAAACATGACAGGTAACGCGACGAATAGCCAGTCCAATGATTGACCAATCAAAAATGACCGAAATCACCATAAGCCAATCAAATGGCCAGGATTAGCCAAACTAATAATAGACACTACAGTAAGTCCTCACAAACAGCTATAATAAACAAATACTCGTAAGTATAATTCGTCTAGAAAAATCTTGTCTTGAACCACATGGTCCAAAGCTTAGACTGATGTTAGCCATGGAGCACCATCTAGAGACCCTCTAACAAAGTTGCTAAAATAATGTCCCTGGGATTAAAATTGGGTCACTTGTTTAAATATTGGTAATACCATATACTTGTGAAAATATAAAAAATGTTCTTGTCTAAAGGCACACGGTTTAGAACTTAGATATTTTGCATGCAGCAACATGTAGAGGCCCTCTTACAAAATTGCTAAAAATGATATCCCTGAGGTCTTATTTTCCAATACATTTTACTTATTGCTGCACACATTTAAATTAAATTCATAAGTGATATTGCCACAACTCATTTCTCAGGTGAGCATTACAGGGTCACTTGGCTCTCTTGTTTGTTAATCATTTTGTTTACACAGCAAATCTAAATCTCAGTATAAAACGCTTCAGTGCTTTCCTATCATCCCATTTGTCAACCAGTTTTTGATGCAAAATTCTCATGCTTCTTGAAAAGTGTACACATGTTTGTAAGGAGAACCAGTTTTCAATCAGATTGTTAGCGGACAGGCACATGGTAGGTTGATATTTTACTAATGAAGTTAATTTTAGGTCATAGGTATGTGAGCTTTGTACAATTAAATTATGAATTCTTTCTTAAGATGATTTTGTATTACTATTTTATTGTTTGTTTAATTTTCTTCAATTTCTTTGTTAGGATATTGTAATGTTATTGCTGAATGTTGTAAAAAAGCTTACTGACCATGTCTCTTTTTGTGAGAAAGTAGCCAATTGCCTTTAACTTTTCCATGTGCTTTCAAGTGACCAAAACAGTGCAAATTTACCTATCCTATTGTAATGAACAAGTAACCAGAAAAATTCATATTTGTTTTATGCCTAAGGAGACTCAGGTGGTTATTGAATGTTATAGTAGATATTTTGTAGTTGATGTTTAAGCTCGGTTATTTAAAATAGATTTACTGAATAACTGGCAGTATTGTGTATAACAATAAAACATCATCATAAGTGCTTAATGACTTATTTCAAATCTAACATTCTTAAGCTCGACAACAATTGGTTGAATTTTTAGCTCACATGAGCCAATGGCTCAGGATGGGCTTTTAGGATCGATGAATGCCAGTGCCCATCCACACTTAGGGTATTTACACTCCAGCATCCGCAGCTATATATCGATTATGTTCAATTATGGGCAAAATGTAATATGTATTTCCAGAGTTATGGACCCTAGACTTAGAAAATTTGCTTTATTTTAACTTGTTTACATTCTTCTTTTATTCACCAATATTAAACATACTTACAATTGAATGTGTATGACCTAAAGGTCTATGAGAGTTTGATATGGGCGAAATTGAACCAGTACTTGCAGAGTTTAGGGCTCTTGACTTAGAAAAATTGCTATATTTCAACTTTATTACATTAAAGCATCCTGATTTCTTCACTTATCATAATCATATTTACATAGCATCCATTATTCATGAAAAAAGATAAATCGGTTTGATCAAACTCTATGTAGAAACTGCGCATACAAGATGAAAGACTATATCACCTGATCATTAATAATAGCATACTTGTTCTCAGGTGAGCGATATATAGGGCAATCTTGGCCCTCTTGTCAAAATAGCCTTTAATGGACCCATGATATCAGTGTTTATTTTTAAAATTATCATTTTATATTAAAGTCGTTGGCAACAAGAAGAACAGTGAACAATTCTAGATATGGTGAATGTGAATGAATAGACTTGTATTTTTTGAGGCCTGTGTTCTACAATGAAGACTTGGCTATCAGTCTAAGGTAGGTGTTAAAAATTGCATAAATGTACTCCAAAATTATCACTCTCAGCGTGTCGATGACTTTATCATAAATATTTTTTGGTTGTACTCCAGTTGTCCACAATAGTTCAGTACATGTAATATACCAGTGGCAGAGATGTTATTTTTCATCTGCAGAATTTTGTGGTTTTGATCATCCCCGGAACCAACTGGGGCCCTAGCAGCCCTAAGCTCCCAGCTTGATGAATTTGATATTTCTCATTTTTGCCATCCCACTTTACACTCGAGGTAACCTGCAGCGGGCAGTAAACCAATTGGATTCTGTACCAATACTTACCTTGCTCTCCGCATGCAGCAGTCTACTTCTGTACATGTAATAAGTGTTCAATTCATAAAAAATATGATAAGATTGAAATTATGTTGTTGTTTTTTTGCAGATTGGTTGTCAGAACTTGAGAAAAATGAGAATGAAATCATCTACTTCTCATCTTTGTGATGCTGCAATGGAAGAGCCTTCCCATGATACTTCTGTATTGTTCATATGTCTGCTTCAGGAATGTAGAGCCTGGTAGAGTTTCATAGATCAAATATTGTCTCTCCTTATTAGCAATGAACAATGTTTTATTATTTTCAAGTTTTTTTTCTATTGAGCTGTCAGTTAATCATGGTGCCCATACCATGTTCTTCTCAATTATATGTGTGGGACAAAATTAGTAAACAAACGCTCAACAACAAACGCTTTCTTGGGAAAGTCACGTGGTATAGGCACTGAGTTAAAAGTAAAGTACTGAAATATAATTGACCATTGATACTTTCTTAGGTTTTATGAGGGTATAAAGCTGTCTCAACTAAGATTTAAAATCATATATGGAGCTTTCTGTTCATAGCTAGAAGTACAGCCTGTTCCCATGAATCATTGTGGTAGGTCCAAACTCTATTGCCATATCATAGATTCTGTTTTATGAAATTTACCCTGAAAAATGATTTTGATTGATTATGAAAAAGTCTTGAAATCTGATGGAATTTTTTTATTGCCCTAGGGTCAAAATTGGCCCCGCCCCGGGGGTCACTTGATTTATATAGACTTATATAGGAAAATTTAAAAAATCTTCTTCTCCGAAAACGCAAGGCCTAGAGCTTAGATATTTTGTATGTTGCATTGTCTAGTGGACCTCTACCAAGTTTGTTCAAATTATGGCCCCGGGGTCAAAATTAGCCGTGCCCTGGGGTTTATTCTATTTTATATAGGAAAATTTTAAAAATCTTCTTCTCCGAAACCACAAGGCCTAGAGCTAAGATATTTGGTATGTAGCATTGTCTAGTGGACCTCTACCTAGTTTGTTCAAATTATTGCCCTAGGGTCAAAATTGGCCCCGCCCCGGGGGTCACTTGATTTATATAGACTTATATAGGAAAATTTAAAAAATCTTCTTCTCCAAAACCGTAAGGTCTAGAGCTTAGATATTTGGTATGTAGCATTGTATAGTGAACCTCTACCAAGTTTGTTCAAATTATGGCCCCGGGGTCAAAATTAGCCCTCCCCTGGGGTTTATTCTATTTTATATAGGAAAATTTTAAAAAATCTTCTCCGAAACCACAAGGCCTAGAGCTAAGATATTTGGTATCTAGCTTTGTCTAATGGACCTCTTTTAAATCTGTTCATATAATGGCCATGGGATAAAAAACAGCCCAGATAGGTCACGTGATCTTACTTAGACTCGTATAGAAAACTTCAACAATGTTAATCTCCAAATGACCTTTTCTCCTGGTGAGCATTTATAGGGCCACCACGGCCCTCTTGTTTGGCTTAGTATAGGTAGCTTCCAATATTCATTATAAAAATTTAGGTACTTGGGGGTGTGATTCTTATCACATACATACTGTTATTTTGCCAATTAAAGGTCTGTCAGATATAGCTTTTAATACACAAAACTTGATAGACCATTCAAATTTTAATACCTGACTTCAATGAATATCATATGGTGTTTTTATTTATAATGTTTGAATTTATAATGTTTGACTTTACATGTCCATAAAGCTCTCGCTATAAGAAATTCAATTTTGAATATTAATAGGTAATGATTAACAATTGTGAGTTTCTGTTATGTTCGTCCTTATTGTATTGTATATTATATAATTTTTATATCATGACTTTATGTATTTCACTCATATATGAATAATTTGACCCATTATCTGTGTAATATTCATGTGATTTATACATTTGTACTTGTGTCTTTTTCTGATATGGATTAGGTACTTTGTACATATCTGAATAAATTACAATGTATCTATTCTGTTCTGTTCTGCTAATGTGTAACTCAAAGATTACAATTTGACTTCTGCTGAATTTGCAGCTTTATTCTACGATTGTGGAACAAACTCTGAAGATGGCTTTGAAGGTCATGTTCAGCTGTACCTTCACCAGTATCCATGGAAACAAAACAACCCAGTTCTTCATTGAAGAAGATTACCATTCTAATGAAGATAAAACAATAAGATGATAATGTGTACTAAAGATCAGGTAGTGATTACAGGCAGGAAATCAAGAGGTAGTTTTATTGTACATAGTAGTTTCCCTTAATGTATACAGTGTAACCTCCATGAACAGTCACCTCCAAACAACAGCCACCTCCTTATTACAGCCAGTAAACTAGCAACCTAGATTGATGTTTTACTCTATTTTCACTCTCCTCTCAACAACAACCACCTCCTTACAATAGCCATCCTTGTCCTTCCCATTGGTGGCTGTTGTAGGGATCCTCGAGGTTGCACTGTAAATTCTTATTGCTATTGTATGGTGACATTTTTCTGCATACACTTAGTGAGTTAATTTTCATGAGAAAATGTTTTACTTTCATCAAGGACATATATACATACATGTATTCGCAACTGCTAAAAATAGCTAAAACAATATCGATAGGCAATCCCACAATCCATTGCGATACTTGACAGCTGTAACCAAAAAATGAATATAGGTTTAGAAAGTGCAACTTTTTTCAGGTCATTTTTAGCTCACATGTCACAAAGTGACAAAGTGAGCTATTAGGATCACTCTCCGTCCGGCGTCGTGCGGTGTGCGTCGTCAAACTTTATGTTGTGACCACACTAGGGGCCACATATTTAGCTCAATTTTAGCAAAACTGGGTCAGAACGTTAATATCAACAAAATCTCGGACGAGTTCAATATTGGGCCATTTTGGGTAAAAAACTAGGTCACCAGGGCCAAATAAGGGAAAACCTTGTGAACACTTTAGAAATCACTGTTTTGACTGGATCTTCATGAAACTTTGTCAGAATGTTTATTTTAATAATATGTAGGTCAAGTTTGATAATGGGTCATTTCCGGTGAAAAACTAGGTCACTAGGGCAAATTGCTGGAAAACCTTGTGAACACTCTAGAAGTCACTGTTTTGATTGGATCATCATGAAACCTTGTCAGAATGTTTGTCTTCATAATATCTTGGACGAGTTCGAGCATGGGTCATCTTGGGTCAAAAACTAGGTCGCTAGGTCAAATCTTATGAAAAACCATGTTAACACTGTAGATTTCACAGTTATTACTGGATCTTCACCAAACTTTGTCAAATCGTTTGTTTTAATGATATAACGGTCAAGTATAAATATGGGTCATCTGGGGTCAATAACTAGGTCACCAGGTCAAATCTTAGGAAAACTTTGTTAACACTGTAGATGCCACAGTTTTAATTGGATCTTCACCAAACCTTGTCAGAATGTTTGCCTCAATGATATGTGGGTCAAGGTTGAACATGGGTCAGCCGGGGTCAAAACCTTGGTCACCAGGTCAAATCTTAGGTAAAAATCTTGTAAAAGCTCTAAATGTCATGGTTTTAATTGATCTTGGCCAAACCTTGTCAGATTGTTTGTCTTAATGATGTTAAGGACAAGTTCAAATATGGGTCACCTAGGGTCAAAAACCAGGTCACAAGGTCAAATCTTAGGAAAACCTTATTAACACTGCATATGTCAAATTTTGATCATATCTTCACCAAACCTAGTCAGAATGTTTGTGTTAATGATATGTAAGACAAATTCGAACATAGGTCGTCTGGGGTCAAAAACTAGGTCACGAGGTAAAATCTTAGGAAAACCTTGTCTATGCTGTAGTTTTCATGGTTTTGATTGGATCTTCACCAAATTTTGTCAGAATGTTTGTCTTATTTATATGTAGGACAAGTTCTAACATGGGTCATCTGTAGAGCTGGGACGGGTAGACATTTTGTACCCGGGTACCCGGGACCATATTACCCGCGAGTACCCGAGTACTCGCTATTTTTCTAGAACGAGCCATCATTCCTGCATCCTGGTACTTAATATTGTTTAAATAAAATGGCAAACAACCAAACTGCACAAAAAGCCAAACTTTGGCAAGCAATACATTGTATTTCACGATTCTTAGCGATGAACCGAAGACAATATGCAATATCTGCGACCTTGAATTGATTAGATATAGCAGAACAAAGTTACATGTGTCCGACTCAAAGCCTTCCTATATGTCTGTGTGCCACCACCTGTGTCCGTAAAGTCAGAGCCTGACGTTACTGGAAATGTTCAGGAACCTAGTTCCGAACCTTCCCTGCCTCCCCATGCTCCAAAATTTACCAACCTTTACTAATGAGAAATTGGGTTAAATAACGGTAAATATACTCGTACGTGTGGTCATTTTACTTGCAGTATTAAAACTGTTAGTTACATAAATACTGATGAAGTGTGTTAACAATAATAAATGGATGAAAACATATCGGTGTTAATATTTTGACCATTAGAACGATACTTCAAACTCTTCGGAGCAGCTAAACACGGGATTTGTATTCGTTGGTAAGTTAAATTTTATATGGAAATCGGCCATATTGTCGTAAAATAGTGCCCAGTAAGGTAGACAAAAAATCATAAATACGTCTGATCAATGTATGATTTGTTTGATAAAAAATCAAAACGAGTTTAATATGGAGTGTTCTATATCAAGGGTACCCGGGTAGTACTCGTCCCAGCTCTAGTCATGGTTGGTCGGTCCGTCCGTCTGTCTGGATAAAGTTTGTGGAGGTAACTTCTTCCACATTTTTTAAGCTATTGCCATGAAACTTGGTATATGTTATCACCATCAAGTGTAGATGTGCAAGACAGAATTTTCATGCCCAGCAGTGCACTCATTGCAGTGTTATGTCCCTCTGAACTTAGCCCTGTAGTGTAGCCCTGCCCTGAGCGACACGAAATACACTCAAATGTGTACGTCAGAAGTATGAATATTGTAAATTCATATGGATAAATATAAGTCTTTACATAATTATACCTTATAATATACCAGCAAAACTTATAATCTCAAACATCTATGACTTATTCAAAGACATTGAACCAGGAATGCGAGGCATGTGCTTTACGGACCAGCAGTCCTCTGTATTCCATAGTAGGGGGTAATGAAACTGAAAGGGTCATTGCTAGACATACTTTTGTTTACATAATCAGTTACTACATGCTTATAAAAACAACAGGAAGTTATTCGTAAACTAATTATCTCCATTAATCAATAAAATTGTGTGACCCTAGCTTTTCACTGGGTGTCAAGTATATACATACACTATATTTTATAAGCTGATCATGATCAGAGGGGATCAATTAGACCGATATAAGGGGCAATAAAACAATTAAGAATTTAGACCTCATGTGGACTTTGGGGTTCCCTTGTATATAAATTGTGAGTCGTTCAATAGTTGTGCCAAATTATAGTGTTTAAATTAACAAGACTTGGTGTCAATCAAATTTTTCATGTAGCTTCTACGGTCTGTACGTGTAATTTTAGTACGAAAGCGCTATTGAAATTAAATTTTAAACGTCCTGTAACAGTGAATTATTGTTGTAATTAAGTAAAAATGTTGCCCTCACTTGGTGCAATCAAGCATATGGTAATTCCCATTAATTTTGTTGACATTATAGGGATGAATGTACGTCTCGATCCAACTCTTACATTTTTACGAGTTGCATGGTTCCAACTGACATATTCTAACCATTTAAAATGTTTATTAAATCAGTTTTAGTAAAAAAATCATTGTCTTTGAGCTTCTACATAGCGAATCAGATAACCTTCCATACGACAGCTTGTCGAAGGAAAATGGCAGCGATAAGTGTTGCTAGGGGGTGGAGAAAAAGCCGATATCTGATTTGATAATCGATCAGATTGATTGACAGGTGGTGACTGGTCAATTGATAAGGAAATGTTTATTCTAAAGAAAATCAGCAAATACCACCATCCTTAAAGGGGCATGCCCTGAAACTGAAGTGTCTCAAATAGCAATCAAATTGGTATCATTTTAATGCCTAAATCAATTAATGAAAGCCCTGTAAAATATTTGCAAAATATCCTGCAAGTTCACTCAAAATACAGATTTCAAGATTTACCAAACTTGCTGACTTCGGCCTCAGAAATTATTCGTCATTTTCACACATCGACCCTTTAGTTATCTGTCAAAACCGAAAACATCGCGGAAAAAATGTCAACAAACTGAAATGGTAAGTATTGCTCATGTTATGTGCACTTGAAAAGCAGCGCACATGCTCAGTTAAACTCTCAGACGTATCGGAAATATTGTTGTCGTCAATAAAAGGCTGACAGCCTTTTATTCAAACCGAGTTACAAATACTGATGTGCGCATTAAAGACACAGCAGTTCCTGGGCATGCCCCTTTAATGTTTCAGTGATAATAAAAGATTGATTCTAAATTCTCCCTGCAGCATAAACTGATATACCGTAAAACTCCTAATAAACGCCCCTGCCCTAATAAACGCCCCCCGGCAATTTTCGTAAAAATCTACTCACCAATCTGAACACAAGATTTAATCCAAATCCATCCATTTCAATAAAAAATAAAACAGAATCCAGTTAATCCAAAACTCAAAAACTTTTAAAATAACGTTTAAACAACTTCTGAATATATTTACAATGCCATGTTCAGTCATGTGTGTAGGAGACAGTTAATGACCAGAGCTGTTGTAGTCCGATGCCTGGTCATCTGAATCACTGTTTTGATCAGATTCAGACAGCTCTGTAGCCTCGTTAGCCACATTTTCAATAGGTTAGTGGATCGTTGGGTACGTGGCGATCCGATCCAATCCACGATTCAACACTTACGATCCACAAATCGAATCACGATTCTTTTGTTATCAAGTAACCCATCTAAAACTTAAAAATTGCAGTCCTGAAGACAGTTAAATCTAATTTCTTTTAAGAATAATGAAGAATGCACTTTCAATGTGTTAAAAAAACAAAATTGCGAACCATGAATCTTATAGTAATGACGATTATTCATACTTGATTCGTGATTACCCGAGTATTCGCCACAGCCTTAGTTTTCAAACACATACACCTGCACTGATTTAACCGCGTTTGTACACAGTATCGATCGATTACGTCACAGATAGCTCTGCCAGACATGTAAATGCGACAGAGGTCACGTACGCCATATACTGATGCTGTAAACATGCAAAAATAATGCATGGCTTGATTTGATCCGTTTTTGCTGATTTCTGGATTTAGGAAAAAACTAACCTTAATTAACGCCCCCCTTTTACAAAATGCTACGCCCCGGGGGCGTTTATTAGGAATTTTACGGTATATATTATCTTCTTTTCAAATGCATGCATACTTTATTCTTTCTTTTTTACTATTTGACACACAAAAATAAAGTTGTATGTATGTAATTCTGTGTAATGGGCCAGTGGCCTACATGATATAAATAAAGTTATTGTATTGTATATAGTCAAACCTGTAAACAAAGATCACCAGAAGGAAAAGAAGAAATATGACTTTAGCTCAGTCATCCATTCATCAGAGGTTTCCCTATCATGCTTATATTGATCCCAGGTAGCAATTAATTAACTTGTGTTTAACTTTACAACCTTAATAATTTATTACATTATACAACGCCACCTCCCTAGAGCAGCCCTCTCTTAAACAACCTCCCTTCAACAACAGCATGATTTTTTCACGCGGCAAAATTTAACTAATAATTTAACCTCTCAAAAGCAACAACCTCTTAACAACAACATAATGTTGCTACTCCCGAAGGGTGTTGCTTTGGAGAGGTTGCACTGTATATAAAATGCAAGACTCAGGTAGATGTTTGCAAGAATGGTTGTTAATTATCATAGGTATACCTCAAATTTAAGCTAGGTGGTTGCTTTGTGTTTTTTTTGTTAATTGATAATTAGGCAATATAATTTTTATAATTTGTGCAGCTGTTCATGATGATTTTAATGCTTCATGGTTTATAGGATTTTGTAAATACTTTAATCGTACAGCACAACCTCTCCAGAGTGGCCCTTATATCTTGAGCAACAACCTCCTGTCTACAACAGTATGAGTTTTACCCACTGAACGATTTAAGAATTTATTTAACCTCTTTAGAGAAACAACCTCTCATCCGCAACATAATTTTTCTACTCCCAAAGGGTGTTGTTTTGGAAAGGTTGCATTGTATCTATCTCCAGGAAACTCAGACTTGTAACCTTCAGTTCATAATTAAAATGAATTAACACTTTTTATTTATCAATTGGATTCTGGGAGGGGAAATATATTCATATTTGGTATCAATTTGTTCCTTATTTTATGTAGATTAAGATGCATATGGTTATGTATTATTTAATTAAGTGATTTCATCATAAAAAATATCTTTTACTTCTTTTGCTTGAGAAAATAGGTGTGGATAGCTTACATTGACAATTAAAGTATAAACCTGGAAGGTGTAAGTTCATAGTTCACCTTGTGTTAAGCAGGTATTTTTCTATTGAAAAAGTCACACTAGCTGTTGAAGATTATGTCATTTGAATCACAATTGTAACATAGACTTTTATTGGTGAATATTGTAAACATTCAAATTCTTTTTATAAGCTTGTCATTAATTGGTTAACAAAGGGTCCTGACCAATCAGATTCACTCAGGTTTTAGCAGGAAGTGACCTTAGTTTTTGGTGTAAGTCAGGGTAACAAATATTGAAAGTTGTACTTTGTCTATTCATTTTAATGTGTTTTAAGGATATTGGATTTGTTGTAAGTAGTTTTTGATGGTTCTCTTTGAACTTTCTTCTGCTCATATTTTGCAATAAAGATTTACCAAATGATGGCAGTTAAATAAAAAAATACTCACAATACAGCAATGTCACTCACATGCAAAATGGACTTTGTTTGCAGACTTTACAAGACAGACGTAATTTAAATAGACTGACACTTCTTTATAAAATAGAATATGGTCTAGTAGCAGTACTGGTTCAATCATACGTTGAGAGACCTGTGAGAATGTCCCGCCCCATGCATCCCCTCTCCTTTCGTCAAGTACACATGTCCTTCAGTTATAATAAAAAAAAATTTCCTGCATACTGTGGTTTTATGGAACAACCTGCCAGCTATGACTGTTTTGCAACCAGACCTAGAGGGGTTTAAGTGCTGTCCTAACCCCTGTGTGCTATCCCACTACTGCCCCTGAACAAACAAAGCAGATGTTTTAACCAATTTTAATCTGTATATTGTTTCACCTTATAGTTAACACTATCATGCTTTAAGCTTCCATTCTCACTATTTAACTTTGAAGTCTCTTTCACTGCTATTAAAATCACTTTTGTCTACACTGACGCGCACCTGCTAGTTTACCTGAAAGGGGCTTAAACAGTATATGGAGATAGATAGATAAAGAATATTATTTTTTAGTTTAAAATTTGTATAGCATACACAGGGCTCTCACTAGGATTTTGAAAGTAGGAGTCCAGGACTCCAAAGCTGATGAAATAGGAGTCCCATCCATAGATATTTGGAGTCCCTAGGTTTCTATACTTGAACTAAACCGCAACATAGATATATGATGGACATACATCAGTGTAACCTCCCTCCAACAGCCACCAATGGGAAGGGTAAAAATGGATGTTGTAAGGAGGTGGCTGTTGTTGAGAGAGTGAAAATAGAATCAAACATTAATTTGGGTTGACTGAAGATATTACATCCTATCATGTTAAATCGTCCTCCACCTCTGAATTATGTTGGGTACAATTAGCTTGGCAGTACTAAGCTTGCAGATAGAATGTGGTTAATATTGCCTAATTAATTAAATGAAGTCCAGGGAAGCTGGTTTGGGATAACTGCCTTCCACGATATAACTTAAATAATGTTGAAAATGGTGTTTTATCTGATGAAATAAATAAAATTTAATGAAACCTGTATCTGTTCAAATTTATTTGTATCTACACAATTTAGGTCTGTAATTGACTAATTCTCCTGATTTGATTAAAGCTTAAATGTAAACATTAATTACTTTGTGTGTTCTTGTGCAATATGTGTATGCTTGTTGCTTTCCCATTTTAACTTTATCTTGAATGTAGAATACCTTAGTATTTACTTTTATACCTCTGAAGGGATTTATTAATTTTGTTAAGCTGCTGGCTTGCGTCTTGTCTGTCCGTCCATCAGCAATTTCGTGTCTGCTCTGTTAGTTTTTAGGCTTTAGCCCCTTTAAGGTTTTAGAAGAAACATTACTCAAATGATTACCAGATCAAGACGACATGTACAGCACATGTTTCAGAAGGCTAGGTCACACTTAGGGATCGAAGGTCATATGAATTGTTTCCGCTCTTTAACTCTTTAAGCCTGCAAAGGATTTTGAAGAAACTTTACTCAAATGTTCACCATATTGTGATGAAGTGCAGTTTCCATGTTTTAGAAGGCTTACTTCATGGTCACACTTAGGTGGTCAAAGGTCATATGTGGTCAAAGGTCATATGCACAAAAAGTACCCCAAAACATGTTTTTACAGTATCAATTATACCATTGGGCATGTATTGCTCCACCTTACCGTGATTCTGTCTAGTTTATTTTTATTGTTCCGTAAAACATGTATACAAATATTCATATAAGCAATTTATATTTTTCAGTAAACAAAGATGAAGACTAAGCATCACGTGTCAGCCACTGGACAAGAGGTAAGTGCCCAAGTTCTAAATCAGCCCTATAGCATTGCCAATTTTAGATGACAAAATTCCATCGAAATCTGTTGTGTCAAGTGTGCCACCGGGGGTATATGTGTTTATTGAACGCAGGGTCTTGCTTGAAATAATTATTAATAACATAAAGAAAAATTGAACTTTACAATACACTTTTTGTACACTTCCTTCTACAGTTGATTCTCATTATGTCAACTTCACTTATAGGAAAATTTTGTTTATGACGAACTGTCCCATTGAATCAGGACTGTTAAGATAGATTATGAAATTGTGACCCAAATATGTTTATGCTTGTTGAAAGTTTTTTTCGCCACTCATATTTTTTTTCGCCAATTGCAAATTTGGCGAATGGCAGCGGAAACCCTGTATTTATGTCAAAGATAGTGCTGATCTCTTTCACGCTTATTTTAACATTTCTCTAATTAAACTGAAGGCTCAATAAGATTAACATGTGAATAATCAAAGTGCTGAAAGCACTGAGATTTCACTACTGATTGAAATATTTATACAATACTACACATATATTACATGTAAACAAGTTTTGCTATACACTATATATATTCTATTTCTATCAATTAGCCCTGTGCCATTGTTTTATTAATTTATCACGTGACCGTTAGCCATTACAGAAGTGAAAGTTCCAATTACTGACAATCAGTATTTGCTAATGGAGTAGTGTTTATGAATATGCCTGTACATAAATTTCATGGTTGATTCTCCTGGACTGTAGACTTTAGTAAATTATTGGATGAGCTGAAAACTATTCTTTGTAGCAGTTTAACTGTTTTCACTTCCGATGTGAACTGTTTCTGAAATATGTTAACACTGTATTCGTCTGCTACGCGGCAGTGAATACAATCAAAGCACTGGGAGTACTGTCAGAAGTGAAAGTAAAAATGTTATTGATAATATTTGGTAGATTTGCGTTAGATGATACCAAAACTCTCAACGAACTCTAGGCCACAATGTTACAAACTCAAATGTATTTGTTTGGATGCGTTGTGCGTCATCAAACTACATTGTGAACACACTAGGGGCCACATTTTTAGCTCAATTTTAGCAAAACTGGGTCAGAATCTCCGACGAGTTCAATGTTAAGCCATTTGGGGTAAAAAACTAGGTCACCAGGGCCAAATCAGGGAGAACCTTGTGAACACTATTAGTCATTGTTTTGATTGGATCATCATGAAACATTGTCTATATTTGTCTTGATAAAATCTTGGACGAGTTCGAACATGGGTCATCTTGGGTAAAAAACTAGGTCACCAGGTCAAATTTTCAGAAAACTTTGTTAACACTGTAGATTTCACAGTTATAATTGGATATTCACTAAACCTTGTCAGAATGTTTGCCTCAATGATATGTGGGTCAATGTAGAACATGGGTCAGCCAGGGTAAAAAAATGGGTCACAAGGTCAAATCTTAGGTAAAAACCTTGTAAAAGCTCTAAATATCATGTTTTTTTATCATCATGGATATTACCCAAACCTTGTCAGATGGTTGTAATAATGATATGAAAGACAAGTTCAAATATGGGTCACCTAGGGTCAATAACTAGGTCGCAAGGTCAAATCTTTGGAAAACCTTATCAAAACTGTAGTTGTCAAATTTTGATTGTATCATCACCAAACCTTGTCAGAATGTTTGTCTTAATGATATGTAAGACAAATTTGAACATGGGTCATCTGGGATCAAAAACTAGGTCATGAGGTCAAATCTTAGGAAAACTTTGTCTATGCCGTAGTTTTCATGGTTTTGATTGGATCTTGACCAAATTTTGTCAGAACGGTTGTCTTATTTATATGAAGGACAAGTTCTAACATGGGTCATCTGGGGTCAAAAACTAGGTCACCGGTTAAAACAATGTTGTAATGAGTTAACAGTGATTGTCATATGTAAGCGATATAGGGCCATCTTGGCCCTCTTGTTTACAATATTGCTTTTTCTAAACTATTGTTTGTTGAACAATTTTGGATATCGTTTGAACATACTAGTAACAGTTATTCACACTTACCTACTGTTTGTAAAACATAACATCCACAACAATTCCAAACTATTATCAATGCTATTGTTATTATACTTCATTAGATATAAAACACTGAATCACAACATGAATGTCTAACAGATCAGGTGTGACACACACATATCAAAGCAACGACAGTGTGTCTTTAATTCTGCCTGACGACGTCGCGAATTCATAAATATATGAATAAAGAAAACAGCGATTTTTAACAAAAAAACGCATAATTTTGACCTCGCGAAATTAAAGCGTTCTATAGTATGATTACAAGCCACCATTGACATTGTTGAGTTGTAATTTTAATAAAAATAATGTTATCTTAATAAAAAATCTTCTACATTTCAACGCATTCGAAACCATTCTGTTGATGAAATAAGAAAGGTGAAACTAAATCACAATAATATGTTAGCACAAAAACTCCTTTCCTCTCCATTGTCATGCAAATCATGGTGAACTTAGTCTCAAATCTTTCATCTCATCCAAATCGAGTTCTTCCTTGCTTCACTGCAAGATGGTGATAACACTGTAAAAGAGGAAATCACCAAAGCAAACCCTCTGAATAACTTTTGTCGGGATCAATCACCTCTTGGTGAATTATTAGGTGCTCAATATCTGCAAAATGATGTGGAATGACATCAGTCCTGTCTAAAACCTCATTACAAATACAAGCTCTAAAATAGGGGATGTTATAAAATTTAAAACTGTCCACTCTTCTGTATGACTTTTTTTACCAGTCTCTGTCCTCTTCTGTTTTTCCTAGCTCATGGAAAGACGCTTTTGTCACTCCTTGAAGCCATTCTCATGTTGGCAATTGTCTACCTATATCTCTACTCTGTACCATAGGGAAAGTCCTTGAAAGGGTAGTCCACAGGTATACTTATACACAATAGTGACAATGGTCTTCTCACTCTGCTTTAAATCAGGCTTTGTACCTGGTGACTCAACAGTTACCCAACTGACTTATCTATACAACTTCTTCACTGAGGCTGTTGATTCCAGAGCTGTATTGTGCGACATAAGGAAGACTTGACCGTATCTCGCATCATGCTTTACTCGTCAGACTCAAACATTTTGAATTTTTTGGCAGTCTTTTTAATTGGTTCTCATCTAAGTGACAGACAGCAAACTGACGTTCTGCCTGATGCTCAAACAAAATGGAATGATATTAAAGCTGGGACTCCACAGGAGTCAATTTTGGGCCCCCTCTTGATATTGATCAATGGCATTGTTTCTGACATCAGGACAAACGTCCATCTATTTGCAGATGACACAAGCCTTTACATAGTTGTTGGGGTTTCATTAACTGCTTCACAAACACTGAATTCTGACCTACAAAAAATACCTCTTGAATAAAATTTGTTCCATTTTAATAGCTTCATTTTTTAGGAATAGGGGGTGGATTTGGATTTTTCTAGATTTTTATTTCTTAATTACAAACACCCCATTAAGATAGCATTTTAGTACCCTTATTTCAACTTAAATTGTAGATTATATAAAGCTGAGGAAAAATCAACTGCCTAAATATTTGTACAAAACTTTTTTCTTATTCCAATAGTTATTTCTATTAGGTAAAATGTCTTGAATTGAATGATTTTTATTTATATTTTTGTCCTATTTTTATAATTGTAGGGTTCTTTTTTAAAGTTCTAATTATGCCCCCATTTCAAAGAAATGTGGGTATATATTGCTGGTTTGCTCATGTTCGTCTTTTTTGCTCGTTTTTAATCAAACCTTGTCTGGCCAATTCGACTGTATTGGCCTCTTAGGTCTTCACTTGGTTTGAAGGTTGGTCAAATACAGATAGATGACCCCTTTGATAAGGTCTATCAATAGGTCAAAGGTCAACTATCCATTTGCTCTTTAGGGAGCATTGGTGTATCACAAACACCTCATTAAGTGAGCGTTTTTTTACCATTATTAAAACTTAAGATATATCAAATAACTTAAAAAAACTTAGATAGTTGATTTTTCTGAGCTTTATTCTCTACTAGTATTTTTACACACCTTTTTTCTTATCCTAGCAGTTATTTCTATTAGGTAAAATGTCTTGAAATTGAAATGATTTCTATTTATATTTTTGTCCTATTTTTGTAATTGTAGAGTTCTTTTTTAAACTTCTAGTTATGCCCCCATTTCAAAGAATTGTGGGTATATATTGTTGGTTTGCTCATGTCCGTCTTTTTTGCTCGTTGGTAATCAAACCTTGTCTGGCCAATTCGACTGTATTGGCCTCTTAGGTCTTCACTTGGTTTGAAGGTTGGTCAAATACAGATAGATGACCCCTATTGATAAGGTCTATCAATAGGTCAAAGGTCAACTATCCATTTGCTCTTTAGGGAGCATTGGTGTTTCACAAACACCTCAGTAAGTGAGCGTTTTCGTACCATTATTTCATCTAAGATATATCAAATAACTTAAAAAACTTAGCTAGTTGATTTTCTTTACGTTTATCAAAAAATAAAGCTAAGAAAAGATTGACTGCCTAATTAACTTTTACGCCCTCAAAACCAAACTGTATATGTTGATGAAATAAGAAAGGCCAAACTAAACCACAATAAATTTGTTAGCACAAAATCTCCTTTCCTCTTTATCGTCAAAGAAATCATGGTGAACTTGTGTCAAATCTATCATCTCTAAACTGAGTTCATCTTTGCTTCACTGCAAGATGATGATAACAATGTGGAAGATGAAATCACCAAAGTAAACCTTCTGTATAACCTTTGTCGGGATCAAACCCCTTGTAATGAATAGTTTGGTGCTCAAACTCTGCAAAATTATGTGAATGTCACCAGCCCTGTCTTGAACCACATTACAATTACAACCTCTGAGATAGAGAATATTATAAAATTTGAACTGTCCACTCGTCTGTGTGACATTTTGACCAGTCGCTGTGCTCTTCAGTTTTTCCTAGCTCATGGAAAGACATTTTCGTCACTCCTTGAAGCCATTCTCATGTTGGCAATTGTCAACCGATATCTCTACTCTGTACCATAGGGAAAGTCCTTGAAAGGGTAGTCAACAGGTATACTTATACACAATAGTGACAATGATCTTTTTACTCTGCTTTAAATCAGGCTTTGTACCTGGTGACTCAACAGTTACCCAACTGACTTATCTATACAACTTCTTCACTGAGGCTGTTGATTCCAGAGCTGTATTGTGCGACATAAGGAAGACTTTTGACCATATCTCGCATCATGCTTTACTCGTCAGACTCAAACATTTTGAATTTTTTGGCAGTCTTTTTAATTGGTTCTCATCTAAGTGATAGACAGCAAACTGATGTTCTGCCTGATGCTCAACCAAAATGGAATGATATTAAAGCTGGGACTCACAGGAGTCAATTTTGGGCCCCCTCTTGATATTGATGAATGACATTGTTTCTGACATCAGCGCAAACATCCATCTATTTTCAGATGACACAAGCCTTTACATAGTTGTTGGGGTTCCATTAACTGCTTCACAAACACTGAATTCTGACCTACAAAAAATACCTCTTGAATGAAATTTGTTCCATTTTAATAGCTTCATTTTTTTAGGAATAGGGGGTGGATTTGGATTTTTCTAGATTTTTATTTTTTAATTACAAACACCCCATTAAGATAGCATTTTAGTACCCTTATTTCAACTTAAATTGTAGATTATATAAAGCTGAGGAAAAATCAACTGCCTAAATATTTGTACAAAACTTTTCTTATTCCAATAGTTATTTCTATTAGGTAAAATGTCTTGAATTGAAATGATTTCTATTTTTGTCCTATTTTTATAATTGTAGGGTTCTTTTTTAAAGTTCTGATTATGCCCCCATTTCAAAGAAATGGGGGTATATATTGCTGGTTTGCTCATGTTCGTCTTTTTTGCTCGTTTTTAATCAAACCTTGTCTGGCCAATTCGACTGTATTGGCCTCTTAGGTCTTCACTTGGTTTGAAGGTTGGTCAAATACAGATAGATGACCCCTATTGATAAAGTCTGTCAGTAGGTCAAAGGTCAACTATCCATTTGCTCTTTAGGGAGCATTGGTGTATCACAAACACCTCATTAAGTGAGCGTTTTTTTACCATTATTAAAACTTAAGATATATCAAATAACTTAAAAAAACTTAGATAATTGATTTTTCTGAGCTTTATTCTCTACTAGTATTTTTACACAACTTTATTCTTATCCTAGCAGTTATTTCTATTAGGTAAAATGTCTTGAAATTGAAATGATTTCTATTTATATTTTTGTCCTATTTTTATGATTGTAGGGTTCTTTTTTAAAGTTCTGATTATGCCCCCATTTCAAAGAAATGTGGGTATATATTGTTGGTTTGCTCATGTTCCTCTTTTTTGCTCGTTTTTAATCAAACCTTGTCTGGCCAATTCGACTGTATTGGCCTCTTAAGTCTTCACTTGGTTTGAAGGTTGGTCAAATACAGATAGATGACCCCTATTGATAAAGTCTGTCAGTAGGTCAAAGGTCAACTATCCATTTGCTCTTTAGGGAGCATTGGTGTATCACAAACACCTCATTAAGTGAGCGTTTTTGTACCATTATTAAAACTTAAGATATATCAAATAACTTAAAAAAACTTAGATAATTGATTTTTCTGAGCTTTATTCTCTACTAGTATTTTTACACAACTTTATTCTTATCCTAGCAGTTATTTCTATTAGGTAAAATGTCTTGAAATTGAAATGATTTCTATTTATATTTTTGTCCTATTTTTATGATTGTAGGGTTCTTTTTTAAAGTTCTGATTATGCCCCCAATTCAAAGAAATGTGGGTATATATTGCTGGTTTGCTCATGTTCGTCTTTTTTGCTCGTTTTTAATCAAACCTTGTCTGGCCAATTCGACTGTATTGGCCTCTTAGGTCTTCACTTGGTTTGAAGGTTGGTCAAATACAGATAGATGACCCCTATTGATAAAGTCTGTCAGTAGGTCAAAGGTCAACTATCCATTTGCTCTTTAGGGAGCATTGGTGTATCACAAACACCTCATTAAGTGAGCATTTTTTTACCATTATTAAAACTAAAGATATATCAAATAACTTAAAAAAACTTAGGTAGTTGATTTTTCTGAGCTTTATTCTCTACTAGTATTTTTACACAACTTTATTCTTATCCTAGCAGTTACTTCTATTAGGTAAAATGTCTTGAAATTGAAATGATTTCTATTTATATTTTTGTCCTATTTTTGTAATTGTAGAGTTCTTTTTTAAACTTCTAGTTATGCCCCCATTTCAAAGAATTGTGGGTATATATTGTTGGTTTGCTCATGTCCGTCTTTTTTGCTCGTTGGTAATCAAACCTTGTCTGGCCAATTCGACTGTATTGGCCTCTTAGGTCTTCACTTGGTTTGAAGGTTAGTCAAATATAGATAGATGACCCCTGTTGATAAGGTCTATCAATAGGTCAAAGGTCAACTATCCATTTGCTCTTTAGGGAGCATTGGTGTATCACAAACACCTCAGTAAGTGAGCGTTTTCGTATTATTATTTTATCTAAGATATATCAAATAACTTAAAAAACATAGTTTGTTGATTTTCCTTACGTTTATCAAAAAATAAAGCTAAGGAAAGATTGACTGCCTAATTAACTTTTACGCCATCGAAAACCAAACTGTATATATTGATGAAATAAGAAAGGCCAAACTAAACCACAATAAATTTGTTAGCACAAAATCTCCTTTCATCTTTATCGTCAAAGAAATCATGGTGAACTTGTGTCAAATCTATCATCTCCAAACTGAGTTCATCTTTGCTTCACTGCAAGATGATGATAACAATGTGGAAGATGAAATCACCAAAGTAAACCTTCTGTATAACCTTTGTCAGGATCAAACCCCTTGTAATGAATAGTTTGGTGCTCAAACTCTGCAAAATGATGTGAATGTCACCAGCCCTGTCTTGAACCACATTACAATTACAACCTCTGAGATAGAGAATATTATAAAATTTGAACCGTTCACTCGTCTGTGTGACATTTTGACCAGTCGCTGTGCTCTTCAGTTTTTCCTAGCTCATGGAAAGACATTTTTGTCACTCCTTGAAGCAATTCTCATGTTGGCAATTGTCAACCTATATTTTTACTCTGTACCATAGGGAAAGTCCTTGAAAGGGTAGTCCACAGTATACTTAAACACAATAGTGACAATGATCTTCTCACTCTTTGTACCTGGTGACTCAACAGTTAACCAACTGACTTATCTATACAACTTCTTCACTGAGGCTGTTGATTCCAGAGCTGTATTGTGCAACATAAGGAAGACTTTTGACCATATCTCGCATCATGCTTTACTCGTCAGACTCAAACATTTTGAATTTTTTGGCTGTCTTTTTAATTGGTTCTCATCTTATCTAAGTGATAGACAGCAAACTCTTGTTCTGCCTGATGCTCAAACAAAATGGAATGATATTAAAGCTGGGACTCCACAGGAGTCAATTTTGGGGCCCCTCATTTTTGTTGATATTGATCAATGACATTGTTTCTGTCATCAGGGATATGTCCATCTATTTGCAGATTGCACAAGCCTTTTCATATAGTTGTCGGGGTTCCATTAACTGCTTCACAAACACTGAATTCTGACCTACAAAAAATACCTCTTGAATAAAATTTGTTCCATTTTAATAGCTTCATCTTTTAGGAGTTAAGGATGTGGATTTGAATTTTTCTTGAGTTTTGTTTCTTAATTACAAACACCTGATTAAGATAGCATTTTAGTACCCTTATTTTGACTTAAATTGTAGATATTATAAAGCTGAGGAAAAATCAACTGCCTAAATATTTGTACAAAACTTTTTTCTTATTCCAATAGCTATTTCTATTAAGTAACAATTCTTGAATTGAAATGAATTGTATTTATATTTTTGTTATATTTTTTTAATTGTAAGGTTCTTTTTTAAAGTTCTAGTTATGCCCCCATTTCAAAGAAATGTGGGTATATATTGCTGGTTTGCTTACATGTTCGTCTTTTTTGCTCGTTTTTAATCAAACCTTGTCTGGCCAATTCGACTGTATTGGCCTCTTAGGTCTTCACTTGGTTTGAAGGTTGGTCAAATACAGATAGATGACCCCTGTTGATAAGGTCTATCAATAGGTCAAAGGTCAACTATCCATTTGCTCTTTAGGCAGCATTGGTGTTTCACAAACACCTCATTAAGTGAGCGTTTTAGTACCATTATTAAAACTTAAGATATATCAAATAACTTAAAAAAACTGAGGTAGTTGATTTTTCTGAGCTTTATTCTCTACTAGTATTTTTATAAAACTTTATTCTTATCCTAGCAGTTATTTCTAATAGGTAAAATGTCTTGAAATTGAAATGATTTGCATTTATATTTTTGTCCTATTTTTGCAATTGTAGAGTTCTTTTTTCAAGTTCTAGTTATGCCCCCATTTCAAAGAATTGAGGGTATATATTGCTGGTTTGCTCATGTCCGTCTTTTTTGCTCGTTTTTAATCAAACCTTGTCTGGCCAATTCGACTGTATTGGCCTCTTAGGTCTTCACTTGGTTTGAAGGTTGGTCAAATACAGATAGATGACTCCTGTTAATAAGGTCTATCAATAGGTCAAAGGTCAACTATCCATTTGCTCTTTAGGGAGCATTGGTGTTTCACAAACACCTCATTAAGTGAGCGTTTTGTACCATTATTAAAACTTAAGATATATCAAATGTAATGTTATAGTATCTGTCCTGTTCGTTGTGAGAGTACTTTACTATTCAAACTAAAACTCTTACAAAATGTTTCAAGCATGGTATATATAAAAGTACAAGGAATCAAATTAGACTAGATCAAAGAAGTCCAAAGTATTTAAACATGAAACTACTTGTCAATCAAATTAATTATAGAAATCCCTAAGGTAATTCGATCTGGTTGGTACAGGAAGTCCATGCCACACGAACAGCAATATCCAAGATGTATAATAATTCAAATAAACAACTCAATGCCTTGATCTAACCATTTTGAAGTATTAATTACAAATGACATATTAAAGTAATATCTTAAGAATTACAAACTACAAACTAATTATATATATAAGTATATGTATGCAAAGCATAAACATAACACAAATAACTTAAAAAAACTTAGGTAGTTGATTTTTCTGAGCTTTATTCTCTAAGGGTATTTTCACAATACATGTACATTATTCTCATCCCAGAAGTTATTTCTATTAGTTACAATGTCATGATTTATTTAATAACGATATCATGATCAAACAATACATACCATTTTCACATAGGGAAAGTGAGTTCCATTGTTTTTTTTGTTGGAGGTATTGGTAGCTAAGCACATGATTATTAGGTTCCTTTCTTTACATGCCTTCTTTTTACATAATGAAAATCGTTTTTATCAAACTCATACTTGAAATAGATGTTTTGTGGATCTGTCTCTCTGTACTGTCACCATTTAACTTGTATCCACAGAATGTTTTACCTCTTTTAATCCAAAGAATATTTTGGCATCATTAACTTTGTCATTGGTTTGATATCCACAAAGTCAAAATGCTTTAGTGGTACAACAGTGTATGGCCTTTTTCCTTCTGCAGTCCTGGTGGTCTCACTATGGTATCTCACTGACTGGATATTTACAGTGTAACCTTCTTGAACGGTCACCTCAGAACTAAAGCCACCTTCCTGTTACAGCCTGTATACTACCAACCCAGATTGAAGTTTTACTCTATTTCTACTCTCTCAGCAACAGTCACCTCCTGACAACAGCCATTCTTGTCCTTCCAATTGGTGGCTGTTTTAGAAAGGTTGCACTGTATACAGATGAACAATTATGGTCAATAATGTCTATATTATTCACAGTATTAATAGCATGCAACAATAACAATATATTAAGCATATTCCTACTTTGACCAGTACAGCTCTCTGACATTCGTCAAGAAGAGGTAATATTATCAAGATGCAGAATTGGTAATTCTCGTTTATGAGATGATATTCCAGAAAGTATTCCATGCGGTGCTCCACATTCTATCAGACTTGTTCTTGTTGGCTGCATTGATCTTCAACCAATTCGTAAAAAACATTTTAGCGTTGAAGACATGAACACACTTTTTGAAACTGTAAAACCTGAAACCGTTATCAATTATTTAAAGGAAGTAGGACTTTACAACAGACTGTAATACTTTTTTGACACTTCATTTTTACCAATGTTAACTATTTAGTTAACCTTTGCCATCACCTTTTAATTTTAAACCTATTTATGTCAGTCACCCTTCATTCTCATTAATACTTTATTTTATTACATGACTTAATTTTTATTGTATCAATTAATTTTTATTGCGCGCTATATGACCATTTGTTGTCGATGCGCCATAAAACAACACTATAAACAAATAGCTCTCTGAGTAAAATGTAATATGAGTGACACTGATTGGTAATGATTTAATGTATTTGAGTAAGCATATTCCAATTTCACAGGATCCTCCCTGGCCCTTACTTTTGTTCCAAAGATGGCAGCCCTGTGGCTATATACTTGACTCACTGAAGATTCAGGCACTTGTCATGCTGCCTGTACATCAAATGTTGTCACCTGATAATATGTATTTGATATTGCTCTGTGTTTGTCAATAGATTTCTCTTCTCTCTTATTGACTATTGTTGCTATGAGTCTCATAATATAATCTTGGTATATTCCTATATCTGTAGTTTAATTGAGTTTTCTTTTTGTCTCTTAGTTACACATGTCAAGCATTCATCCCATTTAGGGGCATGAAATAAAGACATTTCAATCATATTTCCTGCAAAATATATACTTGCACTTTGATGGTGAAATAAATCTTTTGTTATTTTAGTAATACACTCCTCTTTGTGTAACATACACCTCTTTTAAATGTGTAACTCTTTTTCCTTAGAACTGCCAGTTTTGTACTGTTCCTTGTGGAATGTGCTTCAAGAACAGGATAGGATTTAATGTGACTTCTCACATTGTCAATAACAATGTCTGGTGTTTTGTTGTATATGTCCTCTCCTATCTGTTAAAGACTATAATAGCCAAGAGCGCAGTTTCAACTACTCAAAAAGACTTGTTGACATGCTCTAAGAAGTATGATCTTGAATATTTTTGTTTCTTCCTTGCATTTCGAGGGCTCGGCACAACACTGTCGTAACTTGTTCTTATTTCAATATGAGTTTCCACACTTTTGCGTTGAACCTTCGAAATTTTGCTCTACATTTGTTTGGATCATCTTCTTTATCATTTGCACATATGAAAGCTCTAGCATTCATATAGTATCAGACCCGCCTCTGTGGTCAAGTAGTTAAGGTTGTTGACTTCAAATCACTGTAACCTCTCACTGATAGAGGGTTGTGAGTTCAAGCCCAGCTACCGATCATGTAATTTTATGTTAGAAAGAAGGCAGTTGCTTACGGAGGATGGGAGACTAGAACTGGCTCTTCCCAGGAATGACAGTCAGGTGAACTGTCCGCCACATATGACTCTGACTGTTGAAAAGAGGTGTAAAACTCAAATAGACAAAAAGTATGGTATCAAAGCCCAGTTTTATTTGATGTTCCTTGTCTGTCTGTCTCAGATATTGTTTTCTTTACACTTAAACCTACATTTGCACATTATTTCATGTGAAGCATCATTCCACTGACCTTTCTGTAAAACAGTTGCATAAATTATCAGTGCTGCTTGATATTTTGCTTTTATTCATCTGGATCTCTTCATTTGCATTTGGCTTTGAACAATTTATAAATTTTGTATCAGAATCATAACTTGTTTTCCAGAATAAAGCTATTTATCTAATTCTCTTCTGACAAAATAAAACATTGTCCACACCAGACAATCGGAACATTATTGATATAACATTGAAATGTTATATGACTTCTGAACACCAATGTTCCCTATTGTTTTTCAACTAGAATAATTCCTGATAATTACATGCATTAAACAACCATCTGTGATTAATCAAGTCTTGAATTACCAAAATGTATGAAAAGCACCTAAGTATTTCTGCATTTCTTTCATGTTTTATTTGCATTTGATGCAAACTAACTCTTAAAAGAGTATCAAACAATGTTTTCTCTAAATGTCTTATAATTATGCACATCCTGCAGAATGACTACAGCATTACCTATAAATTGGTATTTTTAGCTCACCTGGCACAGAGTGCCAAGGTGAGTTTTTAGGATCAAGCTATGCCCGTCGTCAGCCGTCGTCCGTCTGTCCGTCATCAACAATTTCTTTAAACAACAACTCCTCCTGAACCACTTGGTCAATTTCAACTAAACTTCACAGGTGTGTTCCTTGCCTCAAGCTCTACCAAATTTGTTCAAAGAATTCCATTCCATGCTGAACTCTGGTTGCTATGGCAACCAGAAGGAATTTTTTTGAAAATCTTCAAAAATCTTCTACTCAAAACCAGAGGACCTAGAGCTTAGATATTTGGTGTGTAGCATTGTCTAGTGGACCTCTACTATGTTTGTTAAAATTATTGCCGTAGAGTCAAAACAGGCCCCGCCCCAGGGGTCACTTAATTTATATAGGCTTATATAGGAAAATTTAAAAAATATTCTTCCCCATAACCACAAGGCCTAAAGCTTAGATATGTTGTATGTAGCATTGTCTTGTGGACCTCTACTGAGTTTGTTCAAATTATGGCCCTGGGGTGAAAATTGGCCCTGCCCCGGGGTTTTCTCTATTTTAAATTGGAAAATTAAAAAATCTTCTTGTCCAAAACCACAAGGCCTAGAGCTGAGATATTTGGTATGTAGCATTGTTTAGTGGATCTCTACTGAGTTTGTTCAAATTATGGCCGTGGAGTCAATATTGGCTCTGCCCCGGGGGTCACTTGATCTAATAAAGGCCTATATAGGAAAATTTTAAAATTCTTGTTTAAAACCACAAGGCCTAGAGCTTAGATATTTTGTATGTAGTATTGTCTTATGGCATCTACCAATTTTGTTCGAATCATGGCCCCAGGCCAATATTGGCCCTGCCCAGGGGGTCAGTTGATTTCAACAACTACTAGACAGTTGGGGTAGATAACTTTTTACCATGACACATAACTTCCCTTGATTGAATTATCCCTTAGTGTTACAATACTCAGGTGAGCAATACAGGGCCATCATGGCCCTCTTGTTTTAAATGCTGTAAGTGCACATAATTATGGCCTTTTGGCATGATTAATTATTGTGTAAAAAAAATCACTTTGGACATTCTGGCAATTAGTCCACCCCTCACATATCCATTTGCCCTTTAGGGGGGCATCGCTGTTTCCCAAGATTAAGATAATGTTAAGTACCTTTATTTAACTTAAGTTTAATAAAAACTTAGATTGTATATATTTCCAAAGTTTATCAATGGAAGGAAAAATTGACTGCCTGAGTATTTTTATAAAACTTTATTCTTATCCCAGCAGTTATTTCTATGAGGTTAAATGTCTTGAATTGACTTTTGTATTTACATTTTTGTCATATTTTTTTTGAAATTGTAGGGTTCTTTTTTAGAGTTCTAGTTATGCCCTCACTTCAAAGAAATGTGGCTATATATTGGTTTGCTCCTGTCTGTTGTTTTTGCTTGTTGGTTACACCTTGTCTGGCCAATTCGACTGTTTTGGCCCCTTAGGTCTTCACTTGGTTTTAAGGTTGGTCAAACATAGATAGATGACCTCTGTTGATAAGGTCTATCAACAGGTCAAAGGTCAACTATCCATTTGCTCTTTTGGGGCATCGGTGTTTCCAAACACCTCATTCAAATAGAGTATTTAAATACCCTTATTTTAAACATAAGATATATCAAATAACTTTTAAAACTTGGGCAGTTGATTTTTCTTAGCCTAATTCTCTAAGAGTATTTTGACAAAACTTCATTCTTATCCCAGGAGTTATTTTTATTATTTAAAATGTCTTAAATTGTCATGATTTGTATTTATATTTTTGTCATATTTCTTAAATTGTAGGGTTATTTTTTAGTCATGCCCCAATTTCGAAGAAATGGGGGTATATAATGGTTTGCTGATGTCTGTCTATTTTGCTCGTTGGTAATCAAACCTTGTCTGGCCAGGTCTTCACTTGGTTTGAAGGTTGGTCACATATAGATAGATGACCCCTGTTGATAAGATATATCAATAAGTCAAAAGTCAACTATTCATTTGCCCTTTTAGGGCATCGGTGTTTCCCAAACACTTCATTAAGTGGGCGTTTTTAGTACCCTTATTTTAACTTACGATATATCAAATAACTTAAAAACTTAGGTAGTTGATTTTTCTCAGTTTTATTCTTTATCCTAAGAATGTTAAAATTAAATTAGTCAAGGGTTTGATATTCACAATGTCAAAATGCTTTAATGGTACAACTGTTACAGTGTATGGCCTTTTCTCACTATGGTATCTCACTGACTAGATTATACAGTGTAACCTCCATGAATGGTCACCTCTGAACTACAGCCACCTCCCTGTTACAGCCAGTATACTAGCAACCCAGATTGATATTTTACTCTATTTTCACTCTCTCAACAAAAGACACCTCCTTTTTGTCCTTCTCCACTAGTGCATGCTGTTGTAGAGGGATTGCACTGTACGCAAATGAACATTTTGCTATTTCAGTTGTAGCATGGATAGAATCACTGGTATGACCCCACACAAGGCATTATGGTCAATAATATCTATGTTAATCACAGTGTTAATAGCATGCAACAATAACAATGAAGTAAACATAGTCTTAACTATCTATGTACAAATAACAAACACTTGTTTGTTGCTCACATGACCATACCAGAACTTTGAAAATTAGGCATCAAGATTATTCAAAATCTATACTGCCTTATATGATTACATAATAACTTAATATATGAGTACCTAAGTCACTAAGCTGGTGCAACTTAATATCTTATTCTTTCTTAACAAAAAGCATTTTCTTCCTGATCTACAAGTGCGATGAAATCAAAATGTGTCTGAATCATAACAAAAATCGGCAATTTTCATATACCTCTTTAACACTGCAACTGGACTTGCACAAGAAACACCTTGAGCACTATAAGCACATTTTCCTTGTCTGTAAACAGTTTTACTTTGACAATAAAAAATCACAATGTGATCTTCATTGAATCTGAAAAACCTGCATATGATCACAAAATCATAGATAATATTATGTCTTTCAAAGAGATGCCCCAGACACTTGATACATTGAAAATTGACTAAAAATGCACTGTCGATTACAACCAGTCGACCAGTTATCAATGATCTTCACCAAACATAGTGGAACTCATGGGCATGAGATCTCAGTCAAGTTTGATAACCAGCCTAATGGCCCAGGCCCTTCTGAGTTATGCCCCTTGATACTTTGAAAACTGACTAAAAATGCAGCGGCCACCCAGTTGACCCATTATATAATGATCTTCAACAAACTTGGTGATTATGTTCATTGATTATCGGCATTTTTGACAACTGTTGCTTATCTTTAAACAAATTTATGTAATTTGCCACTCATAGTATCCCAAACCTTTTGACGGGCATATTTTGTGACATTTTGGAACTCATTGTTTTGTTTTAATGCTATTGATAGCATTGTGTACTGTAAACCAGGAAATTATTTTGTGCTTTTTAAATTAGCAACTTCAGCGGTTGGGTAGTTTCCACGAAATATAATGCAGAGAATCACTCTCTTGACCTAAAAATTAGTCGCTACAGAAAGGATTATCTTAGAACATCTTACATGTGGGTACTAGTATATGCATGTGTTTTTGTTCATTTGGAAATAAGGGAACAACATTAATTTATTTCGATGTCAGTGAAATCTTTCGTTTTATTTTACAAAATGTACATACGTGAAAAAAACTTGAAAACAACATGAAACGCAGAGCAAAGATTTAACAAAAAAAAAAAATATATATATACATGTACATATAAGTGCAGAATACAGTAAAGGCTTATCAGTCTTATCAGTCACTCATTGTACACAGTGACACAAGTTCGATTTACACACTGGATTGTTTTTTTTAGCATACCTGAGCGATACCATCCATATTTAATTACATCAGGCTGCTGCTTAACTTTATCAAATGCACATATCATCCATTTGACATGGATTGGTTTGATTGTAGACAACTTTAAATCAGTATTCAGCTTCTCAACCAAAGTACCCTTAGTAAGTTGTTTCTGAATGATATCAGCATACCACAGTGTAAACTGACGTTTCACTTCTTCTTTGACTTAATTGTGCATTGCCAGACAAATCAAGTGGTTGAAGCAGGGACAAAAACACACTTGTAGTTACATTTTTGTAACTTTTGGAGGAAACCATCTACGCGATGGGCTGCAAAACAGTCAAATATCAAGAGTGCTGGCTGTTTCAGCAGTAGATCTAGTTTCTCGCGTGTATCATATATGTAGGTTGTCAGAATTGTATCAACATATCGCATCATAGACTCTTCATTCGACCAGTGATTTTCAGTGTGAAAAATGTCTCAGTCATTTGGAAATTTAATACTTGGATGACACTGATCCGTTATTTCCTGATAGAGAATTTGGGGAGGTAAAAGGTCACCATACATTGTGCAGGATAACAGGGCAGTAATTTGTCTTTTGTCTTCTAACGCAGTAATTATTGATACTTGCTTTGAGCCTGAAATAGTGAAATGTCGGCTTTGAGACTTCAGATATCAAATATTAAGCATACAATATTTGAAATATTAACTCCTAGTAAGTGATGTTTGACTTTGTACTATAAAGGGAGGTAATATTACTAACTTCTACTAGTACTCTCCCTTTTTATGACTAGCAATCTTAATTTCATGCTTACAAATTTAACATTACACAATTCAGAAAAAGCTTATCATAGGTGAGTGATTTATAAATGACTCATTCTACATATTCATTTATAATTACCATTTATAAGAGTTTATTGGTTACAAATTTACACTTGTTGTAGGGTCTTAATCCTTTTAATCCTTAAATAATTGATGCAGGCCATTTAATATCTAACCGTTTCATTGTTTACAACCAATTATAGTGACGTAGGGTGTGAATTTTACCAGCCAAAAAATAAATGGAAAGTGTTACTAACTGTATACATAGAGAAACTCGGGTCACTGTCCGGTGAGAACAATGTTATCAGGCGAGGTGATATCGTCCAGGGTGGCGAGCTTTAGCGAGTCACCCTGGACGATATCGCCGAGTCTGATAACATTGTTCTCACCGGACAGTGACCCGAGTTTCTATTTATCATGTAACTCAGTTTTCGGAGCATAATTTAGTGTCATTTCACCTAAAATTTAGCGTTTAATTCGCTAGTGTGATGATAACGGTCACCCGTCAAATCACACTTTAAACAGTCAACATCCGCAGATAAATAGTTCACTACAATTGGGCGAAATAATAAAAAAAAACTCCCATGGATCACAAAATTTAATTTCACATTAAAGAAATCATTTGTTAACAATTACAAATTTGGTGAAAAATATTCAAAACAACAATTGAATACACAAAAACATACGCGCATTAATTTAAATAGTCGAGTGGGCGGAGCCAAAAAGTGTTCTCATGCTACTATATCATCCTATTGACCTGAGAACACATAATGTTCTCAGGTCATGTGTTATCAGGCAGTTACCATGGCAGTTGCATGATAAAATGTTTTCTTGTACATTGTAAAGTGTGAATTGCTATATTACAACATGAACATGAACATAGTTTATTCAGTAACTTGTACACAAATGTATAGGTACATGGTTACATAACATACAATATAATATACATTTTATAGGTCACAAACTAAATAAAGACAAAACATGAGACATTTTATAAATACTATGAAATTCAATGCGATTTATCTTATGTCCTACTCAATTGGCAATATGTCAACGATAACTAATTTAGTAATACGAATCGCAGTGCCTAACGCATGATTTCACTGTAGTATACATAGACTTGAACATTTTCAGGACTTTGCCATCAAGTCTGAGGTAGTACAATTTGAACCACTGGGCTTGGTGGTACACGGAATCGAAAGCCTTCTGTAGGTCTACGAACGTGCAGGGTAAGCGTGACCCTTGTGCCAGTATATGTTCTACTAAACTGTAACGCAAAAACAGCATTGACCGTGCTGTAGCCTTTACGGAAGCCGAATTGTGCGTCTGATAGACGGTTATATTTTTCATACCATGCTTCAACATGTGACGTTAATACCGCTGTGAATAACTTCCCCAGATTACTCAAAAGTGTTATACCCCTATAGTTATTAGGATTGTATTTATCCCCTTTTTATGTATCGGTACAATAAAGCCTTGGGACCGTAATTCTGGGAAGTGCCCTGCGTCTAAAATTTTGTTGAAGAGGTCCGTTATATGTCCACCAAGTATGTCAGCTGATTCAATAAAGTACTCATTAAGCAGGTTGTCACTAGGGCAGTTAGATTTATTTCTATTAAGGCGTTTAATTGCAACGATTACCTCCCCTAATGTAATGTGACGGTTCATTATTGTACTGATAGATAATAGAGTACAATAAACAAACTGACCTTTTTCATCCATTGTCCAATTTCCACATGGGATAATACTAATGTTAGTTTGGTCAAAGTTGATCACTAATTTGTCTGGTATAGAATATTTTTCTTGTGTGCCATGTACACGAGTCAGAAATTCAAGTTTCTGCTTTTCAAAATCTGAGGGTAGTTTCCTTGCTGCTTTTCTGCCCTTTCTTCTCACAAAGCCTATTCTTGACGTAAAGGACTCAGACCATGATCTGTCTAAGACTACATGACCACCAAATTCTTCAAGTAAATATTTGTGTTTCGACATAATTATTCCACGAGCACTGGCTATTAAAATTGTCGATTCACAATTGATCCAGTCTGGCGAAGTTTCCTGACATCATTCTATCACATCATCATCATATTTTCCTAGCAACTTGGGCCTTCCTCGGCTTGGACTTTTACATAATTTCTCCATTGACTTTTCTGGAATTTTGTCCAACTGACGTTTGTATGCAGCCTTAATTGATCGCACTGTGCTTTCATTCATGTTTTTTCCGATTTCAATTTCTTGGTGAAATGACGTACCGCACTTGCATTACCATGCAAAATGGTATGCTGCCCTATCTCTGCACGCGTTTCATCATCATAATGTACATAATGGCCCCTTTTCCTTTTAACACCAGCCTTAATAATATGCTTTATAATTTTGAATTAACAATCTCGATCTCACTGGTACTACAAGTTGGTAGAATAGCATCCAAAGGATCCTTATTTCTTGTATCAAATTCCTCATTTTTAGCTCACATGTCACAAAGTGACAAAGTGAGCTATTAGGATCACTCTCCGTCCGCCGTCCGGCGTCGTGCGGTGTGCGTCGTGCGTCGTCAAACTTTTTGTTGTGACCACACTAGGGGCCACATTTTTGGCTCAATTTTAGCAAAACTGGGTCAGAACGTTAATATCAACAAAATCTCGGACGAGTTTGATATTGGGCCATTTGGGGTCAAAAACTAGGTCACCAGGGCCAAATAAGGGAAAACCTTGTGAACACTTTAGAAATCACTGTTTTGAATTTATCTTCATGAAACTTTGTCAGAATGTTTATTTTAATAATATGTAGGTCAAGTTTGAAAATGGGTAATTTCTGTAGTAAAATTAGGTCACTAGGGCAAATTGCTGGAAAACCTTGTGAACACTCTAGAAGTCACTGTTTTAATTGGATCATCATGAAACCTTGTCAGAATGTTTGTCTTCATAATATCTTGGACGAGTTCGAACATGGGTCATCTTGGGTCAAAAACTAGGTCGCTAGGTCAAATCTTATGAAAAACCATGTTAACACTGTAGATTTCACAGTTATTATTGGATCTTCACCAAACTTTGTCAAATCGTTTGTTTTAATGATATAACGGTCATGTATAAATATGGGTCATCTGGGGTCAATAACTAGGTCACCAGGTCAAATCTTAGGAAAACTTTGTTAACACTGTAGATGTCACAGTTTTAATTGAATCTTCACCAAACCTTGTCAAAATGTTTGCCTCAATGATATGTGGGTTAAGGATGAACATGGGTCAGCCGGGTTCAAAAACTGGGTCACAAGGTCAAATCTTAGGTAAAAATCTTGTAAAAGCTCTAAATGTCATGGTTTTGATTGGATCTTGGCTAAACCTTGTCAGATTGTTTGTCTTAATGATATTAAGGACAAGTTCAAATATGGGTCACCTAGGGTCAAAAACCAGGTCACAAGGTCAAATCTTAGGAAAACCTTATTAACACTGTAGATGTCAAATTTTGATCGTATCTTCACCAAACCTAGTCAGACTGTTTGTCTTAATGATATGTAAGACAAATTCGAACATAGGTCGTCTGGGGTCAAAAACTAGGTCACCGGTTCAAAACAATGTTTTAATGATTGAACAGTGATTGTCATGTGAGCGATATAGGGCCATCTTGGCCCTCTTGTTTTAGCTCACCAGAGCACAAAGTGCTCATGGTGAGCTATTGTGATTTCGTGATGTCTATCGTCCGTCGTCCATGTGTGTGTGTGTGCATGCGCATGCGTGCGTCAACAATTGCTTTAAACCGCATCTCCTTCTTAATAAACCAGTCGGCCAATTTGAACGAAACTTTACATGGATGTTCCTTGCATGAAGCTCTACCAAAGTTGTTAAAAAAATCTAATTTCATTAAAATCTCTGGTTGCCATGGCAACCAATAGGAAAAACTTTAAAAATCTTCTTGTCCAAAACCACAGGGCCTAGAGCTTAGATATTTGGTGTGTTGCATTGTCTAGTGGACCTCTACCAAGTTTGTTCAATTGATTAATCGATTAACCGTTCGAAGTGCTTATAAATAAGAATTGTCACCAGTTTCCTCGACGTATTACACAAAATGCGATAATGTATATATTCATCAATATATTTACCATTAAAATGTGATTTTTGTATGTTCTTATCAATTTTCCATTTAAATATATTAATGATTAATAACACATATTATTATGGCAACTAATAGTAATTTTGTTTACAAAAAAAGTAGATTACGGCATGCTTGTTTCATACTCAATTTAGTCAGGTTATAATTGGAACATTGGGCGGAGCTTACAACAATGATCATTTGGTTGGTTGATTGGTGTAATGCTGAGTTTTGTGTTTTATTGTGATCCCAATCGTTGTTTGTAAGTATTTTACACTTGCAATTGAGTATCATATGTCAACACATTCTCATAATAGTCAGCAGCTATGTTTGATGCAACGATGCAAAATTAAATCATACCAGTGTCTTAACACAGAGATAATTAAAAGAACAAGTATCTGTCAATTTATACCAATAAAGATGCGAAATAAGAAAAAAACGATATTGTTTGACGATTTTATTGCCATGTCTTAGTAATACCGGTGAAACACGCGTGTGTATGCATGGTATTAACATATAGATGCATTACCGCAAAGGTTACATTTTACGTTTTTTCATCACTACACTGCGTCTAAAATACGTCCAGACAGACGATTTCTTTTTACGATAGTATAACTTATCAAACTTATTGTATATGATAACTTGCGAAACAATTATCAAATTGTGAGGAAGTCCCAGACCAAGCAAGTTTATTCGTATATCCAAAAATAGCTTCTCAATCAACAATATACGTGTCAGTGTGTATAATGTTCCCATATCAGTGTCAATGAATTGTTAATTGCTCAACTGTCGTATTTTTCGCACCTTTGATTGACTAATTTATTGACAAAATAACTCGCGCGTATTGACTGTAAATTTCGATTTTTCTATAATTTATTATTATATTCTACTTGCTTCTTTCTATTTTTTTTTCGGTTAATCCATTAATGATTTAATAACCGGTTAATCGGACATACGAACGGTAAATGGATTAATCGATTAACCGTTTACATCCCTAATGATCTGCTCTTTGGTTGATTTTCCATGGAATACAATTACCGGTAAAGATCAAATTGACATTGTGTTTTCCGAAAAATCCCAAGCAACACCCTTTGGGGGCATCAAAATTATTTTGTTGAGAGGTTGTTGCTCTAGAGAGATTAAATTAGTACTTAAATCATGCAGTGGAAAAAATCATGCGAGTGTTCAAGGGAGATTATTGCTCAAGAGATTGCCGCTCTGGAGAGGTTGTACTGTATTTTCAAACTGAGTTCATGCTATCTATCATTATTGTTACCTAACCTGACAATATAAGTAATGTTTCTGTTATCTGTGAAGAATTTTCTATCACATTTTGACTGACAACACTATTCTGTACACAGCCTCTAAATCTTGCTAAGTTGAGCTTTTTCTTGCTGCGTCATACATAATATATGTATAGGTATGTAGATCAAAGATGTAAGTTTTTTGTGTCAGAGAGGATGAAGTCATCACATCAAAAAAATAATAAAATACTAAAACGACGTCAAGGATGAAAAATGCACTTTTGTTTTCTAATTTGTATTTAACTGATTAACTGTATTCTCTGACACAAAAACTTACATCTTTGATCTACATATCTATAAATATTTTATGTATTTATCTGCAATTTAAAGGAGCATTAAACATGTATGAAAGTGTTACCTTTCTTTTGGGACACCCTGTATGTAAAGAAGATTTGAAACAAAACATAATAATTATGTACTTAGAATTTGAAATGTTGGGGCAGTGTCTTATTAAAAAACTTACTTTAAATGAATGGACAGTGCATGATACCTGCATCAGGTGCACATGGGTAGGGTAGTACATGCGAAAAAGAAGTGATCCTTATACTTTCTCGTTTTACAGTAAAACCTTTCTAATCTGATCTTGTTCAGACTGACAAAAGCTTAACAAAGAGCGCACAAATAAACAAAATGGGAAAAAACTTTAGGTAGCGCCTGATTATATTAAAGAAATCAAAAATACAGTTATTGTCTTATTTAAAATAGCCCTTTTAACACCAAATGTAAAGTATTTGTTCTACTTACCTGTAATGTACCTGTCATCCTTGAATGTTAATGTTTGTGACGTATGGTTTCAAATTTTTACTTATATTTATTTACCTTTAATAATTTTACAATTTCAATTTTTATTTTGAGTTATATATTTTGTTTGAATTTTTAACCTTATTTGAATTTGTTCATCTTGACTTTATAAAATTATGCTGATTTTTTCAACTGTTAATACTATTTAATGTGTTGCACTTAACTGAAATTTGCTATTTCTCATGCTTTGGTTAAGCAGTTACAATCTAATTTATGTGTATTTCCTATGTACCATTATTTACAAATGGTTGAAGCATGAAATAAAATAATAATAACAATGGTCAACTAATATCTATCTATAATAATACACATCAACAAAGCACTAGGCTTAAATGATGTATTCAAATATTTGGATACTGGCCATGTCCATAGCCCAAATTTTGGAGTGCATAGTTTTAAGCTACCATGTGCAGTAAATGATCTTAATGATCATTAATTTTGTGTATTGGGAGAAGACCATTGTTTAAGATAAAACTTGAATTGGCATGCATATACATATATTTATAGCCATATGTTTGTTGTCTGACTTTTCTCATGAAGTTGGAACAGTCATGTTTTTGACAGTACAACAGACAACTTGTGTTTCAAATTTTTAACAACTTTTTGACATTAAAGATTAAGCTTGTGCTAGTAATGTTGAGTGAAATGAACCTTAGTTTTTCACATTGCTTTGAACCACTTTTGCGTTTTACTTTTTTTATTTTGTTTCTGAGAATGTAATTTTTTAGGTATGAAATTGAGTAACAGGTGAGCTAAATTGAAGCATATACCTTAAATTTGGACATTTTGTGATAAAAAAACTGTCACTATATAAGATTTTTTTATAAGCTACTTGATTAACTGGATTTAGTTAAATTTATTGAATGCCTTGATTTACACAAGATTCAGTGTTATATACAATATTGATAGTTTTTTTTAGTTACTACAAGTCTTTTGTAGAATTCTGACTTTTAATTTGAATTTCAAATAGACCAATTTTCATAGCCTGAGATTAATAAGGATCACACTTCTTTGTAGTACTTGTCCATGATGCTTGTGTGTTTAAGTATCATAAGGTTTTGTGTAACAAAGGAAAATATTGGCAGGAATAATAGATACATGCACTCAATATGACAAATACATTGTATCCAAATTCAGTAATATTAAACTTGAATATACAATTATCAAATTTAATACTTAATATTTGCAAAATGACAGAATCTGATGTACAAAAATGAGTAAAATTTTATGGGGCCATTGCTGTACACACCTTTCATAGGAACATAGTTTCAGTTAAGTCAATACTATTATAGCACAACCCTTACGTATACTTCTGTCCCTGTAATGTTTAGCATCAATGCAAGTTTAATATGAGAAGCCTTTATTTACATCACAACACCTCAGTTAATATCACAGCACACAAATTCCACGAAATTAAATACACAACCAAAATTGGTAAAGCAACATAATTTTGGTTGGCAGTTTCTTACCTAGTTTTAGTTTTTAGCTCGACTTCGAAGTAAAATGAGAGCTATACTACTTGCCCAAGCATCGGCGTCTAAGTTGGTTAAAGTTTTTGATAAAGTAGAATAACTTGAAATTATAAAAGATATTCAACTCATACTTAAAATTCTTACTCATTGGGATAAGGTGCATCTGTAGGACAAGTGGCATAACTCTGTTGACATTATTTTTAGAGTTATGCCCCTTTTTAACTTACCAGTAGATTTTTTGTTAAAATAGGTAAAATAGTACAATATCTTGAAGACTTTCAAACATATTCAACTCAAACTTTGAATACTTCCTTATGGGGACATGGCGCATGATTCTGTAGGACAAGCAGAATAACTCTGTTAATGGTGTTGTCAGAATTATGCCCCTTTTTATGCCCACGGCATCTTTGATGTCGGGGCATATAGTGATTGCCCTGTCCTTCCGTTCATACAAGGTTAAATAGATTTTACCATTTCGTCTAGAACCAATACCGCTTGCTAGAAAGCTTTGATACTTACACAGTTGTTGCGTATGATCATTCTCAATCCACCTGTATCAAGAAATCCCACTTTGATCTTGACCTTGACTTAATTTGGACTTAGAATGATTCTTTACCAGGTTAAGTAGATTTTACCGTTTCGTCTAGAACCAATACTGCCTGCTAGAACACTTTCATACTTCTACAGTTGTTGCGTATGATCATTCTCAGTCCACCAATATCTAGAAATCCCACTTTGACCTTGACTTGATTTGGACTTAAAATGATTCTGTATCAGATTATGTAGATTTTACTGTTTGGTCTAGCACCAATACCGCTTGCTAGAACACTTTCATACTTCTACAGTTGTTTCTAATGACCATTCTCAATCCACCCATACTTATCAAACACGGACTTTGACCTTGACATTGTTCAAATGGGCTATTGGTTCACAAGCATGCCACCAGGGGCATACACATTTATTGAACGCAGCATCTTGTTAATTTAGATTCTTCTTGTATGACTTTATATCTCCATCAACCTCTAAAGATATTTACTTGTTACTTCATGCAGTCATGTCTTTGAGATCATAATTGGAGGTCACTTTTTTGGGGGTTATCAAAATATTTGAATATGTTTGATGTGTAAAACCCAACAAGTAACTTTTAGCACCATAGTTTATCCTCACTTTGGTGTATTAGATCAAACATTACAATGCAGAATGCATTCAATAATTTTAGTTTCACTTTATTACAAAGAAAACAACATTTGAATACAGTATGTTTCATGTTAAACTACACCACACCAATATTTAAAATGCTGATAATTATTATGTATTAAAGTTCTAAAAGTTTGAATAATTCCTCAAATAACCTACAGTTACTGGTTATCCAGCTTTCATCTTATTTAAACACCTCAGTTTCACTGATTTCCCTATCACTAATGGTTTGAGTTTTCTCCTGTCATACTGGTGCAAAGTGCTACTGTAATACAATTTTTAGCACGCTTCCCCCCAGCACACTCTTCTCTTGACTTGATCAATGTTGTTCTTCAACCGGCTATATAAAAGATCCCACTTTCATCCATATTAAATATGTCACGCGGTTCATATTCTTCACATACATGCTTATCTTTCCAACCTGACACCTCATCTTTTTACACACAATGTTGTGTCTTTTCAAAAATTTCTCCTAACAACCATTGGAAGCCTTTAGTTCATGCAGACCTAATTCACTTTCTGTTTAATTTGTGGCCGATCGAGGGTCGCAGACAGGGCGACGGCCTTGCGCTGTGGTGCACACTGTGAAGCATATCAAGCAAATTTTATTACTTATATTGTATGTCTTAGCAATTTCACAAAAATAACTGTTACATACTTGAACTTGAGGTCTACCAACACTGAGAACCAGATTCTAGCATTTTGATGACAGCAATATACTACTCAAGCATCAGAAACGTGCGAGTTTTTAGTACTCATAGCGGCATGAACAAAGTCAAAGTTTATTTGCTTAATTTATGCTTAAATATTTGAAATATTATACTCTTGGCTGGCCGTTAGAGACTTATGACAGTCAATGACTGGTGGTTCAGAGGTAGTAAATGGTCATTGCAGGGAACAAATTCGCAGGCTAGAGTTCTGAGATGACTGGTGGTGAATTGTTCTTTTAGTACCGGCGTAACAGGCCATTCTTTCCCCCTGGCCACTTTTTCCCCGGGGAAAAATTGGCCTAGGCCTTTTTTTCCCCTGGGGAAAAAGTGGCCTAGGCCATTTCTTCCCCCTCTAGGCCACTTTTTCCCCCCTGATTTTTTCATTTGTATATCTACATCTTTCGCTTAACATCTGTTTGTTCATATTTCTGAGTTTATACTTAAGTCTTGAATTTATACTCAATTCTGTATGTTCATATTTCTGAGTTTATATTTACTTCTGTATGTTCATATTTCTGAGTTTATATTTTCTTCTGTATGTTCAAATTTCTGAGTTTATATTTACATCTGTATGTTCAAATTTCTGAGTATGTATTTACTTAAATATGTTCAAATTTCTGAGTTTATATTTATTTCTGTATGCTCATTTTTCTGAGTTTATACTTTCTCAGTTGATACTTACGTCTGTAAGTTCATATTTCTGAGTTAAACTTACGTCTTCATGTTCATATTTCTGAGTTTATACTTACAGTACTTCTTAATGTTCATATTTATGAGTTTATACTTACGTCTTTATGTTCATATTTTTGAGTTTATACTTATGTCTGTAAGATTATATTTCTGAGTTTATACTTACTTCTGTAAGTTCATATTTCTGAGTTTATATTTACTTCTATAGTCCATACTTCTGAGTTTATACTTACTTCTGAAGGTTCATATTTATGAGTTTATATATAAATTAATTAAATATAATTAATATAAGTTAGGGGAAAAGTGGCCAAGAGAGAAAAAACTAGCCAATAATGTATAGTATTTCTGAAGACAGGGGGAAAAGGGCCAAGAGGATAAAACTAGCCAAGAATCATAACACAGTACTGTTATTATATGGGGGGAAAAGTGGCCTAGATGGGGAAGAAATGGCCTAGAACTGTTACTATTAGGGGGGGGGGAGGAAGAAATGGCCTAGAATCATAATGCAATACTGTTATTATTAGGGGGGAAAAAGTGGCCTAGATGGGGAAGAATTGGCCTAGATGGGGAAGAATTGGCCTAGAATCATAATGCAATACTGTTATCATTAGGGGGGAAAAATGGCCTAGATGGGGAAGAAATGGCCTAGAATCATAATGCAATACTGTTATCATTAGGAGGGAAAAAGTGGCCTAGATGGGGAAGAATTGGCCTAGATGGGGAAGAATTGGCCTAGAATCATAATGCAATACTGTTATCATTAGGGGGGAAAAAGTGGCCTAGATGGGGAAGAAATGGCCTTGAATCATAATGCAATACTGTTATCATTAGGGGGGAAAAAGTGGCCAAGGGGGGGAAGAAATGGCCTAGAATCATAATGCAATAATGTTATTATTAGGGGGGAAAAGTTGCCCAGGGGGGGAAGAAATGGCCTAGGCCAATCTTTCCCCGGGGGAAAAAAAGGCCTAGGCCAATCTTTCCCCGGGGAAAAAAAGGCCTAGGCCAATCTTTCCCCGGGGAAAAAAAGGCCTAGGCCAATCTTTCCCCGGAGAAAAACTGGCCGGGGGAAAAATAGACTGCTACACCTGGTATGTTGAAAATACACTGGGTTAAATTCAAAGTGGTCATTGCTAAGATGTGACCATTGTTGAGAGATGAACATTCATGGAGGTTTCATTGTAATGTTGTCTATGTCCTGCAAACATAAATCCACTTAACTGATGAATTCGTAGACCTTTTTTTCAAAAGAGTCAGTCATAATCACAATTGAAACTTGCAGTGAAATTTTACATGGACTGACTGTGGAATGAACAAGTTGAGAACATTGGTATGATGTCATCGTTATATCTTTATATTGATCTCATGACTACTTAAATGTGCATTAAGGTATTAGGATCCTTACTCATTACCTCCACATTGAAGAGTATTTAAATAGGCTAATATTACTGTTAACAGCATTGAAACTGAAGGTCATGGAATCAAACCTCAGTAGGGACAAACTTTTATTATTTTTCTTTTTTTCTTTAAACATTATTTTTGTATCTCTTGGAACATATTTAGGGTGAAAAAGGTGTTTACTTTAGATTAAGTGATTTTCATGGGTATTTATTGGCTAAATAATGCTAGAAATGTGAACATTTTCTGACCTAAAGGGTTACTTTAAGCTGTATTGTGCAACAGTAAGCCTGGTGATGTATGTGTTTCTTGCTTTTATTATGCTTGTTAGACATGGGGGACTAATTTAAATATAAGTTAGGCCACACCAAAATAAATTTTGGTGCTACGGATTTTTTTGGGGAAAAAAATGGAGCGAGCGAGTGAAAAATAAATTTAAATATTTATTTTTGAGAATGCCATAATTGGGAGCGAGCGAAGGAGACAAAATTTTTTTTGAAATATTTATCTCTGAAATTACCATTTTAGGAAGAAGTAAATGAAGTTATGTCTAAATTTCTTTATCAGATACAGAGCTAGATGTCAAACATTACTTCATGAATATCTTCAGTACTATATTCCAAATAATTAAAAGATTAAATCATAAATAAACATAGCGTAATCTGATCATGAGTCAGACACTAAACTTATTTACAGATCGATAGCAAGTTAAATATTTAGTGGTCTTTAGCCAGTAGTATACTGGTACCCAGCTCAACCATTTGTGTATCATTATTTCGCCTTTAACAAGGAAACCAGTATTGTAACGTCCCGTTACAACTGTTTAAAAGCCATAACCCAATTTCGATCGAGAGTCGGACACTATCGCTCATGACTCGGACGAATTGACATTGAGTCGGACACCTGCAATTTAACTAATTGGGTGTGAGTTATTGAACTCTAAGCAGCTAGGAACCCGGACTGTCATTTTCGTTTCGACATTTGTGCAGTATATATCCTTATTTTTTCACGAGACATGGCATTATGGCGATTAGCGGCCGTAGCCTCTGGTGACCTGAGAGAGAAGTCGGGATGTCGCTGTTTCAGCCGTTTCCACCACATGTCAGTTGAGCGATTGTTTTTGAATGGTTTTCCCTTTTCCGCGGCAAATATTCCAACAAACCTGAGAAAATTAGACTTGCTAAACCCAATTCCCTTTTCTGCTCGCTTTACAGCCGCTTCAATAAATTCAGACTCGTCGTCAAACCCTAACTGAGCAGATGAACCCCATTTGAGTTGACCGAGGGACTTGGTATTTATGGGCAGCGTTCCGTACTGACATGCCACATTGCACATCTGCTAAAGCTGCTGACATAGCTTGGTCAGTCCAATCTCTCATTCTGGCCATGAAATAGAATATAGAACATCAGTGCAGCAAATGATCGGAAACGTTGGACAGTATGATATTTCTATGGTGGAGTATACAGGTGGTTTCGAACCCCGGAACGACGAACCCACTCTGCTTAAGAAAAAATAATTGTTTCGTAAATTGGGGCTTATGTTACGATGGTTAAGAATTAACAGGCAACTGTTGTAACGGAGGTTATTTGAACACAACATGTGGTGGGTGATCAAGAGAATAAAACGTTGGACAAAAAACGAAATTTTATTGCTTTATGTTTATGTTATACATTCAAGCAAGGTAACGTGGTAAAAATGCAAAGCAAATAGACATCTGTATTAAAATTACAATCATGTTTTTCATTACATTACACTTTTATTTGGTTTGATATGTTGTGTTTTCAAAGTAAATAAACAACACAAGAGTTTAGAGTTCAAAATGTTACAGTAACACCTCAGAATATTTTTAAACTGTAGTCTTTGAGCAGCTGACGTACAGTGTCAATGTGCTGGTCATTACATTTAAATCCCACGTTGCACCGTTGCATTGGTCCTTTATATCTATTGTATTTTTCTGGTGCCATTTTAGCCTTCAAGAAGCATTTCCCATTTATATATTGAAACACATTAGTCAGCAAAGCTGCGTCTTCTCACTTCAAAGGGGCATGCCCAGGAACTGCTGTGATTTTTTTTGCGTTTGTCACTTGTAAAACCAATTATTACCTAAAGGTCAAAGAAGAATGTCCGCTGAAAAATGACCCTATAACACGTGCGTCGGTATTTGTATGTCGGTTTGAATAAAAGGCTTACAGCCTTTTATTGACGACAACGATAATTCCGATATGTCTGAAAGTTTAACTGAGCACGTGCGCTGCATTTCAAGTGAACATAACATAAGAAATACTTACCATTTCAGTTTGTTGACATTTTTTTCGCGATATTTTCGGTTTTGACACATACCTAAAGGGTCGAGTTGTGAAAATGACGAATAATTTCTGAGGCCGGAATTGGCAGGTTTAATTAAACTTGAAATGTGTATTTTGAGTAAAGTAGTGGAATGTTTTGTAAATATTTTACAGGGCTTTCATTAATTGATTTAGGCATTAAAATGATACCAATTTGATTGCTATTTGAGACGCTTAAATTCAGTTCCAGTGCATGCCCCTTTCAAGTATGCAACTTTAGAGCACAGACGGGAGTCGCTAAATACAGCAACTGCATCTCGGTCGAAATGATTTTGAGGTTCGCGTGCACAGTAATGTACAGCATTAATTTCAAGCTCTCGGCTGCCCCAGTGATGCATCCCAGCAATATAAACTCCTTGCACGATAATATTCTTCATCCTGGTTAAATTAAAGATATCTGTGTAGTAATTGCATTAATACATTGATTATTTCAGGTAGTTTTAATAAGGGGAATGATGCAACTTCCTCAATACCCGGTAATCGTATATTCAGTAAATTAAGGTGTCGTCAATATAACTACATGCTTGTATCTTATAATTTGATTGCAATCACGAACAGTTAGCTCATACCAATTCGTGGAATATAGATATATTAATCTGCTACGACGCCAGCATATGTGATAAGGAACAATCTGGATAGATTTATTTGATATAGATCTAATGTTATGTAACATCTTTATAACATTTATGAATATACTATTTGATTCATACTTTGACGATTTTAAATGACTTAATGTACCAATTAAGAAAACAAAATTTATTTTTAGCTGATCTTGAGTCGGACAGTCCGTGTTACGATCAGTTCTTTAAAATTCTGTGTCCGACTATAGATCAAGCCTGCAGCTTGCAAATAAACACTCCCTTTGTTTATTTACTTTGAAAACAGTACGATGTTATACGTTTTGTAGAGGAAAGAACACATTGAATTTCAATCACATACGCGTAAAAAGTTGTTTACCTGTATGTTGCGATAGTGTTTTGACTATGTGTTTGAAGTAAAGCCGATTATAGATTTTTTTTTGTTGAACTTTCGCGGCTTTAAGCTATTTGCGGGAGGTAACTCTGTAAAGACTGGAAATACGTCACGAACAAGTAAATGACGTTGGTATATAGTAGACAAATCAAAGAACTGAAAGTACATATCGTTCAGAGTGCATCTAAACTATTTTTTAAGTATTTTAGCGTAAAAAATGTCCGACTCTAGATCGTGTCCATCTCAAGATCAGATTACCCTACACCTCTGCTATTAGTATAACAAAAACATTTATTTCTATTGGTTATAAGATAACAACTAGATTCTGATAGGTTCCCTGACTATCAAACAGTAATGCAGTAAACATGACAGATTAACTAGACTACACACATCAAAACCATCAAATGTATAAGGTGCATTATGAAAGAAAACAATATGATCTTAATCATAGCAGAATCAAACAAAACCTCAGTAAATTTAACATCTTTTTACATTTGACATCTAGCACAAATTCACAGAAATCTTTCACAACATGCTGAACAATTCAGTTACTAAATTGATAACTGTTATATTTTGTCTCCAAAACTTACAAAAGGTCACCATAGTTTTAAATAACAAATTAATGCACACTGTCCAAATCCAAATATGAATCCTATAATATATCATTACCAAATTCATTAAAGTTTATTCAGATTTATAACTTTCCACTTTACTTCTCAAAAAACTGAGATAATCCAGAATTAAGATTCTCAAATGATGATATTTCACAGTTTAGTCTGCTCTTAAGATATTTTGAAGCTGGCTAGGTGAAGGAAAGCTTTTGCTGACTTCCTGTCTCTTTCTATTCATCCCAGTCAAGTGTTCTTGGTACATTGAATCAATGGGTGCCAAAAAGGTTGATGACTTGGCTGTAAGAAGAAATTCAGAAAAACATAAGATTATGCAAACATTTATAAGAAAAGCATGCAACTGTTTTGGAGGATGGGATAATTGTTTTGTTTCTGACTGTTTTTCTTTATCATCATGGAATACATAAATCTACAAAGCCCAGGTATATTATATGTATAACTATTTATAAACAATTGCATTAATCAGTCAATTGCATTTTGGATGCAATTTTTTTGGATCATTTGCACAAATGTTTCCATCAATAACTTTTGTAAGTCAGGAGTTTGGCTGACATATAGGTACAAATCATTAATTCCCTGCTCGTAGATGAAATGTCTCCCTCTCTCATTTCTGATTACATTTATAAATGTCATACAGGCTGTTGACAAATAAAAATAGATCTTACAGTGATGCAAATATCTAGCTTCAATGATTCATTACTTATGTTTGACAAATTTGTTTAAAACACACCTAGTTATCCCTGTATAAAAACATTACATGAGACATCCGAATTATTATCTATCCGAAAACCTTGACATTAACGTACGACCTCATCCAAATCTGGAAAGCAGTAGGTTGCATATCCACATCATTTTCAGATGGTGGGTTTAGTTTGACTTCGTTAATGCAGGCGTCATACTGTCCCGATATTGACAGCAGATGGCCACACGAATATGGATTTTTGAGAATCACGCGAAAATGGCCACATTGGAAATAGAAGGCTGTCGGTGGCCTGTCATAACACACAATGCATTTCTTGTCATATTTCATTTCAACCTGAAATAAAAGAAATGCATATCAGACAAATTTAAGTGCAGGGTTAGATATTAACAGAGTCTCCAGAACCTTAAGATCCCTGTAAACCAGGAAGTCTCTCCCAGTAGTTATCAATCAATACTTAATACCGATAAAAGTTAAACTATCATGAAGTAGTTAACACACTGGTTGTGTCAGACTGATTTTTGTGTTTGAAGTCTTTAACATTAGTTTAGTACAGATTTGTGACTTGTCAAAGACACTATAAGTGTTCAAAGCTTCAAGTTGCAATAAATCTTATTTAATTTATAGGACTGAGGTGTAAAATCAATATATATAATTGTCAGTATTGCATTTTTCATAATTTCTCATGAACAGACTCATCAATATAAATTATAAGTTAGAGCAAAAAGTAAACAAGAGATCTGGGTTCAATTCCTGTCCTGGTTGTGCCGAACCAATTCTTCATGTTTCAAGATTTTAACATTTTTTTCAAAAATGCAAAAATACAACATTTTTTTCAAAAATGCAAAAATACAAATGTTTCATGTATGTTCTCACAGAACATCACAAAACTTACAGTTGGTGTTCCTGACATCACAAAAGTAGTGGCTGGGGATGATATGGCCATAGCATGTGATGTTTCTGACCCATCTGTACTCTAAAGTTTAAAAAAAATGTGAAAGTTAAAATATGAAAGCAAGGACATCATATACACATAAAACCAACTGCATTTGTTTGTAATGTACACTTTAATGAATAGAATTGTCAAACAAGAGACCTTAGAGGGATCTTGGTGCCCACCATCAAATGACCATTTTGATAATGTCTCTGAGTTCTTTTTATTACTCGTATTGTCAGGATACACACTAACCAAGTCATTGTTGGAAATCAATCTACATGAATAAATTATTAACAATGTTTAAACAGGGGCTTACAAATAATAATTGGAGTCGGTAAATATGAGCGTAAAATACTGATTGCGGGCTTAAAATGATAGTTAAATAGTTCATTTTATGCAAGATTATTTAGAATTATTTGATTGATTATAAATCTTATGCAAAATCGGGTTTACTATAGACCCTATAAATGCCCTACTTTTTTTTATCATACTGCATTGTGTCAGTGTCTTTTTGATTTGAGTGACTCTGATTGTATTCAACATGGTGATGTACTGTTGAGTTAAAGATCAGGAGTATTAATGTTGATATTTACTGTTACTTATGTGTTGTTCACTTGTTTGTGTATAACAAAGAGTTCTTAATGCGATTTTATTAATTGTCTGAATTTAATGTGCTGTTAACCTTTCAATAGTTTTATTTCTTTTTAGCTCACATGTCACAAAGTGACAAAGTGAGCTATTAGGATCACTCTCCGTCTGGCGTCGTGCGGTGTGCGTCGTGCGTCGTCAAACTTTATGTTGTGACCACACTAGGGGCCACATTTTTAGCTCAATTTTAGCAAAACTGGGTCAGAACGTTAATATCAACAAAATCTCGGACGAGTTCGATATTGGGCCATTTGGGGTCAAAAACTAGGTCACTAGGGCCAAATAAGGGAAAACCTTGTGAACACTTTAGAAATCACTGTTTTGACTGGATCTTCATGAAACTTTGTCAGAATGTTTATTTTAATAATATGTAGGTCAAGTTTGATAATGGGTCATTTCTGTAGTAAAATTAGGTCACTAGGGCAAATTGCTGGAAAACCTTGTGAACACTCTAGAAGTCACTGTTTTGATTGGATGATCATGAAACCTTGTCAGAATGTTTGTCTTCATAATGTTTTAATGATATAACGGTCAAGTATAAATATGGGTCATCTGGGGTCAATAACTAGGTCACCAGGTCAAATCTTAGGAAAACTTTGTTAACACTGTAGATGTCACAGTTTGAATTGGATCTTCACCAAACCTTGTCAAAATGTTTGCCTCAATGATATGTGGAACAAGGTCGATCATGTGTCAGCCGGGTTTAAAAACTGGGTCACAAGGTCAAATCTTAGGTAAAAATCTTGTAAAAGCTCTAAATGTCATGGTTTTGATTGGATCTTGGCCAAACCTTGTCAGATTGTTTGTCTTAATGATATTAAGGACAAGATCAAATATGTGTCACCTAGGGTCAAAAACCAGGTCACAAGGTCAAATCTTAGGAAAACCTTATTAACACTGTAGATGTCAAATTTTGATCGTATCTTCACCAAACCTAGTCAGACTGTTTGTCTTAATGATATGTAAGACAAATTTGAACATAGGTCGTCTGGGGTCAAAAACTAGGTCACCGGTTCAAAACAATGTTTTAATGAGTGAACAGTAATTGTCATGTGAGCGATATAGGGCCATCTTGGCCCTCTTGTTTTCAAATGCGAAGAGACTAGTAAAGCGTATATGTCCTTCTTTGCCAAACACATAATATATGCTGTGCATCACTAGTATGTACAAATGTTAAGTCAGTCCGTAAGTGTAAATGTTAAAAATATTTGCATGGATACGAATGATATGGGTACATATTTCTCCTTTAGGTATGCTTCGTATGGTGGAACATCACATTCCGACAATACTTTCAGTACTTTGATTCTAAGATGTAACTCATTAAATGACATTGTAATGCCAAAAACATTTTTCAATAGTTAAGTGTACCTGAATTCTGATCTGATGCCACACTGAGCTTACAGCAGGTTCCCAGTCTTCATTACCTTGAAGAACCATTAATGTGTCTGACTCGACGATTTCTAGGTAATCTGAGTCAACCTCAGTTCCATTATCATCGATAACAAAACTCACATCTTCTATGTTAAACTTCTCCTGACCAGTATCAATAAACAAAAGCATACATAAGGTAACACATCAGCTATGTTATAATTATCATGAAGTTGACGGTCCAATAGCCGAACATTTTGATATCATTAACAGCTTTCTATATGTCGTAATATTACATATGTGCAAAATAATCAAAGGGCCATAACCCCAGAGATCAATATTGACCCGGGGTCATGATTTGAACATGTTTAATAGATTTTTGTCAGAACATGAGAAATAGATAATAAGGAGAACCATATTTCAACAAATTGGAATTTTCAGCATTTTATTTTGGGGAATTTCATTCACCAAATTTGCAACTGGGAGTAATCACTGAATTTCTGCCTCTATCATAGAAGGAAAAGTGGACCTGAAATGAACCCATTGTAGGGCCATTTTGACCCTGGGGCCATGACTGGAAAAAACTTGATAGAGGTCCATTAAGCAAAGGTACATGTCTACATACCTAAGCTGTAGGCCTTTTGCTTTATTTTATCTTTTTAAAGAATTATCCCATTTATCTGATATTGTTCAGTATATATTTATTACCGGTACATATCTGCAAAATAATCAAATGACCACAACTCTGCCAAAAATGATAGAACACAAAACCCCTATAATATGAGCTGCAGCATTTAGTTACAGTACTTGGCTGAAATCCCTTCAGAAATGTGGGTGGAGTTCCACACAAGCAAATATCCACAATGCCCACCCACCTCCATTCATATATCAATATGTACATGTATTAAAATTTAAACAATTTTATGCTACCTACATGATTATCAGGTGCTTTAAGCATCAAATAGTAGCAAATTTCTACAATTTAACTTACATATGCATTTAAGCTCATCATAGTTGCTGACAACAACTCCCACTTTTCTTATTCTTGCCTTATTGCAGACCTTAAAAGGTCTCTTTGGATTGATTGCAATCTAAAAAAGAATTGGAAAACTTTTTTATGTTAGACATTACAGGGTGTTTTTCATATTTAATGGGTCAAGCATTTCCAGAGTTATTTTCCTAGAACCTGATTGTAACAGTTATTAAAAGTTAATTTATTTCATACATATATTTAAATGTCACTGAATTCCAAAGTTCAGAACCCTCAGCAGGCTATCATCAGGTATCACTGACTTATATTTTGATTCCACATGACACATTTTCAAACTTGCATTTTGCAAGCACTAGATAAATTGATTATCATCAATAAGCAAGTCCTCGATTTACTGAGCAGAAAACGTTTAAGTTAACGGAGCGACAGACTTATTGATGGACAGACGGACATTTCCAAACCAATATCTAAAGGGGAGTGTAATTACTAATATGAAAGATCATCAACAGAATGAATAAAAGACACCGTTAGGGTTCATGCAAATGCTCTGTTAAGTTTGAAAATGAATCTGTCTTTGAAAACATTTCTTCAGTAAGTCGTCACAAAATTGGCGTCCAATTTCTTAGTTATCGACATGTCGACGTGTTATGCGGGTACGTCGACTTCAATTAACATGCATGTCAACATAATTCACATCGACATACAGTTCAAAACGCAGAATATAGTTGAATAAACATGTCGACAAACCTATGTAATCAGATTATTTCTACATACTACCATGTCTACATGCATATTCTTTATAACTTGTTGTCTTAGTTTAGGACGAGAAATCGAGTTCTTTTATTGCGACATGCCTTAAAAATTTTCTTCATTACTTGTCAACTTACTTTTAGACGACAAGCAGAGTTATTTTTTAACGTCATGACCATATTTTAACAACTTGTCTTCCTATTTTAGGACGATTTGCAGAGTTATAATGTCGTCATGCCGTCCTACAAATCTCACATGATCACATCACCGGGTGTACTTTATACGCTTCCATACAATTATGCATATATTACAGCAACATATAAACACTATATTATATTGAAAAAAGAAATGTAAATTAGCTGAAAATATTTTATTAATATGGCGTTTGCATTCACCGCATGGATAATCTTCTGGATTATAAGATAGAATGTTATTTTACTTCAACTACATTATGCCGGAAGCCTATTTGAACATATACACAGCATAATTATATTGACATGCATTACAATAGACGTAAGACAATCATGTTAATTTTTACAACTATTTTATGGCAGGTTTGCACGCATCATTGGTTTATTTCAATAAATTGAACGCGTGACTTCATACTGTACACGCAGCAAACAAGCTAATAAAGTAACAACGATTCTGATTGGTTAGATAATTACGTTAATGGCCAATGGTATTTTACGTGACCCTGGGTCGTGCAAATTAATCCTACATCATGCTAATTATCGTTTTATGTGCGGAAGGGTCAAAAGTAAACTTTCAGCATGATGCAGGATTTTATTTGCTTAAAGTTTTCAGCATGATGCTGAAAGTTTTCAGCATGATGCTAAAAGTTTTAGCATCATGCAGGGTCGTGCATTTATGACCCTTATCGTACGCCATAAGTAACGACAATTTGACACAAAGACATTTTTTCATACCTTAAAATTAGTATCGATTTGGATAATTTGAGATATGACTGTTTGGAAGTACTACAAAATACAGCGTCTTAATAACAATAATATATTTATTGATTCATTATTTATACATGTATTATCCCATGCTGTTCGCAAGCAAGTGCACTCTACTTTAAGACTATGAGCTTGCATGTCACAACTTCACAGTTTATGATTTAGTCAACAAAGATGTGTCATGTTATTTTTGGCTGGAAAGGAGAGTGACCTGAAAGTTTGTTTGCAACATGCATAACACATTACATAGAGACAGTTGTCACAAAGGATAACCAAATAACGCAGTTCATACTATACACCGATGGATGTAGTTACTCAGTTCTCAAAAATGCTTTGTGCCATCTAGCCTTTCGGCTTGATATCATAATGACACAAATGTATCTTGAAAAAGGCCATACCCAAATGAAGGTTCAGACTCTGTGCAGAAGTAGTTTATGCAACGGTATACCTGTGTATTGCGATACAATGTCACGCCGATACGTATATCGCGGTACAAAATTATAACAAAAACGTTGTGTTGTGATTTATCATTTATTAAACATTAATAACCTAAGTTCCGAGAATTCTCTCTTAGACTTCTACTAAGACTTTTACTTTAGACTTCTCTGAAGACTCTCTCTTAGACTCTCTCTTACCCTGGTGGATGTATCTCTATATATATACAAGCCCAACTGCGTCGCAGTTTCCAGCCCCTTCACGCAGATGTTAGTTGTTTAGACCAATTGTCTATCATGATACTAATTTTAGATTATAGCTTACTTTTTAAAATATCAAGTTATGGTTAATCGGGTACAGTGTATATATTTCTATAAACTAGCTGTCCAATCAACCAATAACATTTCATGCTTTAACATCAAACATAGAATGTTCTAGAGATTTCTTTTATCTTCCCACCAAGTACTGCCAAATATGGGGATTGTTCAAATGTCAATTTGTACTTGAATGAGCTCCAATTCAACAAATGCATGTATACTACATGTATGACCAATACTCACTATTAGTCTCGTCGGTACACTATATTGATCCATACATGAGTATATTAAAAGGCTGTTTACCTACTACATGCATAATTAAGATAATTAATTACACATGTAAGCCGACTATGTTACACTCCTCCCATACCTAAGTTAAATTAATTACTCTTAATTAATGACTTACTTTACTATTTCGAAGAGTCTAACATGGTAAGCTCCATCCACCAGGACCCTATAATTAAATCATAAATATAATAAAAATATACATTTCACAATCGCATGCAACACATTAATCATTAAAATAAAACACAATTAAAAATCAAACCAAAACACATCACTCAAAAGTTCACTAACACATCTCGAAAGTTCATGTGTAGTTTTCCAATTCAGTGGACAATAAAACATATTACAAAAAAAAAACCATTTAAAACACATATACGTAGAATAGGGCTGTCCCGATATGACCGTGTAACCGGTACGTACCGGTACAGTGCTGAACGATACGTGTATCGTATCGCAAGGTCCCCTATCGGCCGTATCGCGGTTTTTTACTTTTACATTAAAAGCTCCCAGAATGTTTAACAACTGGACTAGATTTACGAATGTTCACTCATTTTATCGTGGACAATGCTTTCTCAAGTCCATATTCTATATTTAAAGACATTAGCTGCGAGAGGTAAAGCTAGACAACGGATTCGATTCGAATATTCAGATTTTGCCAGGAAAATATTGACCTATAGATTATATTAATTTATCAAACGATATTTTAGAACTTTTCTTTTAACAAATAAGGAACAGATTTTCTAATTTTCCGAAACATAGATCCGGCATTTAAATTTTCAAACACATGTACGAATATTCAAGTAACTGGTTTGAGTGCCAGCTAGATTTACCAATAAAGTGTTTAAACATTGCCCTGGTCTGCACTAACAATCTGTTGACTGAAAAATGGCTTAGGCACCAAGTAACTTTAAAACGCCACCAAGTAAATGAGACTAGCAACCTTAGAACACATATGTCTCGTAATCATAACACCCAAGTTGAAGGTTTCAAAAAATTATTATTAACTTAGTTTCAATAATCATAAAACCTGATTCTTTAAACAATTTATCTGGTTTATCTGGCTAATAGTCAGAATTCTGTATGAATTCCTATTATCTAGTACTGCTTTTACGTCAGGGGATACAAATCATTGCGAGTAACAGGAGAAATTTTAAAAGAAATGAATATAATTTAACCAAAACCAACTAAACATTTGTGAATCAAATCGATGGCTTCAAGTGCAAGACAATTTTAGTTTTATACCTTTATAACAGTTAATTAGGACTTTCTAGTACCAAGCGAGTGTGCAGAGTTCCAAACAACACGTTGTTATAAGTAATAACGTATTTCATTACTTCGAAACACTTTTATATCGTATCGTAGATATCGCATATCGCTAGTACCGTATCGCAATACGTATCGTATCGGCCGAGATCTGTATCGGGACAGCCCTAACGTAGAATGAATGGAATGAAAAGAATGTTAATGTCTATTGGTCTTCGTCTGTTGTCGATGATGGATTTTGGCTTGTTGTTCTGTTCTTTGTTGTTTGAAATGATTTTTGGTAGAGTAATTTCGATGTCAAAGATTTATAATTTACGTTCTTCATTTGTCGTGCTTCTATGGTATAATGGACATTTCTCACTATTGTTGTTGGGTGAGGTCTCGTTTTGTCTTCATCTTTGTAATACTGCATCATAACGTCTTGGTCATCTGTCTGTAACAAATCAGGAATTCAGGTTTTTAATTATGTTTCTTCTTGGCAGATACTTTAAGAGTATCGTGCCTAAATGTTGTCTTATATGTCGTATGATACTGTTGATGAATGTCCTCTCAGCAGATAATTTGAGATTATCGTGCCTGGACTAGTTTTATGTATCATATTATACTGTCGTTGATGGTTGGTTAATGAAAATGTTGATCACTCTCGTACATGGGTTACAATTATTACAAAATTATTTACAAGTCCACATTTTGTGTATCACTATTACCAAGTAGGGTAATTATCGACGTCATTTCCAAAATATTTAACTTTTCTTCTCCTGCCTAGGCCATAAACATTCGTTCATCACCAGAAGATACCTGAATCTTCAAGGCGCCACAGTCGCCTTCACGCTGACGTGTTGGTGATGGCTCTATCACAGTAGAGACTTCCTCGGAACAGCAAGATGGCTTTGAAATATTCACCGAGTCATGCGTATTGGCTAACCTTTTACAATATTGCTTTTTACAGCGTTGGCTTATTTGTTTTCTTTTAATTATAATTACAACAAATACACAAAATACAATCGTTGACAATGTTAAATTATTGTTGTAGAATCATCATTAACATAAACGGCCTTGTATTGTTTTATCTCATCAACAAAATCAGTCATTGGTATTGCAGACAATGTAAACAAATGTGATGGTATATGAACAGAAGTTAAATTTGGAAATGTTGTTTCGAACTCTTGTAAAGTACTAAGTTTTGAAAAGTTTCCAGATCGTAACAATAACAACAAAGGATCTGACATTTTAGCTACAACATTTTTCTCAAAATTTTCTGGCAACTCTAAGTTTTGATTTGATGCTCTACATGTATTGTTTAATTTTATATAACCTAACGGTGAATGAACAGTGACCACTGTCAGTTTGTCTAACCCTCTACAATTTACATTAAAGTTCATTGATTTAGAAGTGATAATGACCCAAATTCCATTAGTCATGTAATTTGCTATTGGTAATTTCGAATTGTACACTTTTTTCTTACACTGATGTTTAATGTCATCTGTATTTTTCATAAACATTGAAATAACACATAACTTATTCAGATTGGTATGATATAATGCAGCATTTGGTTTACAAAATCGGACAAAACTATTGCTACACATTTTGTAACTATTTTCGGACAATATGGCATACTTAGTTCTATCTTTAGATATCATAAATGTATCTGATTCAAGGACATATTTTGCAATGAATGACATCCCATTTATAGGATGAGGAAGAGGTAGATTATGACTCTTAAAGACTTCATATTCTTCAGTCTTCTTAAGCAAAGGTATTTTCAAAATAATACGGATTTGATCATTTTCTATATATGTTTTACAGGTAAGTGTCTTATAAAAATGCCAGATATTGGTTCTCGGATTTTCCGAAAGTTCAAGATTAAGCGGTAACTGTTGTTCAACGTCTAGTAAAATAGATTTCAAATCTTGAGGAGAAATAGTACTGGTAGATAAATGATTCAAAGATAACATCGTTAGTTCGGACTTAAGATTTTCTAAATAAGAAACGGCATTTCGCGTAGTTATTTTAATTTCATCCATTACCATTTGAAATTGGAGATAATTATGTATAAACTGTTCTAGCCTCACAAATCTTTTATCAAACATGTCTTTTAATATGTTTATTTGTCCTTCTAATCTCTGCAAACATCCTACGATTTCCATAATTGATCTTCTATTTTCCGAAACTTGTAACTTTGTTAAATTAAGTACAGTTAAACTTGCACCTAAATCATGTATAATTTGTTGTTGGTTAGTTGCCAGATTTCTAATATTCCTATTGACATTTTTTATGTCCTTTTCTGTAATTGTGCCAAACAGTAAATTCATAGCTTGTCCTATGATCGGTAATAATGATCTTTTATTTCTGCTTGAACTAAGAGTTTGGTATTCATCAAAATTATTACGGGCAGAGAGATACGTGTTATTAATTAAGTCAATCTCAATTTGAAGACTCTGAAAAGTCTCAAAGTATCCAGTAAAATTATATTTCTTATAAAAGGTCGTCATAGGTCTGAGAATATACTTAGTGAATTCCAGGTCGTCTCGAATTTTGTCCATAAGCCTATGATAGGGCTTTAAGTCATGTATTAATGTAATAATTAAGCCAACGTCCGTCATTGGTAAATATTTCGTTTGTCTTCTCAAATATAACGTTTTCGTAATTAACAAAAGCATGGATACAGCCAATAAACATTACAACTACTATGAATCTCAACATCTTCTGAAACATATAATTAAACGTAGTATAATCTTACTACTCATAAAACATAATAAATCGTAACATCATCGTGCTACAATTACACATAGTTATAATTACGAGGTCTTAACTACAACATGTCAGATATTAACCTCAAAAGGTTTTTAACCTTTGAACTTCTTAAAGAACTTTTAGAAGAGGAGCACACCTTCTTCTGTTTACTCTTACTACTTTTGTTAATTTTTACAGCTTGTACAGACACAGATTCGTCTGCATCACTTATTTCCATTTCACTATCTTGACTTGAAGTATCAGTGGAACTTTGATTTACATCATTTTTCTTACTTTTTAAGCATTTACTTAGTTCTAACAGAGGAATATTCTCTTCATCATCAGAATTATCTCTTTCATGTCTATATTTCTGGGCTAATTTTGCTAAAGGAGTATCTAACTCGGAGTCTAAATCAGAGCTTGTCTCGGAATTTTGAGAGTTATTTTCAGAATCAGAAATATCAGGAGGAATTGCCAATGTAGCTTTTCGCAGATTACAGTCATCATTAGTTTTGGAAATCCCCCATTCATCCAAGTTTGCTAATCGCAATAGTTCTGCGTGAACTTTACTTGTCGTCCCATTTAATTGATTACTAATAATGTACGAAACTGGACCAGTTTTCTCAATTATCCTATAATAAGGTTTCCATTTTGAGTCTAATTTACCCTTTCTTTGATTATTCTTATAGTAAACAGGATCACCTATTTTAAATTCTATGGATTTTGTTCCCTTATTTGCATATTTTGCTTGTCTTTTCTTGGCTTTCTTAAGATTATTTCTTACAGTCACAAAAGATTTATGTTGTTGTTCTAATGAAATTTGATGTAGATCTTCACCTTGATATTTTCTACGGGGTTTCATTAAGTTATTAATAGGAAGTACAGCATCCCTGTTATACATTAGAAAGAATGGTGAATATTTAGAAGATTCACTTATGTTAAACCTAATTGCTGCTAATGCTTGATTTAAATGCATATCCCAAATTCTTTGATTTTCTCCTAATCTTTTAGAAAGTATGTCATGTAAAGTTCTATGAAATCGCTCAACTTTTGCATTGCTTTGTGGGTGATAGACACTTGTCAAAACATGATCAATTCTTAAATAATCAAGAGTTTCTTTAACAACTTTATTTACATTTTCTGTTCCATTGTCTGACACAATTTGTAATGCACAACCAAACCTTGGGAATATTTCTTCAATAATTAAATGAGCTACAGTTTCACCTGTTTTATCAGGAACAGCAAATGCTTCTGGCCATCCGCTATACCAGTCAACAAATGCTATGATATATTTATTTCCAGCCATACTAGTGGGATACGGTCCTGAAAGATCTAAACTAATTTTTGCAAATGGATAAGGTGGAATGTCAGTTTCTTGCAATGGTTGTTTTATTTTCTGTAATGATCTAGTTTGACAAATAACACATTGAGACACGTATTGATGCAGTTCTTTGTACATATTTTGCCAATAATATTTTTGTTTAATTGAATCAAATGTTTTCTGCACGCCCATATGCCCATTGGCATCATGGTATTGTTTGATAACAACTTGCTTCAAGTGATTTGGGACAAACAATCTTAACATAGGATCATCTTCTGAGTTTGATAAATAATATAATAAATCATCCACAATTATGTGATGTTTTTGTAATTGTTTGTTTCCTGTTCCCCCAGAAATTGTTTTCTTAATTTCCATAATGTCATTATCTTTAGATTGTTCTAAGACCATGTCAAGGTCTGTCTCACATAATTCAGATCCGTCCGGTTTTCTTAAATTATCTGTTTCTGGTTACAACTTGCGAACTGTTTTGGATCAAAGTTTGTAGAGTCAAGGACATCTGTTGTTATGTCCGTCCGTCTATCTGTCGGTCTGTCACAGATTATTTCCGCTCTGTAACTCTTTAGCCTTTAGGAGGGTTTTCAAATAAGTTGGCTTATATGTTAACTGTATCAAGAAGGTCTGCATTACACATTCAAGCTGCTTGGTTGATTTGAGTCAAGGTCACAGATGATTGTCAAAGGTCATTTTGCTCGATTATTTTGCTAATATTTGCTATAACGTTGTTATTAATGAATGGACTGTCTTCATACTTTGAGACATTAACCCAATGGACAAGACATTTAAGAAGACCATAAACGACATTTGCCTTCAATGTCCAAATACTAGTAATAGTATTGAATTCTGTTGGAATATTTTTATTTGGATTGCCGTTAATTTTGTCAATAAAAATTGATTAAATAAATATTTGAACAAAACAACACCTACGACATTCCGCTTTCTCTTATGTTTTTAAAGCTACAAGTCTCTCCAGTTTCCATCACCACACCACAAATAAATAATTGAATGCACATTCCATACAATACAAATAATGCGATGCTTCACATGTCACCGGATACAACAAAGATGTTCATAAGATCATTCATAAAAACAACATTTACAGTATAGGATTTACAGTCAGACCATGCATTGTACAATTATGGCCCTTAGGCACTGCACTGTCTTTCGCTGGTCTTATTCACTGTGATTTCTAATCTAATTTCTTGAATACTTAACGTAACTGAAACTCACAAGACCTAAATGTTCCAACCCTAACCCAAACCCTTACCCCACAACTAACCTCTGGTGTGTGCGAACAGACAGACTGTGACGGTCAGACCGACATATTTACTGTTACCTATTATCCATATAGCCGTCTAATATTCATCCGTTCGCTATCATGGACAGATGGACGGACAAAGCGGCATCCATATACACGTATATCTTCGCCCGGCTTTCAAGACGCATAAAAGTATATGACTAAAACATAGTATCTAGGCAGTTTTCATATTCATACTACGTATTAGAAAAACACATGGAAAGTCGCGCTTCATTTGGACTAAGGTTGACAGTATTATATCCTCTTTGTAAAATGTATGTACGTATAACACAGATAATCGGGAACTTTGGGTTTAAAAGTCTAAAAAGGGTGCGGTAAGAAGTGTATGGCGACTGTGTTAAGCGTTATCATATCTAACGTTCTAACTGTATTCGAGGTTCGCATCTTTTACAATAAACTGTGCTTGACGTTCTCAAAAATACGAGGGCAGGCCGTCTATATGCATCAATTTCTCTGCGAAAAATGGGAATGGAAAGCTGGGATTTCGTATATTGAGAGAAAATAGATTGGAGTAAATGATGGTATCTTTATAAAGGTTCATTTTTGTGTAAAAAGGCATTTACAGGTCTGGATTCATCAGATCACGCGTTTTCTTTAAAAAATAGCAGACATTTCTAGCGATTTCTCGCTGAAAAATGCACGGTTTTCCTCACAATTTCGAGTATTTATTCCATTTTCAATAGCGAATAAATGTACATAATTGGTTTTGTTCGGATCCTTCAAGATAAGTATAAATTAAGCCGATCCTTATTTTCCGTTCGACACTGTAAACTTTATCGGCAACTGTGTTCGCCTGAACAACTGTGTTTGGCTCTTCGGGGTATACGGTGTGGATAATAAAATTTAATGGGTTTTTCTTCACCATCACATATCTGTGTCAAGCAAGCACCAATACAAGTATCACTCGCATCTGTGTAAAGTACATAAGGTAACTTTGAATTTGGATAGACCAAAAGCGGGACAACTGTCAGACTTTCTTTGATGAAATCAAAAGCTTTTTGATGTTTATCAGTCCATTTATAATGAGCATGTTTTCTAGTCAATGCAATAATTGGTTCTGCTATTTGAGAATAGTTCGGAATGAATCTACGATAGTAAGAACTCATGCCTATGAATGACCTAACATCCCTAACACACTTTGGAATAGGTAGGTAAATGACCTAATTGCATCAATTTTTCCATGATCTGGTTTAATTCCTTCAGAACTTATGACGAAGCCTAAGTAATGTGTTTGAGTTTTAAGCCAACCACATTTTTTCAATTTTAGTTTAAGTCCATGTTTACGTAACCTTTCAAATATAAAGGTCAAATGTTGTAGGTGTTCTTCAAATGTTGCACTAAATATCAAAATGTCATCTAAGTACGCGGTTGCAAATTCACTACAGTCATGTAATACTATTGACATTAATTCTTGGAATACGGCCGGTGCATTTGAGAGTCCAAAAGGCATAACATTGAATTCAAATAAGCCACGGTGGCATGTAAATGCAGTTTTCTCTTTATCTTTTTCATCCATGAGAACTTGCCAATATCCACTTTTTAAATCTAAACTAGTGAAAAATTTTGCTTTGCCTAATAAAGCGAGAATGTCATCTATCAAAGGTAGAGGATAAGAATTTTTCTTAGTAATTTTATTAAGTTTCCTAAAATCTAGACGAAATCTTTTTGAAGAATCGCGCTTCGGTACTATGACCACGGGAAAAGCCCAAGGTGATCTTGACCTTCTTATAACTTCTGCATCTAACATTTCATCAATTGCTTTATCGATTATTTCCCTGTTATTGATTGGAGTTCTGTACGGTCTCATTTTAATTGGAGGATGATTTTCAGTATCAATTTTACTGTATCAGTATGACCAAGTTCAGAATCTTTATTTGCAAATAAGTCTTGGTTTTTAGTAACCAATTGTTCAATATGTGGCCTATATTGATGCGGTACATCTAGATCATTTAAGTTCAACTTACTCTCTATGTTTATGTTTTGACTGATAGTATTTATGTTTTGAATATCATTGTTTTCACACTTATGAATTCGTGCCAACAGTCCATGCCTATAAACTTTAAACATTTTGTTTGTATTGTTTACTATTAACAGTGGTATGGTTCTATCATTTGCTAATAAGGCAATTGAATTTATTATTTGTAACCCCGGTTCATTGACTATAAAACCTTTATCAATTTGTGAAATTTCATACGTTTGACCTACTGGTAACTCGGGATTATTTCTAACGTTGCCGTAACATACTTTAGCGGAATTCGGTTTAATTGTTTGAGTTGTTTTCATTCTTACAGTGCTAGCTACATGTATGTCTTCATCTAGTTTAACATAATATTTTCCTTGAATTCTAATGCATTTTAAGTCAAAGTACATTCTCACATCATTTTGTTTAAGCCAGTCCATACCAAGTATCAAATTCCTATTTAAATTATCTACTACTATGAAATCCTGTGACATTTCGGTACCACCGATTCTGAGGTGAACATTAATACATCCCAAAACTCCTAATGAACTACCATTAGCTGATTGTAAATTGATATTATTTTTCATCAATTTAGGTTTAACGGTCATTTTCAGTAAGGCAGTGCAATTACATGGAGCAATATTGGTCCAAAAATCAAGATTTAAATAATGCGTTTTAAGTATTTGCGTTTGAAAGAGACACCAATCCGTGGTTAATATAGAAAATATCTTGATCATCAAACGATGTCAAAGCGTTCTTTTTGTGTCTGGAATAATGGGTATTAGATCCATGATGAAAGATTTGTTACGCACTGTGTGTATGAATAAACAACGATGTGATTACAAAAAGTGGAACCTTTATTTAATAGAAATTGAATTATCCGATACATAAATGCTAGAAATATGTAATATTGTGTTTAAAGAATGACTCCTATGAAAACGTAAAAAATGTGAATATACCTCAAAGTTGAAGGTATCATAAAAATCGTTGTAAAATATGTTCTTCAAAAATGAACATTTTCTTCAATTCTTCCAAAGTTACATGTTTTTCACGTAGTAGATTGACAACACTTGAGGTTATGTATCTATCTTTCCACATAACAGAAGATTATATGACAGAAGTACATCACAATCATAAAACTGTATATTTGCAAATCACATATTGTCGACAAAAGTAACGAACCTTTCGATGTGTTGAACGTACGTTAATTCAACGAAATAATTCTGATTTATGCAGAATATAAAACCCTTCAGACAAAGCTAGTACAAAATCATGTGAATATAACACTTATTGACAGAAATGCCTATATAAAATGTTTTTACAATACAAGGGTAACGAACCTTTCATTTTTGGTCATGACAACGTTATAACGTATAATGCAAATTATGTTTGTCATTTCTTCCATGTATAACACCAACATATCTATACTGATGTAAAAATAACTTAAGTATATTTTACTATAAATATTGCCTTCACAACACAACACCAGTACACATGAAAATAATGACCAAACTATCTACTGTTATTCAGCATATATGCCATTTCAACTCTATGCATGAATATCTCCGTCAGTCAAATTAAACATTCGGTTTGACCTCCCATACATAATATCGGTAAAGTTGATCCATATATAATCTTCTCTTTTTGACCACTGAAACAAATCCTTAAACTTTTGAATGTATGCTGCATCAAAAGCTTCGTCATCAAGATCAACCTGCATGATTTTTCAACACACCATGATTTGCTATACTGTACTGCCGCAAAATTACCAGTATCAATTTAGCACACAGGGCCATAGTTTCTAATTCTTGTTACATCATAGTTCATAGGCTTCATTTTATTGTTTCAGGCGTTCCCTGCATGTACTGTCGTCGTATTTCAGCATACAACGGCAATTTTAAAAAAATGAAAGGTCCGTTACCTTAGTTGGTGATGTATTAGCACTGCATCCTTTATAAGCTACATATATAACAGACACTGGTTCAGTTCATTAACCTTTTAGGCATGTTCTAAATCACACAATAATATTTTTTAGATCTTGTCATTTAAGACAGTTGGGAAAATTGCATAAATTTCTTAATTTGTATTGATAGATTTTTTCTAAATTTTTAACAGTAGGTATATCTAAGTACCAAATAATGAATTGAATGACCATATATCATATATAACTACCTTTAGTAGCATATACATGTGTCACAATGCAAAATGTATAATTTTTGTAAACTTGTAATAGCACACTATAGTCTGGACTGGGAAAGGGAGTGAACTCTGGCCCACCCATTTCAGGAGTACTGAATTAAATGTGAATGCCCCAGCTATAACAACCCATATAAATACAACTTGTTATTAGGGTCTGGGTGTGACCGGATGGCTCAATTAGCAGACAATATATAGTTCTGAGTCCAAATTGAGCCCCGTGCCACACCCTGGACCCTTTTATTCAATTACAGTCCTTATTATATATCTTGTTAAACTGATGTGATGTGAGTCAAAGTGGTTATTCACTCTCACTCCATCAGTATATTTTAATCTCCCTTAAACAACCTCAAACTTGTAAACCCCAATAAAAATTCATATAAAAACAATGCGGGCCATAAGTGTGATCCATGTTCTATACATGTAGATCCACTGTGACAGGGCCTGCATTGTACATAAATTCAGACTATTACATGCAAATGTATACCCGTATAAATAAATAGCTGGGGCGGATTAATTTATTGTTGCCTTTCCCTGAATCCAAAATACATCGCTGATCCGAATCGACAAATTTATATTATTATTTTAAGAAAACATATTCTTATCCAATCACTCCTCTGTGTAGTCAACTATTTTATCTGTATATAAATGTAAGATATTACTGTGTAAATTTTTATGAAATAATATTGTTCATTTTAATAAGTTATTTTTAAGGCCCTAAAAAGTAAGCCGTTTACACCGGAAGTATATTATTGTTTTATATTGTTTTTAATCTTGTCTTAATCTACTACACAGAGTGTGATTATTTCCTTTTTATAACTACCAGTCCTGTATATTTCATACTTCTTATTCTAACAACATTTTCAACAATACATTATTTAGGTCCTGCGGGTTATTTTTTACAATAAGCCATCATACTCTCCGGTATGTCTTAAAGACTTCATCAAACACATACAAATGCGGCTGGCCGCAACAAGTGAATCTGAATAAAAGATGAAGCAATAACGCTATATCAGATTCATACAAGAGTTTGCATCCTCTTATATATGTTGTAAAAGAGAATGCAAACCACATATCGGAAAGTACCTATTTATTATGGCATCCAAGTGGGTAAAATTCTATAGCTAAATGATATCCTTACAATTAAATGAATATCAGGCTGGCAGTTAAACTTTCATTATAATCAGTTATATATAACTTAGCATTTTATAATTAGTTTTGTAATCTATAGTTCAAACATTCTTTAAATAGTTCCCTTTAATCATTTAACAACATAGCTATAAAGATCATAAAATAGCTACTCTTAAAAATTGAAAATAATTGTATTCTACTAGAAAGTAAATTAGTTACAACATAGTCTTCTCCCTTTAATATAGTCCAACACATGAAAATAGAATACAATTTAGTATATTTATCCCCCTTTAAATTAGTAAAATGTTAAAAGTTATATCGTTATTGTTAAAAATTGTTTGAAAATAGACACACATACAAACTTTCTCTAAAAAATAGCCTATATACTATGTCAGATTTTAAAAAAAATAGATTTTTACAAAGAAAGGCTATATAGTAAAGAAAGAAATATTGTTAAAGATAGAGAAAGCTCGCCCATATGGGATTTCCCAGTGGCGAGGGTAAATAAACTCAATGTAGTAGTATACATGTGTTCATTACTAAGTTTGCGAGAAATACACGATGTAACATTTCCACATACAATGTTTTTCTTTAAGATCTACTCAGTCTTTTCAACGAAAGGTTCGTTACTTAACGTCACGAACCTTTCATTTCATAAAATGCAACCAACAAAGAATCTACACCGCTTGCATTGAAAATTCAACAACCGTCGGACAATTTAATATTTCAGATTGCTTAAAAGCAAAAAAAGAGTTAAAAACAATTAAAAAAACTAGGTTTTACTAATATCCCAACAACCATGTGTTCACCAAAAAGAATGTCGAATGAAATTCCCCTGAAACTTTGCCCTTGTTTTAAGGATGAATACGTCGTATCTCCATCATACTTCATACAAGCTGATGCACGAAAAAACTCTACCATACCTTTCATAAACAACATTTACAAGTACAACTGAAATAGCATGGTAACGAACCTTTCATCACGAACCTTTCATTGGGCACGTTTTGGAACCATTTGGAAAGAAGAAAGAAAACAATAAAGACGAAAATGTGTTTTATAATTAAATATCATGTCTTATGGATGCCAAGTAGTAAATTATCTTTGTATACCAAACACAGCGTTAAACTGAAGTAACAAACCTTTCACCTGCAAGTGGAATTTTGAAGAGTTCAGTGTTTAAGACCCTATGATCAGACATCTGTCATATCAAAACGAAGACATTTTGTTTTAACTGCCGTATGGTTGTGGAAGGGTGTGTTTTGTAGTATGTTTTCAATTATAAAACAGTATATTTCATATTATCTGTACATTTTTTTCAATGTAACGAACCTTACAGCAGTTTTAGCGACAACATATATTTGCATGTGTTTCCAAAAGAACAGTCAAATCCTTTTGATCGTGGTGAATAAAAGGCCCCAAAGGTAGTTCTACACATATTAAAAACGATTTTTGCTTCATAAACGAGAGTGCGTGTGTAATATTTTAATCCAAATAAAGACTTCCTGACTGACGACAGTCACGAACCTTTCAAATCTGATACTTTGTGACCTTATTTAAAAAACAATTTGACATTGAGCTTGAAATAAACTATGTAGAAATGTTCAGTTTTAGGTGCCTGGTAAGATCGTCATCAGAAAACATATAATTATTGTCTAGTATTAAAATAAAATGTCGACGACATAGAAAATTGGATTTTGCACTGCCTTACTGAAAATGACCGTTAAGTTTTAAGGAATCATACACCCTACGATGCATTAGTGAAATCTCAGCTCCACTGTCAACAAGACTTCGATATTTTTGTTTATCTAGTTTTACAATACAAGAATTTGGACTACCTGAAACATTAATATGAAATGTGCTCTCATTTTCTATTTTAGTTTTTCGGTTAATATCTGAATGTTGCTTTGGACACTTTACATCGATCCCTACATGTAAAGCGTTTGGTCGTTTCCCGAGTTTTGTTTGTTATATTTGTTTTGACCTTCGGGTATTTTTATAAAATGATTTCTTTGTGCTACACACTGCCTAACCAAATGACCTTCCTCACCACAATTATAACATCGCCTTCTGTCAACGTTATGTACAGTCTTACAGTCCTTGGCCTTGTGATTACGGCCTTGGCATTTAAAACTACTACTATAGTCCACCTCCATAGGTTCTTCCCTACGGCTGGACATCCTAACCCATTGTCTTAGATTATTTTCAGTTGTTGTGATATTTATTGCATCTTGTAAGGTATCAGGTCGATTCCTATAAATTCTTATTTTCAATTGATCGTTATTTAGTTCGTCTGTAAAAATGTCTATTAAATGTCTCTCAACTGCGTCATTGTGACCTATACCCCTGTATGCATCTTCAGCCAAACTTAGGAGTCTTTCCGAAAATACATTTATACTTTCCCCTGATTTTTGTCGTATATGTCTTAATAAAGAAAGGGCAGTACTAGCGTCTGGTACGTCCGAATATCTTTTTGCTAATTCTGATCTTAAATTCTCAAATGAACAATCTGTATTTACCTGCGTATATCTCTCAATAAACCCACTAACAGAACCTATTGATGATTGGTAAGCAATTAATTTCTTTTTTGTATCATTTGCCCCCACTAAATTTGCATATTTGTCTATTGATCTTATCCATTCCCTGAATTGGTTTTGTGTACCATCAAATTTTATCACTGATTGGGAAATACCTTGAATTGTCAATGCATTAGAAACACCATTTATTTCTTGCCTAAGTCCTTCGTAAAAATTTACTTGTTCCATTATTAATTCATTCAATTATTGTTATCAGAAAAGTCAAAATTCAACATCTATAAAAAAATCTAATTTAACTTAATTTGTCCTATCAAACATTTCAAATAAATTGTCTAAGTCCAACATTTTCTTAACAATTTCAATTTACAAAATATTCTTAAGTGTTCTTTAACATAATTTTCAGCCAACAAATTAAAGGTTAGTCCATACGCATGAATCTACAAATATCTTCAAAACATCTTACCTTTGGCTCCATTCTTGAGAATCCTGGTTCACGGCACCAAATCTTTTCGTCTATAACAAAAACGTCGTGTTGTGATTTATCATTTATTAAACATTAATAACCCAAGTTCCAAGAATTCTCTCTTAGACTTCTACTAAGACTTTTACTTTAGACTTCTCTGAAGACTCTCTCTCTTAGACGCTCTCTTACCCTGGTGGATGTATCTCTATATATATACAAGCCCAACTGCGTCGCAGTTTCCAGCCCCTTCACGCAGATGTTAGTAATACCCCCATCACACTAGGGCCACGTTTGCACTACGTCCACCACGTCCAGACAGGACGTGACAAAAACCTGATTAACGTGATGAGGACGCAGAAGGAACCGGTTCAAGCGTGGTATGGTCTTCGTGGACGTGAAGGACGTGGTGGGACTTTTGACATGTCAAAAAATAACGTGACGGGGAGGTGGTCAAATTAGAACGCAGTGCTTACGTAGTAAGAACGTAACAGGGACGTGACTAAAACCTAGTTGGAACTTCATTGACGCAGATGAAGCGTGGTGTGGACTTGAAAAGACTGCAAGCGATTTTCACCGCGTTGTCACTTGGTTGTTACTACGCTTTTGTTACGTAAGTGAAGTTCTCACTACGTCTCAACCAGGTGTATGCTAAGACGATAGTACGTCCACATCACGTTACAGAAGACTGCACTAGGTTGTAATTTTGCTCCGTCACGTCTTTAGTACGTTTGCAACAGGTGACCAGTACGTTCCTGTCAGGTCCTGAGCAGTTGGTATAAATATTGGATTCATACCTCATTCTTTCATTTCCAGTCAAATATATGTTAACAAATGAATGCAATTTGTTATTGTACCAGGACAGCAAGCCATTTTGGATGCTCAAATTGCCATTTTCTAAATACGTAATAGAAGAAAAAGGAACATGAAGCAACCTAGATTATGTTGTGTTAGTGCATGGCTATCAGCAGAAAGAAGACTTCTGTTCGGCCATCATGAACATAAATGGACACATGGAACAGTATACATACGGAGCTAGTGAATGCAATGAGGACGTTATTGGGACCTAGGGAGAGCGCAGTTCAGTCTGCATGGACGTAGTGAGCACGTAATTGGGACGTAGTATAAACGCAATAGACCTGGTGACAACGGGAAGCTGCACGTGTAATGAACTTACTGGGAACGTGATAAACGTAGTGAGAACCTGATAAAGACGTTGTAAGGACGTAGAGAGAACCTGGGTGCATCATTTGTTTCGAGTTTGACCCCGTTCCCGCCACGTCCATCAAATTTTTCAGGACGTGATGGGAACTTTGCGAGCGTGGTGCGGACGTGCTCTGGTGTGATGGGGCATTAGACCAATTGTCTATCATGATACTAATTTTAGATAATAGCTAATACTTTTTAAAATATCAAGTTATGGTTAATCGGGTACAGTGTATTTATTTCTATAAACTAGCTGTCCAATCAACCAATTACATTTCATGCTTTAACATCAAACATAGAATGTTCTAGAGATTTCTTTTATCTTCCCATCAAGTACTGCCAAATATGGGGATTGTTCAAATGTCAATTTGTACTTGAATGAGCTCCAATTCAACAAATGCATGTATACTACATGTATGACCAATACTCACTGTACACTATATTGATCCATACATGAGTATATTAAAAGGCTGTTTACCTACTACATGCATAATTAAGATAATTAATTACACATGTAAGCCGACTATGTTACAACATCCATGTAACGCGATATTTTCTCCAATGTTTGATCATAATGCATTGAATTAAATGAATGCAAACATAATGTTTAGTGTTTTGTACCATCAAAGATCGATTCATCTCTCTGATCATCAAAGACTCGCCTCCGTGGTCGAGTGGTTAAGGTCTGACTTCAAATCACTGTAACCTCTCACTGATAGAGGGTCGTGTGTTAGAGCCCTGATATCGACCATGTCTCTTTATATGAGAAAGTAGGCAGTTGCTTACGGAGGATGGGAGTCTAGTACTAGCTCCCCCCAGGAAAGATGATTAGGTGAACTGTCTGTCTCATATGACTCTGACCATTGAAATGGGGCGTAAAACTCAATATAAACAAACAAAGAAACAAACAAAAACTGATCAATAAGTCGTTGCAGTTTTCCAATAAACCTATCTTGGTACAGTGTGTAAAACGATAGTTCACCTATTTATACTGATAAGCCATGTACTGGTTACACTATCTCTATGTAGCAATGGGTTAACACTAATGAGTTAACAGTGGCTTAAGTTTTATTATGTTTTTCATTACTCCTTTGTATTGCAATATGTATTGCGATATGGGCCGACTGGATTGCAATATATCGCAATAAATGAAATATCAAAACTCGCTTGTCAATCAGTAGAAGAAAATAAATCTATGTACATGCGCGTTAAAGCATTGATCGGACATCAGCATATGCACTGACCCAGTTACATGCGAGCGTAAAACCAATTACCATTTACTCAAATATCGCATGTGTACACACTATATATATGTAGTGAGCAATACTGTAGTAGTGGTTAAGTTAGCGACGTGGAAATGTTAGCGAATTTCGCGAATGGACAAAAATCGCTAATATTTCACCTCGCGTAAATATCCGCCGATTGCGGGAAGCATTTTACCATAACACCGGTTGACACAAGTAGACGATAATTCCCGCTTCACTCGTGATCAATACAACATTTATTAAAATGCACAACTAAAAGATCATTAATGAAAACAGAATGTTTTATTCAATCATTGATAATTATAAATAAAGTATTTTAGTTCACATTGTTTTTGTTGTGAAATAACAAAATACAGTTTAGTATATTTATACAATGCCATACTACTAGTACCAGGTAAGTATATTAACATTAAACGCACTCATATATTTACAGTCTGCATCTCAGTATCTAAATTAATTATATCCCACATTTATCAAATGCTAGTTTATTAATAACTCCAACATTTTTAGAAAGGGCCTCAGAAGCTTTCATTAACCAATTTGCATGTGTATTTTTTATTGCAGAAGTGCTTAAGTCGATGCTTGCGACATATTCCTTATTTCTTATTTTTTCCGCTACAAGATCAGAATAATATGTTTGAAAACAACTTTTAAGTTCATCCTTAAAAAGTTTATTTGGTATTGCATCCAATGGCTGAAGTTGGTCCGTGCAAGATGGTGGTACATAGACAACCCGGATGTTGTTTTGGCATAGTTTGCTAAAGTAGATCATCGTTTCTATGGCCTTAAATACGTCAAATATGGCCAGCGCTGTTTGGTTGCACCTACAAGAAGGTAAAAATGTTTTAATGCATATTATGGTTTGATTATACAAACTTATTTTTGCTGAAGAAAAAACTCCCCAAGCTATGAAAATTGTTCACACCCTTTACAAATTGCATACGTTTACTTCAAACATATGCATTGTTAACACGCGCTTATATTTATTGTATTTCAACAAAAGATTGACACTTGCATTATTAACACTTAGGTTTTATTTACACTGGAGTGTGATAAAGTCATAGCAAACATTATGTTACCACAAGGGTGCTTTAATGATGAGTGTTGACATGAGAAAAGGTACCATAATGGACTGAGATTAGTCATATAAATATGTTAAATACTTCTGTATTACCTTTCAACTAGAAGATTTTCCCGAACTGACTCAACGTATGGGATTATAATGTTGTCTATAAAATCGCTCATAGTTTTTTCGTTGCTCCAGTGTGTCTCAGAGTGTGTAATATGCCAAGACGAAGGGAAATCGGCAGTGGGATGGCATTTGTCAGTTTTCCCTTTGTAAATAACTTGTGGGGGCAATATAGTTCCAGATTTTGCACAGGATAAAAGTGCTGTAATTTGACGTTTGTCGTCACTTCCAGCTATTTTTATTTGTTTATCTCCCTTCTGTGCCATTGTCCATTGACTTATAGGGACCATATTCACACCGGTCTGATCCCAGTTAATTATCAATTCATCTGGAATTTTATTCTCAGATACAACAGATCCTGTTGATGAAATCACATTTGATTTTATTGAAATCCTCGGGAAGATTATTTATACCCTTCGTTCCCTTCCTTTTCATAAAGTTCATACGATCCATAAGTGACCTAGCCCAGGTACGACTAATTTCAATCGATCCCCCATTTGTCTTTAAAAGATACTTGTCGTGATCCTTGATAACACCTAAAGCAACACTCAAAACAATGGATGTATTAACAACTCCGCCAGCATCACGTAATTGTTTAATGTAATTTTGAACTTTGTATTACCATTTTTGACAGCATACTGCGCCATTTCTGCCTTAGACTCAGGAGAAAAGGAAGCGTACTGTCCAAGCTCACGTTTTTTCCCAGTCAACACAGGTGAAGTTTGGTACACCATCACAAGTATTTCCTTTTAGCCACTTCAGCATTTTTTTTCAAGCAAATATTTTTTCAACTTGACAGAAGGATATAAAGCACAAGAACTGATTTTATAGTATTGATCAAATCTTTATTTCGTGAAAACTGGTCACTCAAAATATATGTTAACAACAATAATTCAGACGATCACAACAAAGGAATTATACTTGTATTAAATTTTGTAGTTAATTGTATAATATTGAAAGGAAAAACCTCCCCAAGGCTTCTTCCCCTGCGAAAAAGGTTCATGAAGTTCATGAATTAATTCATGAACTTCAAGAACTTCATGATTATGTTCATGAATTGTAAAAAAGTTCATGAATATCAAGTACATATTCATGAATTAGAAATTCATGAACAATAAAGTTCATGAAGTTTGAGAATGTATTCATGAACATGAAGCACTTCATGAACAAGTTCACGAATTGTAAAAAAGTTCATGAATATTAAATACATATTCATGAATTGTCAAAAACATTCATGAATATCAAATTGATATAGGCATGCACTGGAAACACAATGGCAAAAATCATTATCTAAGATGACATCTGCACTTGAAATATTTCACAACTTCTATTTTCTGATATATCAGAACAAACTGACTAATGGCATTACAAGGGATATACACAGGAATCAGTCTGGTAAGAAATCAAATTACTTAACAAGGGTTCCATAAGCCTAGATGTAAATTTTTATACCTGGGTGGTACCAATTAATGTTGACCCCAGTGTCATAATTTAAACAAACTTAGTATAGGTCCACTAGACGATATGCTACAAACAAAATGTCCAAGCACTAGGCATTGTATTTTCTGACCAGATTTTTAAAAAAAAAATCTAGAAAATACAGATGTTTATTTGGTAATGAGGTACGAAAATGCTTGAGTACGAAATCGCCACTGACAAATTATTTTATACTGACCAGTCTTGAAACATTCTATGAATAAATATGACTTGCTTTCATGTTTGTTCAATGATTACACGATTTAGGTAGCCTAATTGAATATTGATGTACATGCTGGAGTGCTGAACGTAATCAAACGTCTGGATGACGTAATCACAAACGGCTGGATGATACTGACTTCAGTTATTCGATTATTTCGGTGACTTCATCAATACGAGAAAGATTGCGTTTAATATGTTTACTTTTACTTAAAGGAGACGTGAAGCTTAATTTACGTTTTTTTACAAGACGATAACTCTGGGGTTTTTAATATTGATTTAGGAGTTGATGTTTGAAATAAAGATTGTTTAACATTGCTTTGTACTACTGAGTGCTTATTGCTTGGTGATAAAATCTGGGTATCTATTATCGGCTTAATTTCACTTTTCAAAATTGAATCTGGCGCGGGATTTATGTTTAAATTGAGCTCTACATCACAGGTCCTACCTTTCTTTGTTCCACATTTTTTACTGGATTTGGGTCTGCAATTTTTTCTTAACTGTGTAAGATTGTTAATTTTTTTGTCCTCTGGTAAAGGCATGCCAATTGATATCATTGCCGCAATTATATGGTAACACCGGCTTGTAGACGGACAAGAGCAGGTCTCTTTAGGGAAAAGGGTGACTGAATATTTTGTACCATTGGATCCTTGAATCATAAAAGCGCCCATCTGAGGTACTAAAACGATATTGTTATCTTCTATAACTTTAATAGCCAAAGATTTTTGAGAATTAGATTTTTGAACGGGTTTGGGATTGTCAACATTATCATTTTGTAGATTTACATCTTTGTGAACCAACGAAAGTTTCCCTTTGATTAATTCAATTATTTTATTTGGGTGACAAACATTTTTTGGAAGGGAAACCTTGTCGGGATCTAAAGCTGCAAATTTAAAATTCGGTCTTAAAGTCCATTCACTTTCACCACAAAAAGCATGTATTAACTCTGAAAGCATATTTCCCTGTAAATAATACAAAAAAAGTACAATTTCATTGATAGCTTTTTCCTTGTAATCAATAAGTCTTTTGAGTACAGCATTCAAGCTTTCACTTACAATGTTAGTAATTCCAGAATAAGGATTAAATATTTCTTTTGATTCAAGGATCCAACGAGCAGAATACTGTTTTAGTGTACGCAAAATATTAGAATCAAAATAGTTTAGAAAAGACTCACTCCAATTCAATTTGAAATCGTTCAACATTGTATCAAAAAGTTCTTCATTTTCACACATAAGTAGTTGTTTAACATTTGTTTCGTATATTTTTTTATTGTCATTAGAACCGCCATGTTTTGATAACCAAAATTTGATGTCATTAAATATGTGATTCCAGCAATTAACTACAGTTGATTTATCAAGTTTTGTTTCGAACGCGCCAATTATTCCTTTCTCGCGATCAGTTACAACAGTGACATTGGATGAATTGATATTAGGAATATGTTTCTTTAAAACATCAATAAAACCTTCATGGCAAGTTTGAAATTTCCTTTCATGTAACATATTAAACGCTATAGGTAATACAAGATTTTCCTTGAACATTGGATGTTGAATTGCAACTGCCGAAAAGTAAAAATCACCAAGATTGAAAGTAGTATCATAAAATAATTCAACATGAGAATCTTTTAATGGTATTAATTTTTTTAATTCATCAAAAAGTTCCGTGTTCCCAACTATAACTTCAACATCTGGCGTAGTTTTTATGCTTAATATGTAACCGTTTAATTGACTAACTAAAAGATGTAAAGCATACATAGAATCATGTGACAATTTATTCGTTATAGAGGCGGTATGCTTTAAATTTTTAATTTGTTTCAGATTTCTAGGAGCACCGACACATTTGAGTTTCGTTTCGGGAGATTGATCAGACCTTAATTTATCTAAAATCTCTTTTGGTTTGTCTTTGGAAAGTACACTTTTTTTATTTCATTTAATAAAGAGGGTTTGGTACGTTTGAATGGTCTGGAATTATGTTTTCTATTACCATGCGGGACTGACTGATAAGCGCTATAGAATTGCCGTAATAAACGAACACTGTTTTTCCATTATAATCTTCATTTAAAAATCTAAAAACATGCTTTTCGAATTCATTACTAACAGTTTTGTTATTCTTAATTTTATAAAAATGCCTTTCAATGCGTTTGCCCTCTGTTAGATATTCTTTCCTACCGTTGTGGTGCCAAATATATCCATCCGCTTTCCAATCATCTTTTTTTTAATAATCCCCATCATCACTATATAAGTATACACTATCTGCCTTCGGCTTATAAGGTGGTTCAAGTGTTGTGCTGTGCTCCATATTAGATTCTAATATACAGGCAGCCTCACCATGTTGTAGAAAACAACGGAGCCTCTGATCCACCACCAACTAGAAAATAATGGGTATCCAACTCCCCCAAAAAAACTCTATCACTGTTATAAACACACTTAGCTGGTTGACTGATGATTGTCTTGTGCTGTTTCTTCTGTAGCTTACTTTGTTTCTGTGATGATGATGGTTTGGTAGAGCCATTATTCATGTTTGGACCACTACGTATTCCGTGAAACGGGGCTGATGGAAGGTCTCTAACAACTTTATAGTCTCGCTACAATATAATATATACATTGTATGATAAATACATAACAAAATGTTAAAAATTGTTCCGATCGAGTTCTAAATGTATAAATATAACCTGTAAACTAATACCAGTTAATGATATAATTGTTATCATTATAGCATACAATTTCAATAATTTTTACAGTCTTATTAAAATGACTAGGGTGTATGCTATGAATGTATGACTCCTGACCCGGAGATGGCGAGTTTGAATCCCGTCAGTGGCGTAATTTGACCGAAGTTAATATAAGTTGTAAATACTTGCTCTAAAAACGATGTAAAATGAATTATTTTAAGTGAATGTAAGATACATACTCTTTTCTGAATCTGAATGTCCATACGGGTGGAACACTGGACAGTTCTCTTAATTGTTGAATTATCGGTTGTCTGGCGTTTGGTAACTGGTACTTTGGTCCAGGAAGAAGACGGTATCTGTGGTGGAGGAATACATTCAGCAACAACCACAGGTGTATCTTCAGATGATGTAGTGGCGGGTAATGTACGATACGCCGGATAACAGGTTTAGTTGTACACAACACTTCATTCATGGCCTCTTCCAGATTATAAGTCAATTTCTCAGTTCCTTCAAAACTGAGGTGTAGTCCGTCTTTGCTGATGTATCTTCTGTTAGCACCTACAATATTGATAAGTTACATAACTCATTTTGAATTAAAATAATAGTCAATAACATAATGCTATATATGAGACATGTATTAACGAAAGCAAATGCACACACATTATCATACAGTATAGTTTCGTATAAACCGTATGCATTTGTTATATACAGTAACTATAAATTACATACATTATAAACTGTGCAGAACATAAATTATTTTAACTTATATGCCATAATATACAGAGGCAGATCTAGCAATTCGAACTAAGGGGTGTATTATTTGTGAATCATATGGTATACAACATATAAAGTGAACAATTACCAAACAATGTGTGAAAGTCAAATTGATTGATTGTCTTCATCCATACTACTGACGTAGACAATCTACATAGCAAGAAGTTCACTTCAGAAGCTATCGCATTCCATTCTTCAAGGAAATTCGTCTCGGCGAATATGCGATCATTGGTCTGTCTGTGAAACAAATTTCTACCCCGCGGTAGAATCTCAGACAATATGATTATACAGCTGTAAAATGAAACATAAGAAGAATGAATATTAAGATAAACATAAGTTATGCACATATTGACATTGTAAATAATGGGTATCGCACCTTAAAATCGTATCACGATATATATTGCAAATTAACTGGAATCACGCTTCAAATTATTTTTCTTATTTAGCAATGTCGAAACTATTAATACATATTGTCGTTAGTTTTCAATGAAACGGACATAAACGGAAATAATGTAATAAGAACTAGTCTTAACTCACCAAGGAGATATGGAATGAATTCTGTAACAAAGTCGCTCGATATCACAATCTGGGCAGATGTCCTCCTGCCGATATCATTAGCACCAACGACAAGGGAAAGTACCTGAAATTAACAGACCATACTGAATAAGAAATTTGTATTTTCATGGACAAAGTTTTAACGATATTTTGTCGTATCAACACTGACCACATACATGAACAATAAGTTCTACGCTTATTTGTCGCATCAATAATCACTCTATATTCAACTGGTCAGTGAAATTAACTGACCATATAGACAATGAGGGAAAACACTGACCACATACATAAAGAGAGATCAACAGACCATATAGAATAAGTCCATCAATTAAAATATTATTAGATAATTTCAATTGATTATCCAACAGATAATGTGGATTACTTATTGTAGTCAACTTAAAAAAAAACATTTGAAAGTTACATTAAGATTTTTGTGTTCAGCTTAGCAATATTAGTTGATGTTTAGATTAAAAAAAAATGAAAAAGTTTGTGTTTTCTATACATGCATATTGATTATATGTTCCAATCATAAATATGACTTCAGTTATCAAACAAGAGTGCCAGGTCTCAAAATACCCCATGTCAAGGGCCATAACTCAGAAGTGCCTGGGCCAGTTGAGCTGGTTATCAAACTTGACGGTTGTGACCTGCTTGACAAGTATCCTGAAAAAATTGTTGAAGTCCTGGCAAGCCCTTATTGATAAAATGTTCTTATCAATGGATGCTGCTTCATTGATCACATCTGGAACTGTTTGTTCATCTTGCTCTAAAGAAATAAAATGCAGATATAAGGAAAATAAATTTTACATAATGCTTCCTACCAGAGGAGAAAAAAATCAGATAAAGATCCCACATGATTGGTTGTTTGTATTCACATACAGTAATGTTATGATAAAAATCAATGTATTAATTATTATAGGGGGTATATTGTTTTGTCTGTCTGTCGGTCTGTCGGTCGGTCGGTAGACCAGTTAGTTTCCGATGGATAACTCGTCAACGGATTGACCGATGGGCCTGATACTTCGCAGGTACATTGGCCCTGGACAGTAGATGACCCCTATTGAAATTGGGGTCACTAGGTCAAAGGTCAAGGTCACTGTGACATTGAGTGTGAAAATCGTTTCCGATCGATAACTCGTCAACGGATTGACCGATGGACCTGATACTTCGCAGGTGCATTGGCTTTGGACAGTAGATGACCCCTATTGAAATTGGGGTCACTAGGTCAAAGGTCAAGGTCACTGTGACATTGAGTGTGAAAATCGTTCCCGATCGATAACTCTTCAACAGATTGACTGATTGGCCTTATACTTCGCAGGTGCATTGGCCTCGGACACTAGGTGACCCCTATTGAAATTGGGGTCAATAGGTCAAAGGTCAAGGCCACTGTGACATGGAGTGTGAAAAACGTTTCCCATCGATAACTCGTCAACGGATTGACTGACGGGCCTGATACTTTGCAGGTGCATTGGCCTTGGACAGTAGATGACCCCTTTTGAAATTGGGGTCACTAGGTCAAAGGTCAAGGTCACTGTGTCATGGAGTGTGAAAATCGTTTGAGCGATAACTCTGTGTCAAGGCCCTGTTTGGGGGGCATATGTCTCTGACTGCGGAGCTCTTGTTTCAGTTGAATTAATAGGCATCTTCAAAACTTAAGCAAAAATTGAATTGACCTAGTTCTATTTAATCATGCACTCAGGTCAGTGTCGAAATAAAACGAAAAAGGACATTTTCGAGTTTCACAAGAAATATAATTTAAGATTATTACCATGCTGTGGTATCATAATTTGCCCTGCTAAAAATTTGCAAATGAGCTCATTAAAATGATAAAATCCCAACTGTTATGTCATTAAAATATGGATATAAAGGGGTTCTATTTAAAATGCAGTTAATCCAAATGTCATTTTAATATTTTTAAATGCTTTGTCTCAAATTAAGAATATAACTACCATTTTCTGACTACCATAATTATAGTCTTGTGTCATTTTTCCAAATGCTTTTTCACTTTTGATGTGGAACCTGCAGAATAATATAAAAAAGCATAAGTGCAATTTAACCTGTCATTGACTATGAAGTTTATAATTCATAGCTCTTACAGTTCAAGTGCCATGCTCCTTATAAACAAATGTAACAAAGGGCAATAACTCCAAAATTATGAAATGCAGAGTAACGGTTTTTCTGCACTGCACTAATCCTCAATGAGACTTACCTAACTATGAAGTTTATAATTCTTTGCTCTTTCAGTCTAAGAGTTATGCCCGGACAAGAATTAAGTATGAAACAAATTAACAAAGGGCAATAACTCCAAATAAGAAATACAGAGTAATGGTTCTTGAATACTGCACTCATTCACAATGAGACCTGTCTAGTTATGAAATTTCAAATTCATAGCTCTTAAAGTCTAAGAGTTATGCACGGGACAAGAATCAAGTAAAAAAACAAAGGGCAATAAATTAAGACATGCAGAGTAATGGTTCTTGTACACTGCACTCATACTCAATGAGATCTATCTAACTATGAAGTTTCTAATTCATAGCTCTTATAGTCTTCTTGTCCACTACACTCAACCTAAATGAATTCTATCTAACTTAGTAAAGTTTCAAATTCATAGCTCTTATAGTCTTGGAGTTATGCTGCGTACAAGAATTATGTATGAATACATTAACAAAGGGCAATAACTCCAAAACTATAAATAAATTAATAATAATAAATACTGCCAGTTTCGCTCTTGATGGCACGCTAGTATTGATTTAGTTGTTTGTAAACAACATGGCCACCAGAATAAGCACAAACATTAAAAAAAATTAAGTTAAGATCGACTTATATTTAGAATGATTTTTCTATGTAAACAATTAATATCTAAGTAGAAATGCCTAAAAGTTATAGACCCTTTCATTTTACCGATTTCATGCGCACAAGAGTTAACTCCCTTACCGGATGTGACGTTAAACCAGGATAGAAGCTGATACAATCGATATTTTGCCGTAAAGAGCGAATTTTGCTTGTTTCTCGGTTGTACAAGTTAGGTACAACAAAAATTTGTGTTTTACTATATTAATAAGTTATATTGTTATCTAGTTAAGAAGACAACGTACGTTCGATATTTAATATTAATATTCATAAATGGCATTTAATTGTTGACGGATATTTTGTCCATCATTACTGGTTACAGTAGAATATATGTATAATCTTCCGAAGGGGTTTACAATGGCAAATATAAATATATTTCGGAAATTTTGTGGTTTGCAATAATAAATTTGGTTTGTTGAAAAGAAAAAATAATTCCATTCATAATTGTCAGCTAGTCAACTTACATATTTTGAAAAATCCACATGTTCATCTTTGTGATTTATCAGCACTTGAGTGCTTTTTTCTGTCATATTTTTGTCACTAATTTGTATAATCCAAGCCTTGTCTCTGGTATCAATTTTGTTTGATCTCAGTCCAATTTCCAGTGTTATATATTGCATGTCTACTTGTCAGAATAACGTAAAATTGTTGACATGATCCTTACTGATTACAATTAGATAAGCAATGAAATTGGGGGGAAAACGGTCAGGGGTCCAATATAGCACCCGTTGTTTACGTATGAAAATAGTTTTCACAGTCGCCTGAGGGTCAAACATGTGTTTTCAAGATGTAATCAGCGGGTGTGATAAACTAATTAAAAATAATTGGGGTCCAACAATCAATGCATTAATTAGTGACATATGAAAACGATTACCAATACAATTCTCTTTTTGTTGATTAATTCGATAAAAACATATTATTAATATCTGTTGAAAAAACTTGTGCATCTATGAAATCATAAGACAGAATATAAATAGGCGATAGTTTGCAGTGCTTTGTACGACAATGTATGATATTTCATTGTCTTATTCTTATATTGTTTCGGTGTAAAGAAATGTCTTGAGCAAGGGTTCAAAGTTTCAAAGTTGTAGTTAAAAGTCTGAAAAATAGCCACAACCTATGTAGAAAAAACATTGATAACGGATGATAATAATGCATTTATTTTGATATACATGTTTTTATCAGGAAGTTGGAAAAGTTGAAACTTTAATGACTTTTTTGTGGTATAAAAATATATGTTGTTAAAATTTTATGACTCATTGTAGATGATCTACTTTATTAGATATCTTGATATTCTTTGAATGTTTTAATTTAGGTGTACAGTCAAGCCTGTGGTAGTGGTCACTTCTGAATAAAGGCCATGATGTGAATGCCGAAGCCCATTTGTTTAAAGAAGTAGTTGATTAATTAAAACAAAATGACCTCTGAATGAAGACCACCTGTCAATAACAGCCACATTTCTATATCCCAAGTTTCTAAACTCATGAACTGTTTGGTATTTGGTCATATCAGTCAAGCTGAATTAGTGTACAGTAAAACTTCTCCAGAGTGGCCCATTGTAGATCAACAACCTATCTATAACAACACATTCAAAAGTTACCTAAGTTGATATTTACAACAACATTTAGAGCAACAACCTCTAAACAACGGCCGATATTTGCAGCTCCCACAGGGTGTTGCTCTACAGAGGTTGTACTGTATACATGTAATGTACTGCATGTTGCTGTGAACAGTACTAGTCCTGTATTTTATGCCTGTTTAAGTTGTCTCTTCTATATATATATATTTTAGTTGTAAGTTACTCGTGGCCATTTGTTTCCTGTATTATGCTTTTTACATATAATAGAATGTGGTATGCCTAATCATCTGATGGTTTTAATACTGGTTTTATTTTGTCATGGCATTGAGTTAAAACAAATCAAGCCGACAAGAATCAGACTTTGTGAATAATGGTGGATTATCCGATAGACTGTGTTGGTCTGATGAAGAATCTTATCTCATCAGTTCATCCGCCTGGCAAATTTACTCTCAGTCCAAAAGAATTTCAAGCTTGTCGGACCGACTGTCCGAAAAGTCTCAAGCAAAATGTAACACAAGACAGATTTATTATAACTATTACATTTGTATTAGACATTTAATTACATCAATTCAGTAGGCTTACACACAAACAGCTATATATTTATGATAATATGAAAATTAACAACTTGACAATGTGTCATTACAATATTTGTATATCATTACATCAGTCACAAAAGTAAATCCATGTGAAAGTTCTTCATTTTATATATTCATTGCCTTTTCCACATTATAAATTCTTTCTGCAGCAATGCTTTGAGCTTGCCTCACCTCATTTTCAGTCATTTCATCAAAATGATACTGTCCTATGAATGTACGAATGTTCAGTCTGACTCCTTTTGTCTCTTTATTTTATTGGGCAAATCTAAGGCAGAACCATCTGACTTTTCAAGAGAACTTGCTATGAAAAATCCTGGTTGTATGTTATCTGGTTAAGAATAGTCGTGATCAATCTCTTTAATACCCATGTGATCTGTAAAATAAATATGTAAAGAATATACATGTACGCAAAGCATTCACTTGATAAATCTAAACATTGGCAACATTACATGAACATTTTAACGAATTGAAACTAACAAACAAACAAAATTTACACGCATGCTAGTGGAAAGAAAATCATATTTTAAGCATTGTTTGTTTCCCGATCCATAATTTTACTGTATCATATAAACAGACTCGAGTTTGCAGTCCGTGCGAAACAAATACGTTAAAAACTAACATACAATTGAGATCGCGAAAATATATGACAAAATCAATCCGAGGCTCGAATATTTCATATAAAACATATAAACGGAATAATTGTTCATTACAACAACCTTGTCATATATCTAAATATTAATTATCACCGTTTTCGTAGTAAAATACCTTTAGTTGTCATAATTTTGGACGATATTGATTTCCTGTTGATAAAATTGTCTTATCCGCCGGTATGCTCGTATGACGTCATTCAGGGGCGACAATTCAAATTACCGCTTAATTGAAAGGGTGTATATCCCAAGAATCTTGACAGAAACTTGAGGTAGACCATCATGAAAATTATGATATTACCAACTATGTACGTGTCGAAATCCTTTCTTGAATCTTTTTTTCCAACCAGTGTGACGTTTTTAAATCGACTTCCTCTGATCCATTGTACAGAAACATGTACATGATAGATACAAGCAATATAAATTGAATAAATTTGCAGCTTTAATCTTTCATCTTCTTGAACTGACGTGGCTTTTTGAAAAAAATGATGCCTCGGAGCCAATCAAATTGTTTCGAATTTGGCCAATCAGTGTCTAGCGTGACGTCAGCAATGTAATATTACGGAAACAACCAAGTTATTCCGATCTACGTTCTGACTTTTTCTTACCATTTAACGTTTCTCCCTTGAATAAATATTTATCCAGTCTTAGAGATCACTTTATACAATTACTTTCCTCCAATTAGAATCATTAATAGTTCATTGTCTAAGTCCAAAAAGTTACACTTTAGTTTCACCATGAAATGACTAGGTTAAAAAAAGTAACACTTTAGTTACTCCATAAAATAAATAAGTCTAAAAAAGTTACAAATTAGTTATAACTTTTTAGCTCACCTGATTCATCAGGTGAGCTTTTAGGATCGATGAATGTCGGGCGTCCGGCGTCTGTCCACAATTAGTTTGTTTACACTCTAGAAACCGCAACTCTTTACGAATCTTGATTAAACTTGCTCACAATGTATATGGCCACAATGTCTCGGCTAAGTTCGATTATGGGCAAAATCTGATAATAACTTCTAGAGTTATGGGCCCTTGAATTACAAAATTTGCTACATTTAGCTTTATTACACTCTAGCGCCTTCATTTATTCACCAATCCTGATCATATTTTCAGTTATTGTGCATAACTTAAAGATCTTGGACAAGTTCGATTATGACCGGAATCGGACCAGAACTTCAAGAGTTATGGGCCCTTGACTTTGAAAATTACTATAGTTTAGCTTGTTTACACTCTAGCACCTTCATTTATTCACCGATCCTAATAATATTTTTAGTAAATGTGTATAACTAAAAGATCTTGGACAAGTTCGATTATGGACGGAATCGGACCCAAACTTCAAGAGTTATGGGCCCTTGATTTCGAAAATTTGCTATATTTTAGCTTGTTTACACACTAGCGCCTTCATTTATACACCGATTCTAATAATATTTTCAGTAAATGAGTATAACCAAAAGATCTCGAACAAGTTTGATTATGGGCGGAATCGGACCACATCTTCAAGAGTTATGGGCCCTTGATCTAGCAAATTTGCTATATTTTAGCTTGTGTACACTCTAGCGCCTTCATTTATTCACCGATCCTAATCATATTTACAATGAATGTGTATGACCTTATGGTTTTGGACATGTCAAGTTATGGGTGGAATCGGACCACCACTTCAAGAGTTATGGACCCTTGGATTAGAAAATTTGCTACGTTTTAGCTAGTTTAACAGTATTATACCTTCATTGTTGGTTTTGATCTCAAAATCTACGTAAAAATGAGTTATACGAGATGGAAACTGTAATACCTGGTCATTGATTATTGGCCTTGGTTCTCAGGTGAGCGATAAAGGGCCAATGTGGCCCTCTTGTTTGTAACTCAATATCTAGTGACAAAAAAGTTACTTTTTAGTTACAGAAAAGTTATACCTATGTGTAACTTTTTTCGGTATGATAACGGATTTCCTGATGATTTTTTCTTCTTTTGAAAAATAATACATGTGCATTTTAACTACAAACTCATCTAAGACCTATGTATATGATTATATGTGTATGTATGTGTGTATATATGTTTGTACATTTATATATGTGAGTAGGTATATATATGTAATGTAAGTTATAATACCTGTATGAGTATATATGAGGTGTGTCCAAAAAGTTCGTAGTTTTCTCGATTATCAGCGGATTTATGTGATATCCACCATGAAAAACGTAAACACCTTATCCAACATGTACAAACAATTATTTAATCTTTAATACGGGCTGTTATGCCAATATTTTTCAAACATGAATAAAAGTCATCGAAAAGTCCTTGAAAAAATTTAAAAAGCGACGGTTGTTAATTTCGGAAAACTATAACGTAATTGACGTCGGCAACGTAACTACATCCTGACCTGCGCCGTAGACGCATACATGTATGTTTTAAAATAATTGTAAAAGTATTATTTGTCGCAAGGTCATAATTATTTTAAGTGTTATGATGGAAAATATATTGAAAATTTAAGTTGTGCAAAAATGAAGATTTTATCTTGCCGTACCGGAGGGGACTATAGTGTTTGTCGTCGTCAGTCCGTCCGTCCGTCCCTCCCTCCCTCCGTCTGTCTGTCCGAAGTGGTTTCCGGATGATAACTTCAGTTAGAATTGACGGATTTCAATGAAAGTAGGTATATGGATAGCTTAGGGCATAACCTAGAGTGGGATGTATTTTGGGTCAATAGGTCAAATATCTAGGTCACTGTTACTAAAAATAGAAATTTGGTTTACGGATGATAACTTCAGTTAGGGATGATGGATTTCAATGAAAGTTGGTATATGGATAGCTTACGGGATAACCTAGAGTGGGATTGCATTTGAGGTGAATAGGTCAAACATCTAGACCACTGTTACTAAAAATAGAAATTTGGTTTCCGTATGATAACTTCAGTTAGGGATGACGGATTTCATTGAAAGTTGGTGTATGGATAGCTTAGGGGATAACCTAGAGTAGGATTGCATTTGAGGTCAATAGGTCAAATATCTAGGTCAGTGTTACTAAAAATAGAAATTTGGTTTCTGGATGATAACTTCAGATAGGGATGATGGATTTCAATGAAATTTGGTATATGGATAACTTAGGATATAACCTAGAGTATGATTGCATTTGGGGTCAACAGGTCAAATATCGAGGTCAGTGTTGCTAAAAATATAAATTTGGTTTCAGGATGATAACTTCAGTTAAGGATGACAGATTTCAATGAAAGTTTGTGTATGGATAGCTTAGGGGATTACCTAGTGTGGGATTGCATTTGGGGTCAATAGGTCAAATATCTAGGTCACTGCTACTAAAAATAGAAATTTGGTTTCCAGATGACAACTTCAGTTAGGGGTGATGAATTTGAATGAAAGTTGGTTTATGAATAGCTTAGGGGATTACCTAAAGTGGGATTGCATTTGAGGTCAATAGGTCAAATATCTAGGTCACTGTTACTAAAAATAGAAATTTGGTTTCCGGATGATAACTTCAGTTAGGGATGACTGATTTCAATGAAAGTTGGTATATGGATAGCTTAGGGGATAACCTAGTGTGGGATTGCGTTTAAGGTCAATAGGTTAAATATCTAGGTCACTGTTGCTAAAAATAGAAATTTGATTTCTGGATGATAACTTCAGTTAAGGATGACAGATTTCAATGAAAGTTTGTGTATGGATAGCTTAGGGGATTACCTAAAGTGGGGTTGCATTTGGGGTCAATAGGTCAAATATCTAGGTCACTGCTACTAAAAATAGAAATTTGGTTTCCAGATGATAACTTCAGTTAGGGGTGATGAATTTGAATGAAAGTTGGTGTATGGATAGCTTAGGGGATAACCTAGAGTAGGATTACATTTGGGGTTAATAGGTCAAATATCTAGGTCACTGTTACTAAAAATAGAAATTTGGTTTCCGGATGATAACTTAAGCTGGCTCGCTCATTTAGACAAAATTGTCATCATTAAAAAATCTAGACAGATGGTGCTGTATAAACAGCAGCTAACATTCCAATGATATGTGCTGGCAGGGGACTTGTATTGCATGCAATACTGACTGTAAGCTTGTTTCATAAGAGCATGTGTCTGCGAACCTTTTGGACACACCTGGTATGTATTATATTAAGCATGTTTAGCCTTAGATTTCAATTTTACATTGTTTGTTTAAACATGTTGTAATACATGTATATGAAACATATAATCAGTGTTAGCTGTATTTCCTACTAAAATTCCTAAAAGCAAATTTCATTCTTATACTTAATCACTCATTAAACCACAGTCTTTAATTGATTTGTTTCTCACCACGCTTTTATTAATATTTATTTTCAATTTCCTTTTCCTTACATAAGCATTTTCCCAACAATTGCTAGTTTAAAATTTGTGCAATCAAACCTTGAAATCTTCTTTTTGCTTATTCAATTGTCTACTTTTTATCAGTTGTATAATTATGATCATCTGTTTATCATCAAATTTCCAATCTATGTGTAATGTAATATAACCCCATGTTGTACCTGGGTGAAATAAATGTTCTGTTCTGAATTAATTTGACTGGTAAAAACCCTGTCATAAATAGATTGTCACATTCGACTGATAATTACATCCAAAAGAACAAATGTGGCCCCTGTGCAGCTGTCAAAACTATGAAGATCTATATACGACAACGGGTGATATAAAATATACGAAAACTACCCCTTACTGTTTTCCACGGTTGACTTCTTGCAATCAGTAAAGATCATCACCGTGATTAGGATCATGATAACTGGATGGTATGCCAGTTGAAATTAAGACAAAAGATAAAACGAAACTTGTGCCGAACAAATTTTTTTGACTAGTTTAGTGATTTGCATTGAATGCGACAAAAAATCAAAGTTTATTAGTGTTTTGATTATAATAATTGTGAATGTGTCAATCAACTAATTATCGTTCGCACATACAATGTAGGGATTTCTGTAATTTGTTGATATAATTGGATTATCCGTTTTAATTAGTCCTGCTCTATTTGATGTATAATTTAAGTTTTACGTATGTTTAAAAAGTTGCAGATCATCAAATGTACGAACAATATAGTGTCAAAAACAGCAGATGATGCAAAAAATAGTTATAAAAGCATGTTTCTACCACGGGCATTTATTTATGCTAAAATTTCATTCCAATTGTTATTCTAAAAGTCCATTTAATATGACTTATAGTGTGTTCTATTTATCAAGGACTTATATACATACTTGTATGACAGGGTGAGCTTTTCTGATCAGATTCCGTCCGGCGTCGTGCGTCATTAAACTTTATGTTGTGAACACACTAGGGGCCACATTTTTAGCTCAATTTTAGCAAAACTGGGTCAGAATGTTAATATCGACAAAATCTTGGATGAGTTCGATAATGGGCCATTTGGGGTGAAAAACTAGGTCACCAGGGCCAAATAAGGGAAAACCTTGTTAACATTTAAGAAATCACAGTTTTGATTGGATCTTCATGAAACTTTGTCAGAATGTTTATTTCAATAATATGTAGGCCAAGTTTGTTAATGGGTCATTTCCAGTGAAAAGTTAGGTCACTAGGGCAAATTGCTGGAAAACCTTCTGAACACTCTAGAAGTCACTGTTTTTTTTGGATGATCATGAAACCATGTCAGAATGTTTGTCTTTATAATATCTTGGACGAGTTCGAACATGGGTTACTGTATCATGGGTTGAAAACTAGGTTGCTAGGTCAAATCTTATGAAAAACCATGTTAACTCTGTAGATTTCACAGTTATAATTGGATCTTCACCAATCTTTGTCAAATTGTTTGTTTTAATGATATAACCGTTAAGTATAAATATAGGTCATCTGGGGTCAATAACTAGGTCACCAGGTCAAATCTTAGGAAAACTTTGTTAACACTGTAGATGTCACAGTTTTGATTGGATCTTCACCAAACCTTGTCAAAATGTTTGCCTCAATGATATGTGGAACAAGGTCGATCATGTGTCAGCCGAGGTAAAAAACTAGGTCACCAGGTCAAATATTACGTAAAAACGTTGTAAAATCTCTAAATATCATGGTTTTAATTGGATCTTGGGCAAACCTTGTCTGATTGTTCGTCTTAATGATAATAAGGACAAGTTCAGATATGGGTCACCTAGGGTTAAACAGTAGGTCACAAGGTCAAATCTTTGGTATAACAGTGGCTCTCATACCCATATTATTTCTATAATTATCATTGATTGAATCATTAATTAGAGAGACATGAATTTGTATATCAGTCTGTATTTTTAATAATGACATGAGTACGTTTAACATGCATGTATTGGCAGTAGAACAAGTCTCTGTAAACAACTGAAGTCAGCATACCACATATGTCATCAATATACTAATTGTATTTTGGGATGTTTACATTATACTGTAACTTTGTTAAAAGTTTATAATAATGATAGTAAATTGATCTACAAAAAATAAATAAACTTTTTGCTACTTTTGGAAGTCTAATTAAAACATGACATTCCAAATTAGTATTGCATCAGATAATTAACCTATAATTTCATTGGTCAAAAGACTTGTGGTTCCGAAAATTTCATTGGATAATGATGATAATTCCCACTACTATCAATAACATTTTTAGATTTCAAGTAATTGTCTTGTGTGTGAGAGGGAAAGACAATACGAGCAAGAGTGCGTAAGAGTTGGTCAGGGTTAGAGACAATGGAAATTAGAGTTAAAGTTCGAATTAGATGTTAGGAGATAGTATAAGACCAGAGATAGTCAGAAATCGTAAGAGTTTTTCAGGGTTAGAGACAATGGGAATTAGGGTTAAAGTTCAAATTAGATGTTAAGAGATAGTAAGACCGGAGAGATATGGAGAGATGAATTTAACGATATAGCAGATTTTAGATTCTTGTTACAATAAGAACATTTGAATTTGATTAAAAGTAAACTATACAATCACAAGTTATTTTCTTTATGTCACCAATCACTATGTGACATAAAAAAACTTATTAACACTGTAGATATCACATTTTGATTGTATCTTCACCAAACTTTGTCAGAATGTTTGTCTTAATGATATGAAAGACAATTGGAACATGGGTCTGGGGTAAAAAATTAGGTCACGAGATCAAATCTTAGGAAAACCTTGTCTATGCTGTAGTTTTCATGCTTTTGATTGGATCTTCAGAATGTTTGTCTTATTTATATGCAGGACAAGTTCTAACATGGGTCACCTGGGGTCAAAAGCTAGGTCACCAGTTCAAAACAATGTTTTATTGAGTGAACAGTGATTGTCATGTGAATGATATAGGGCCATCTTGGCCCTCTTGTTATATATTTCTATCATGCTCCTTGTTTTCATGGGCTAGTTGTTTGTTTTCCATATGTTGCTTAAAAGAATTATGCATACTTTTTAATATTTTGCTCTTTTTATGCATTTTTGTATGCAACACATACCACTTTGCAATGAAATGATGCTGCTTATTCATATCAGCAAGAGTCCAAATACAAATGGACAATTTGCTGTCAATCAGAAACTGAACAATATTGATAAGTGATTACATTTATACCTAAATGATGGATCACAACCAGGTAGGATTAATCTAGCATGTATAAGTTTGCCCTTTTCTGAAATATAATTATTCTAGTCCATGATTTCTATGATGTTAAAGAATATTTCTTTTCCATAAATCTGTATTTTTAGAATGTTTGTTGGAGCATCTTTGTCCCTCAAATTTAATGAGACATCAAGCTTTGATGACAATAGTGACTGATTTTAAAAACTGAAGAATGCATGTTTACATTTTGATTACCCTGTATTTTTTCCAATAAAGGATGACACGCAAATTCGTGAAGCGTTCCATATTTTTTTAAAAGAGATGATATCCGCTTCCGGTTAGTAATGGAGGCAATTTTCGAGCTCTAAGAAAATGTGTTAATTAAAGTAGTTTCTACAGATGTGAAAAGGAAAATAGTTATTTGTGTATATAGGATATAAATACTGGAATAAATATGATGCGATAAATTTGGACTATAAGCAGTAATTTGTGAGTAAATGAACATTCTAGTATCACCCTTTGTCTTCAAAAAGTAAATATTTGTTATTTCGCTCAGTAGAGGGGTCACGTCGGATTTGCTTGCGAATAGCCGCAGGCTATAACAGGACTGTACCGTTACGCTCACCATTGCTCAATAGTGGTTTTAATTGGTTTTAATTGGTCATTTAACGCAATGACGGATGATAATTGCCTGGGATATGAATCTGTGTGTCAAAATGACGATCTCGATTTCTCACAAACAGACGGCACAGATGATTACAGAATGATGGATTTAGATTCCTACGCACATGACAGTTCACAAACCTATATCAAATCCGTATTTCTACCTCCAAGTAATATAACACCTGTAGATAATAACGTTACTCCCCCAGTGCACCATAGATATGCGTCCTCACCACCGCTAGACAGCGACGGGAATATTCAATGTGGACAAACTGAACCAACCGAAAAATTCGTGTTCGACGAATTGAATACATTGCCGAAGGATCTTTATATCAGCAAATTGCTTCAATTAACCAAGTCAAATGAGGAACGTCTATCTCAATATAGATTGGAACTTGCATCGAGAGCACGCGCCAATGACAATCCTCCACATGGCACCCTCAAAGACAGGCGAAACTCGTCGAAAATGAGTGTGTCACAGAAATATGCACACGATTGCTTCAGTTTGAATCAGTTTCTGAATGGCAATCGAAATGATATTAGCAACATGTTTAAATCACAAAATACAACGCTTAACCAGTCATGTCTTGATCAAACTACACAAGAGAACACAACTCTGGAAACAAATCTTAACCATGAACTGTGTTTTCTTAAAAGCACCGTGGCCTCAGTTCAATCTGAAATCAATTTGTTGAAATTGGAATCACGAGAAATCAAATCCAAGGTTGAAAAAATCACTTCTGATACCAAGTTATGCGTCGACTCAATGCAAACTGACATACGCTCGTGCACTAAAACGTTAAATCAACACTTGAACAAGACAGATGACCAGTTGAAATTATCTGAATTTTTATCGGCAATCTGTGCTCAATTAAACAAATTTGAAAATAGCCGTAACCAACTATTTTTGTCAGTGTCTGAAGTTCGCAAAAGCGTAAGCGACAATTCGATAAACATAAGTAATATTCAAGATGCTGATGTTCAAAGCAAAAACAAATTGAAAACCTGCGTCCAGGAAATAAGTGAAAAAATGGCCGAACAGTCAAAGGAATTCAACGAACAAACAAAACAAAAACAAAAAGATGTACATGTTGTGAAATCAGTTGACGCCAGAATCAAAGCCATGGAGTCGAACTCAAACAATATAAGCAGTACAGTAAAGGAATCATTTAATCAACTTACCAATGAACTCTCAAATAAATTTGACACTTTGAATAAAAACATGCTTGACGTTCTTGAGAAATGTGCTTCAAATAAAGCGTCGATGTTTTCCTCTTCTGAGAACCTTGAGCAGGCCCAAAGAGATCATAATCTTTCCAAAGTGACTTATCAGGAAGCTCCAGCCCACCAACACCATCTTCCAAAAACCGATGTTAACTATAGTCAAGTTGTAAGCTCTAGAAATAATGATTCTTAACATAACCCCATATTGATAACAAACAACACTGCATCTGCTCCCTGTGTAGTAAATACAAACAATTCTTGGGAATCGAATACCAATGTTGTTCAACCACAAATCAACCGTTTTAGGGGTGTGGTAAGGAAGAAAGTTAGATCCTACCTGTTGACCGGAATAGACCTCCGCAGTGATATAGAAGGTCTTCACGAATTCCTAGAAGAAATCGGTATAGCTAGTAAAACTACGAAATTCCTAGTAACAAGACGTACGGACTGCAAATCGGCACAGATTGTTGTAAGTCATGCCCAAAGCGACCTGGTAGAGAACCCTGCAACGTGGCCAGAAGGCATTATTTGTCGTCCCTGGTTGAACAGAACAGAATATCGTGAACATCGCAATAGGCGGCGATTCGATAATGAACAGGAAGTATACGACGAACGTGAATAAACGTGTTACCATGGAACTTCATTTTATGTCATAGAACGTTACTGGGGTATACTCTGGTATACCATACATCTTAGAACAATTCGATAAAAAATATATTTCGATTTTGGGCCTGTCGGAACATTGGCTTTTAGAACGTAACTCGGTAGTTCTAGACAATATCCATCGTAATTATGATTCACATGTCGTCTGCTGTAAACATCCATACACGCTTAATGGTCGACAGTTTGGCAAAGGTGGTGTTGCACTTATCTGGAATAAATCGCTCAGTCAGAACATAACACTAGTGGAAACAAACAGTGAGCGTATCGCTATGCTAAAGCTTAGCTTTCCAACAAAAGTCCTGTACATTATTCAAGTCTACCTCCCATGTAGCAGTGAAAGTATGGATACTTTCAAAGAAGAAGTAAATCAACTAAATGATTTAATCGCAACCGTTGAAAATGATGCCGGAATCGTCATAATGGGCGACTTTAACGCTAAAATACTTACCGGAAGTGATCGTCAACGAGACAAATATATATCAAATCTCATAACATCTAACTATCTGAAAGTAGTCACCGGAAGTAGTTTGTGTACCGGAAGTTGCTTCTCATTTGTTCCAGGAACAAACATGTCGCCAAGTTTAATCGATCACTATATCGTATCTGACAACATATACAACGACATTGACCATTGTCACATCGATGATGATGCCCCACTGAATGTTTCGCGCCATCTACCGATATTCATGAAAATTAAAATGTGCTCTTCAATGAACTATACATTTACCACTGAAATGTTCCGTAAAGCTGTATGCAAATGGACTTCAGACAATCATGTAAACGCATACCGCAATGAACTTGAGAATTCGATAGATAACGCCACACTGAATTTCGAAAATGTTGAAGAATGTTATGATACAATAATATCGTGCATAAATTCTGCGTCAAATAAACACCTACCAAAACGTTCCTTTAAACCTCACCTTAAACCATTTTGGTCAACTGCTGGCTTAAAGGCAATTCACAAAAAGATGAAAGCTGCGCGTGCGCAATGGTTATCACACGGACGACCAAGTAATGGCGATGTATTCAAAAATTATAAAGCAGAGAAACGACAATTTAGACGTTCACTAAGAAAGGCGGCTTACATATACGAGAAAAGTGAATACAGTCGAATTGACAAACTGGCGGAAATCGACCAGAAATCATTCTGGAAGATAGTTAACTCAAAAAAGGGGAAAAAACGAAACCACAATGGTACGGAACTTGCCTTTAACGGCATCACTGTGACAGAACCAGATAAAATTCTACAAGGATGGCAAGAATACTTCACTGAGTTATACTCATTTTCATGTCATGAAAACTTCGATGAAAAGTTCCGCCAGCACGTTGATAATGAGATAAAATTACACTGCAACGATAACCAGACTACAACACTCACCAAGGAAATAACCTTCATGGAACTTAATGAAATAATAAAAAATACCCCGAATGGAAAAAGTCCATCGTATGATAACGTAACCTACGAACATATAAAAAACGGCGGGGAAGGAGTTATAAATTCCTTGGTCAAACTATTCAATGCAATTCTAAGTCAAGAACATGTGCCTACTCAATTCAAACAAAGTCTAACAATTACACTGCACAAAGGTAGTGGCAAATCAACAACAGATCCGAATAATTAAAGGGCCATATCCCTATTGCCTGTTGTGTCAAAGTTATTTGAAAAAATGCTACTCAACCGATTTGAAAAATGTGAATTTAATACCAGACTTAACCCAATGCAGTACGGATTTCAGAAGGGAAAATCTAGCAAAATGGTTTCACTGATCTACCAGGAAGCAGTCAACTATTGTCAGGAGCGTGGTGACCTCGCGTACACGTGTTTCATGGACGCAATGAAAGCGTTTGATATGACCTGGATTAATGGTGTACTGTATAAACTGTTTCATTTTGGTGTTCAAGGAAAAGCCCTTAGAATATTCAAATCCTTACTCAGTGGAGCATCAAGTCGTGTTATGGCATTCCATCACTTGTCAGAACCATTCAACATCCTCCAAGGAACGAGACAAGGTAGCATATGTGCCCCATTCTTATACACCATGTTCTTAGATGGATTACTTAATCAATTAAGTGAATCTCAAGGCGGTCTGAAAATAAATAATATACCATTCTGTGCACCAACTCAGGCCGATGACATTGTCCTGATATCACTGAGCAAAAAGGGTCTCTCTGATCTTCTGAACATTTGTTATACTTATGCAAACAAGTGGCGATATATTTACAATCCAACCAAATGTGCCGTTCTTGTGCATAACCACCAACGACGGACCCGACCACAAGATATCAGCATTATGTACGGGACCTCAAAATTACAAGTGTTAACGGAATACAAACATTTGGGCATCACACAGTGCACATCACGTAAAACTCCAGCTAACGTGGACCACGTACGCCAAGTAGCAAGAGGAACTCTGTTTAGTGTCAATTGCATACATAATCATGGTATAAACCCGATATCGTCTGCTCGAATATACAATCCAACTGTCCTACCAAGAGCATTTTTTGGCTGCGACTTGTGGAGTAATATATCCCGAAGTGACATGCGGCACCTGGAGGCAACTCACCACTATTGTCTCAAAAGAATGCAATCACTCCCATTTAGAACTCGGTCAGACATGGTGAAGAGTCTTCTTGGGTATACATCTATCGAAGCGCACATAGACCAACATAAATTGAACTTCTTGGGGTCTATTTGTAGAATGAAATCGACAGATGTTGTCTTGAAAATGTTCCTGTATAGACTATCTCAGTTCAGACTTAATAGTTCCACTAAGCACTATGAATTTATACCTGATATTGTTCGTATTCTGAGAAAGTACAACCTAGAACAACATATATTGGAGTTTGAAAAAACTATGACATTTTCATCAAACTTGTCATGGAAAAAGACATATAAACATGCGTTATTCTCATATGAACATAGTAAATGGCTAGAACGCATGGACTTGTGTCCAGAATTCAGCAGATTCCGTGAAATTCATTTTGACATTACGCCTTCGAACCTTTGGCGAGTGGCGCTAATGAAGCCAAGCAGTATAGAACTCATGACTTTTCTGGTGAAAACTTGTTGTATTCCAGTTACAAATACAGAAACTTTATGCACTGTATGTAACATGACACATAGTGACTACATTATTCATGTAATGTTTCAATGCAACAACAATGATATGAACGGTTTACGCGACTCTTTTGTACGGAAAATGTGTGTTTTATCTCCAGAATTCTATTATATACTAACTGAATGTACAACCATGTCGTTAAAGCTAAAATATTTACTAGGTTTCGTTGATCAAAGACTGTCTTATTTAGTTACCCCAGAGAAATATGCTGAAATAATTTGCTTTGTTGCCTCATATATGAGGCAGTTACTTAACGTGCATGCAACTTTCCAGTAACGATCCACAATATTGACTTTATATAAAATGAATCTAAACTTTGAATTCACATTTTAAAAGCAATATGAGTACTAGTAATATTCCTAAACTTCAGCTTCCATTTCGTTCTTCTTTCGCACACTTTTTTTTGAAGCTATTGTAAATGGCATATTACTTAATATCATCTGACAGGCGATAGTAGTATTCTACCTTAATGATGCTAGCTATAAGGGGGTACTGTTTAGTGGTCGTAACTGTATTCTTAGTCCGTCCGTCGGTATCTGTAATTATACACTGTATGTGTAACTTGTATTTATATGTGTAATTATACACTGTATGTGTAACTTGTATTTATATGTGTAATTATACACTGTATGTGTAACTTGTATTTATATGTGTAATTCGGGGTAGTTTGTATTTGCGTGTAAGTTGGACTCGTGTGTGTAATTTAGTGCAATTTATAATTGTCATGTGTTTTATTTGAACTTATGTGTGCAATTCTATACGTAATTTATAGTTGTTTGTTTGTTCTTGTACATGTACATACTTTGTGCCTGCAATTGTATGAAAATATATACTTATGCCGTCCGAATGCGCGTAAGCGGGTTTGTGTTGGTATGAGTGTATGTGCGTGCGTGTGTGTGTGTGGAGTGTGAACAGTACTATGAATCTTGTTGTTCTAATGTTTCTTTGTATATGCATATCACTCTTCAGAAAATGGAGGAATAAAAGTTATATATAGTGATAATAAATTCTCATCAGGTACATATTCATCATCCATATCACCAACAGTGTCTACATCTGGACTGTTTTTGTCCAGAATTATTTTCATAAAATGGAGTGGACAGATTTTGTGAACCTAATTAATAGTTTTTAAAAGTTTCTTTGAAAGAAAATGATTTACCTTGAGATATTTTTAAAAAACAATATAACATTGTACTATGATAATCCTTATTGGCCCTTTAAATTTGCATTGAAGTCTATGGGAGTAGATTAAAAGATTAAAGAAATAACGGAGATCCATTTTAATGAAAACTCATGGGGCTGTCCCGATATGGTCGTGTACCCGGCACGTACCGGTACAGTGCTGAACGATATGCGTATCGTGTTGCAATGTCCCGTATCTGCCGTATCACGTTTTTTTTACTTTTACATTAAAAACTCCTATAGAATGTTTAACAACTGAACTAGATTTACGAATTTTCACTCATTTAATCGTCGACAATGCTTTCTCAACTCCATATTCTATTTTTAAAGACATTAAGCTGCAACAAAGAATCATGTTACAGTCTGTAAGAAATGTCACTGCGATCTGTATTGTGGTGAGACTTGCAACCTTAGAACACGTATGTCTCGTAATCATAACACCCAAGTTGAAGGTGTCAAAAAGTTATTATTAACTTAGTTTCAATAATCATAAAACCTGATTCTTTAAACAATTTATCTGGCCAATAGTCGGAATTCTGTATGAATTCCAATTATCTAGTACTGGTCGTGCTTTTACCATACACCATACAATACCTTGAAATAGTAACAATTTTGAACAAGGGCAATAACTCTTACACAATTTTCAAATGTGTTGTAAAATAAATCAAGGGTAACTATCAAACAAATAATGATAATTTGGCAACACTACTTTTGTAATATTAACAATTTTTCAGTAGCATTGAGTGATGTCAAAAAAGTACTTATGGAGATAGTACCTTAAGTGCAAATGAGCTGTAATGAAAATTTTCCAAGAACTCTCATTCATACTATTTAAACATTGGCTATAAATAAATAATCTTTTTATATATTTATGTCTGAGAAACTCATAATATGATGACATCACATTGATGACATCATGGCTTGATACTGAGTTACATACAGTTTTCCATACAATCAGTCAGTATGAATATAACATTGTGCAACGGAAAACTGTATGTAACTATATTCCATTTACAGAACTGTATAAGTATTGAAATAAGACTCTTTTGCACAAATCCTTTATAAGGGGGTTATAATAGGGTTACAAAGCCAATATTCTTTCCTCTTATGTATAAATGGTCACTTACACCAAAAATGAAATAAAACAAAAATTGATAAAAAAAAGTTACGACCCTCAAGATACCTGAGACTGGAATGTCAGTTTCTTATCATTTAGTTTAAGTATGCTATACTTTTCAGATAAACAAAACAAAACAATCCATTTTAGTTTCTTTTCAAGGTGTTGTAACCATTTTGAAATCATGCGCCTGCCATTGTGAAGCCTGACTACTTTTTAGTCGTTGACAGAGGATTGGAAAGGAATGACAATTCTGGATAGAGATTGTCATTTGGGGTCAAAATAAGGTCAAAATGTCAAATTTAATGAAAAGTTTTGAACACACCAGAGGTCATTGTTATGATTGGATCTTCATGAAATTTTGTCAGAATGTTTGTCTTAATGATGTCTTAGACAATTTCGATATAGGGTCATTTGGGGTCAATTATTAGGTCACTGGGTCAAATCATAGGAAAACTGGTGAACCCTCTAGAGGTTACTGTTTGTATTGGATCTTCACCAAATCTTACCTGAATGTTTGTCTTAATGATATCTTGGACAAGTTTGATAATGGGTCAATTGGGGTCAAAAACTAAGTCACCAGGTCAAATTTGAGGAAATCCTTAATGAATGATTGTCATGTGAGCAATGTAGAGTCATCTTGGCCCTCTTGTTTTATGATGTTGGCGTGTCAGCAAGTAGTCAAAAGCAGAAATAAAAATATTATTTTTATAATTTTGATAAAACGGCAAATCCGATGAACAAATAATTGAACTGGTATGGCCTTATCATCTTTTGTAAAATACACAACATATTCTACACTGGTCATTTTATTGTACAAGGGTTTGAAGTAATTTTTTTAGCTCGCCTGAGTGTGAAGTATTAGTATAGTATTTTGTCTGTTGTCTGTCAATAACGACTTTCCTCTGAAATGGCTCGGCCAAATTTGATGGTCCTTTACAATAGTTGCTAATGGAATGTCATTCCATGCTGTACTCTGGTTTCCATGGCAACCAAATGAAAATCTTCAAAAATCTTATCTTGAGCCACATTAGTCTAAAGCTTAGATATTAGCCATGGAGCACCATCTAGAGACCCTCTAACAAAGTTGCTAAAATAATGTACCTGGGATTAAAATTGGCCCCACCCCAGGGGTCACTTGTTTCATATAGATTCATATATGGGAAAATAAAAATAAAAATTCTTGTCTAAAAGCACAAGTTTTAGAGCTTAGATATTTTGCGTGTAGTAGCATGTAGAGGCCCTATTACAAAATTGCAAAAAAATGATATCCCTGAGGTCTTTTTTTCCATTACTTTTTACTTTTTGCAGCACACATTTAAATCAAATTCATAAGTGATATTGCCACCACTCATTTCTCAGGTGAGCATTACAGGGTCACTTGGCTCTCTTGTTTGTTAATCATTTTGTTTACACAGCAAATCTAAATCTCAGTATAAACGCTTCAGTGCTTTCCTATCATCCCATTTGTCAACCAGTTTTTGATGCAAAATTCTCATGCTTTTTGAAAAGTGTACACATGTTTGTAAGGAGAACCAGTTTTCAATCAGATTGTTAGCGGACAGGCACATGGTAGGTTGGTTGATATTTTACTAATGAAATTAATTTTAGGTCACAGGTATGTGTGCTTTATACAATTGAATTATGAATTCTTTCTTCAGATGATTTTGTATTACTATTTTATAGTTTGTTTTCTTTAATTTCTTTGTAATAGATACCAGTACAAGTTTTCTTCTTACAGACATAAGAAGACAGTTCGCTTAGACAAACAACCGAATTGTCCGAGGCGAAGCTGAGGATAAATGGTTGTTTGTCTTAGCGAACTGTCTTCTTAGCGTCTGTAAGGAGTCATTTTTGAAGAAAATAGGAGTATGTGTATCTGACTTATACGACGATAAAGGATTATGTCCAAGTGAAAGTTGAGTTATTGAAAAGTGTTTTCTTACAAATGTAAGAAGACGCTTTTTGAATAGCTCTGGGGTATGTAGTCTTATAAGTTAGTATATTGTAATGTTATTGCTGAATGTTGTAAAAAAACCTACTGACCATGTCTTTTTATGTGAGAAAGTAGGCAGTTGCTTTTATTTTTTCCATGTGCTTTCAAGTGACCAATAAAGCCCAAACCTACCTAGTATCTGATTGTAAGTAACCAGAAAAATACATATTTCTTTTATGCCTAAGGAGACCCAGGTGGTTATTTGAATGTTATAATAGATATTTTGTAGTTGATGTTTAAGCTCGGTTATTTAAAATAGATTTACTGTTTTACTGGTAGTATTGTGTATAACAATAAAACATCATCATAAGTGCTCAAAGACTTATTTCAAATCTAACATTCTTAAGCTCGACAACAATTTGTTGAATTTTAAGCTCACATGAGCCAATAGCTAAGGATGAGCTTTTAGGATCAATGAATGCCGGTGCCGTCCACACTTAGGGTGTTTACACTCTAGCATCCGCAGCTATATATCAATTATGTTCAATTATGGGCAAAATGTGATGAGTATTTCCAGAGTAATGAGCCCTTGACTTAGAAAATTTGCTCTATTTTAACTTGTTTACATTCTTCATTTCTTCACCAATATTAACATACTTACAGTGAATGTGTATGAGCTAAAGGTCTCTGAGAGTTTGATATGGGTGAAATTGAACCAGTGCTTGCAGAGTTATGGCCCTTGAAGTAGAAAAAATTCTATATTTCAACTTTATTACATTATGGCATCTTGATTTCTTCACTTATTGTAATCATATTTACACAGCATCCATTATTCATGAAAAAAAATTCAGTTTGATCAAACTCTATGTAGAAACTGCACATACAAGATGAAAAACTATAATTATCACCTGGTCATAAATTATAGTGTAGTTGTTCTCAGATGAGTAGTATAGCTAGGGCAATCTTGGCCGGGCTCTTGTTAAAATAGCTTTCGACCCATGATGTCAGTGTTTATTTTTAAATTTATCATTTTATATTAAAGTCGTTGGCAACAAGAAGAACAGTGAACAATTCTAGGTATGGTGCATATGAATGAATAGATGTTTTTTGAGGCCTGTGTTCTACAATGATCGAAGACTTGACCATCAGTCTAAGGTAGGTGTTAAAAATTGCATACTCTAAAATTATCACTCTCAGCGTGTCAATTACTTTATCATAAATTTATTTTTTGGTTGTATATACTCCAGTTGTCCACAATAGTTCAGTACATGTAATATACCAGTGGCGGGGATGTTATTTTTCATCTGCAGAATTTTGTGGTTTTGATCATCCCTGGGACCAACTGGGGCCCTAGCAGCCCTAAGCTCCCAGCTTAATGAATTTATTATTTCTCATTTTTGCCATCCACATTACACTCACGGTAACCTACAGCGGGCAGTAAACCAATTGGATTCTGTACCAATACTTACCTTGCTCTCCGCATGCAGCAGTCTACTTCTCTACACATAATAAGTGTTCAATTTCATAGAAAATAAGATTGAAATTATGTTGTTGCTTTTTAGCTCACCTGGCACAGAGTACCAAGGTGACTTTTTAGGATCGAGCTATGTCCGTTGTCATCCGTCCATAAGTCCGTCCGTCCATCCGTTGTCAACAATTTCTTTAAACAACATCTCTTCCTAAACCACTTGGTCAATTTCTACCAAACTTCACAGGTGTGTTCCTTGAATGAAGCTATACCAAAGTTGTTCAAAGAATTCCATTCTATGCAGAACTTGGATTTTTTTTTAAAATCTTCAAAAATCGTTTCTTAATTCTTAATGATTGACTATGTACATAAAGCTCTCACTATAGGACATTCATTTTGAATATTAATAGGTAATGATTAACAATTATGTATTTCACTCATATATGAATAATTTGACCATTATCTGTGTAAATATTCATGTGACTTATGCATTTGTACTTGTATTTTTTTCTGATTTGGTTTATGTACTTTGTACACATCTGAATAAATTATCTGTTCTGTTCTGTTCTGTCAATGTGTAACTCAAAGATTACAATTTGACTTCTGTTGAATTTGCAGCTTTATTCTACAAATGTGGAACAAACTCTGAAGATGGCTATGAAGGTCATGTTCAGCTGTACCTTCACCAGTAACCATGGAAATAAAACAACCCAGTTCTTCATTGAAGATTTCTTTTCTGATG